>JASVEL010003642.1:0-367314 GCA_032618575.1 Nicotiana noctiflora | reverse complement strand
GCATCTGCGATCGCAGAATCAACATGCGGTCCGCAGAATGGACTGCAGAATTGCCTAAAAAATTGCATATGTTTTGTTATGGAATGCGACCAGAATGCAGTCCGCATTCGTGATCTGCGGCCGTAGAATGCACCGCAGATTTGACACTAAAAAACACTCAAGAAATTATACGGCAGATCTGCGGTCCGCATTTCCATTTTGCGGTCGCATATTGATCGTATTTTCAACATGATTTTTGGAAAACATTCTATTAAGCTATGCGGTAGGAATGCGGTCCACATAGCAGATCTGTGATCGTATTCTTGACCGCAGAATCGACTCTTTCTGGAAAAACTTGTTCTTTCAATTTTTGAAACTTAAATCACTACCAAGGGTCCGAACACATTATTCGGACCATGACACCACATCTACTAGGTTTTAAGCACAAGAATTTTGCGGGGCCTTACAGAAGATTTAATCAAGTTGTTACTTGAGTACAATGACATATTTGCTTGGTCCTATGATGACATGCCCGAGCTCAGTACTAGTTTAGTGGTACTTAAATTACCAATTTATCCAGAATGCCGGCCAGTAAAATAGAAGCTAATGAAGTTTAAAACAGACATCAAATGTGAAAATAAAAGAAGAAGTTAACAAGCAATTCGAGGCAAAGGTCATACGGGTCACTAAATATCCCATCTGGTTAGCTAATGTTGTGCCAGTTCCGAAGAAGGATGGAAAAACCAGGGTGTGCGTTGATTACCGGGACTTTAATAAAGCTAGTCCAAAGGATGATTTTCCATTGCCAAATATCCATATATTGATCGACAATTGTGCCAGGCATGAAATTGGTTCTTTTGTGGATTGTTATGCGGATTATCACCAGATCCTCATGGATGAAGAAGATGCAGAAAAGACGGCCTTTATCATGCCTTGGGGAACATATTATTACAGGGTGATGCCATTTTGATTGAAGAATGTCGGGGCTACATATATGAGGGCAATGACCACTATGTTTCATGACATGATACACCGATCAATCGATGTATATGTGGACGATGTCATCATTAAGTCCAAAAAGCAATGTGACCATGTCAAAGATTTGATAAAGTTTTTCCAGAGGCTCCGAAGATATAATCTCAAGCTCAATCCTGGAAAGTGTGCTTTCGGGGTGCCATCAGGAAAGTAATTGGGGTTTATACTAAGCCGGCGTGGTATTGAATTGGATCCGTCAAAGAAAAAATCAATCCAGAATTTACCTCCGCCGAAGAATAAGAAACAAGTGATTAGTTTATTGGGCAGGTTGAATTATATCAGCAGATTTATTGCTCAGTTGACGTCAACTTGTGAACCAATTTTCAAATTGTTGAAGAAAGATGTTGCGGTAAATTGGACTGATGAATGCCACGAAGCCTATGACAAGATTAAGGAATATTTGGCCAATCCTCCGGTATTAGTTCCTCCAGAACCGGGTAGACCTTTGATCATGTATTTGACTGTGCTAGCTAATTCTTTTGGCTGCGTACTAAGGCAGCATGACGAAACGGGAAAGAAAGCGCAAGCGATGTATTACCTAAGTAAAAAGTTAACATCTTACGAGGTAAAATACACTCAATTTGAGAGAACATGTTGTGCTCTAACGTGGGTTGCTCAAAAACTGAAATATTACCTGTCAGCTTATACCACATATTGATATCACGGTTGGATCCATTGAAGTACATATTTCAGAAGCCTATGCCTATAGAAAGACTTGCTAAATCGCAAATTCTGCTCACAGAGTTTGACATCATTTATGTAACTTGTACGGCAATGAAGGTGCAAGCAGTTGCATATCATTTAGTAGAAAACCCAGTGTATGATTAGTATGAGCGGCTAAAAACATATTTTCCTAATGAGGAGGCAATGAACGTTGAAGAGGTAGAGCAAGATGATAAGCCAGGCTGGAGAATGTACTTCGATGGAGCCGTCAACAGTAAGGGAGTTGGAATTGGAGTATTTCTTATTTCAGAAACGGGTCAGCATTATCCCGTCATCGCTCAGCTTTGATTTTTCTGCACTAATAACATGGCCGAATATGAAGCACGCATATTGGGATTGAGGATGGCAATAGATATGGGTGTTCAAGAGATTTTGGTCATGGGTGACTCGGATCTCTTGATACATCAGATTCAAGGAGAATGGGAGACAAGAGATTTAAAGTTGATACATTATCGACAATGTCTGTATGAACTCTCTCAGATATTTCAATCTATACAGTTCAAACTCATCCCAAGAATGCACAATGAAGTAGTAGATGCTTTGGCCACATTATCCTCTATGTTGCACCATCCAGATACAGCTTATGTTGATCCACTGTAGATACAAGTGCCCGATCAAAATGCTTATTGTTTCGCCGTGGAAGAAGAACTTGATGGTGAGCCGTGGTATCATGATATCAGAGAATATTTGAGGACATGAGGGTACCCACAACAAGCCACAAGAGACCAGAAAAGGTCTATAAGGCGATTGGCAAACGGAGTTTTCCTCAGTAGAGGAGTTGTATAAAAAAAGAACACCAGATTTGGGGCTATTGAGATGCATAGATGCGCAGCAAGCTGACACAATTATGGCTGAGGTACATGCAGGAGCTTGCGGACCTCATATGAGAAGATACATTTTAGCAAAGAAAATACTGAGAGCAGGATATTGTTATCTCACCATGGAGTGTGATTGTATTAGATATGTGAGGAAATGCCATCGATATCAAATACACGGAGATTTGATTCATTCTCCACCCTATGAGTTGCATACAATGTCTGCACTGTGGCCATTCGTTGCCTGGGGCATGGATCTCATTGGACTAATAGAGCCCGCAACATCTAATGGGCACAGATTTATCTTGGTAGAAACTGATTATTTCACCAAATGGGTGGAGCCAAAGACATTGAAGGCAGTGACAAAGAAGCCGGTAGTGGATTTCGTGCACACAAATATCATTTGTCGCTTTAGAATTCCTAAGGTGATTATCACACACAATGGGGAAAATCTGAACAGTCACCTCTTGGCAGAAGCATGTCAAAGGTTCAAAGTCCTATATTGTAACTCTACACCTTATAGGCCTAAAGAGAATGGAATAGTGGAAGTTGCGAATAAGAATATTAAGAAGATTCTCAGAAAGATGGTGGATGAGTCAAGGCAATGGCATGAAAAACTACCATTTGCTCTCATGGGTTATCGCACAACTGTACAAAGTTCAATTGGTGCAACACTTTACTCATTGGTGTATGGAACAGAGGCAGTTATACCCGCAGAAATTGAGATCTCTTCTCTTCGGATCATAGCCGAGGCTGAAATTGATGACGATGAATGGGTAAAAGCTCGGCTAGAACAACTGAGTTTGATTGACGAGAAGAGGTGAGCAGCAGTTTGTCATGGACAATTATATTGGCAGAGAATGGCCAGAGCATACAATAAGAAAGTACGTCCGCGGAAATTTGAAGTGGGACAGTTGGTGCTGAGACGTATTTTGCCTTATTGGGCTGAAACAAAGGAAAATTTGCACCGAATTGGCAAGGACCATTCATGGTGTCACGGGTATTGTCCAACGGATCTTTATATCTGACAGATGTTGAAGGAAAATGTGTAGAGACTACTATCAACTCGGATGTAGTCAAGAGATATTATGTATAATTATTTTTTCATATGTATAATTGTATTTGTCATAATTTTGGAATTGAAATGATGAAGGAATTATATTCTCTATCCAAACACTTTATTCATTGATATCCTCATTGACCATTATTTGCTATATTCTTTCATATCCCTCTCTCGGAGTCGATCATGAAAACAACAACAAAAATGATGCAAGGAAAAGAAAAATAAAAAAAATGATGATGAAAGAAAAATGATAAACAAAAAAAAAGAATACAAACAAAAGAAAAATGCATACAAAAGACAAAAAGAATATCAGGAAAAAGTCAAGACGCAACAATGAATATGAACGTAGTCTGAACTACGTCTAACTTGATCCCAAAAGGGTACGTATGCAGCCTCAATGAAGTTCAGTCATGATAGAAATAAAATCTATGATTCTCCAAATATTGAAACTGGGGCAGAAGTTATGTTTATGGTTCCGAGAGTTGTAAATATTTTTGAACCCTCTTCAAATTTTGAGCCTTTATACCATTCTTTCTGAACCCTTCCAAAAGCCACATTACAGTCCAAAGAAAGTCCTTCTGATTAATTCCAAGAAAATGATGATGCAATGAGAATAAGGAGAAACATGGCATGGACAGTGCCCGGAGGTTTGGAAAATAAAAATAAAAAGAAAAATAAAAATGAGAGAGTCTTATTGGTGAAAACCTTAACCGGCATCGTAAGATGATTGTGAGATGAGAGAATAAAAATGAGAGAGTCTTATCGGTGAAAACCTTAACCAGCACTGTAAAGAGATTGTGAGATGAGAGAATAAAATGAGAGAGTCTTATTGGTGAAAACCTTAACCAGCACCATAAGGCGAAAGTGGGGAATATTCTGTTGAAAGAAGAAAAACAACAAAATAAGATTGGTTTGGGTTGAAGGAAAATATGGAGTTTGGATAACAATTTTCATTGGACAGACTGGGTTGGAACTTAAATACATGGCATGGTCAAAGGAAACAGCCTTCATACCCAGATAAGTTCTGTATCTACTCTAAAATAGCCTTACCCCTTCAAATTCATATTTTCTACATTTCATTGATCAAAACCAGTTGCCCATTGGTAGTTAACTACCAGCTTCCCATGTTAAGAGGCGTAATAACACCGGGGCAAAGTGAAAATAAAAGAAGAAGAAAAAAAAGATGGCAATCAAACACAAAGAAAAATGAAAAGAAAAGAAACAAAAAAGAAAGCAAAGGGAGATTACAAAGGAAAAGTTGAAGAAAATCTGGCAATGGGTTGCAAAGCAGAATAAAGCAAGAAGAGGCAGGCAATGGAAGTAAAGTCAACAAGAATTCCAGTTGCCAACATTTTATAACTAATAAAATTGTTCACTGATTTAGACAGGAACAAAAGATTCAAATTCTCACTAATCACTTTAAAGTGAATGTGACCAATGTGGAAAAAGAAAACACCAAAAAGAAATACAACAATAAAGGGAGGAATCTGCAGAGGAGGACTCACCCAATAATCAGGAACCTACCCAAACAACGAGGGAGGTATTATCTTTTCAAAATTTACACCCCAGTTATCAAATTGAGGGAATATTTTTCTGCATTTTCATTTCTGCTCAGGCGCCCATCTGGATAACGAGGGAATATTTTTTTGCATTTTCATTTCTGCATCAGGCGCCCACCCGGATAACGAGGGAATATTTTTCTGAATTTTTATTTCATGCATCAGGCGCCCACCTGGATAACAAGGGAATATTTTTCTGCATTTTCATTTCATTCATCAGGCGTCCACCTAGATAACAAGGGAATAGTTTTCTGCATTTTCATTTCATGCATCAGGCGCCCACCTGTATAACAAGGGAATACGTTTCAGCATTTTTAATATCTGTTCAGGCGCCCACCTATATAACAAGGGAATATATTTCAACATTTTAATTTCTGTTCAGCCGCCCACCTGTATAACAAGGGAATACATGTCAGCATTTTAATTTCTGTTCAGGCGCCCAACTATATAACAAGGGAATACATTTCAGCATTTTAATTTGTGTTCAGGCACCAACTTCTATAACAAGGGAATACATTTCAGCATTTTAAATTTCTGTTCTGGTGCCCACCTGTATAACAAGGGAATACATTTCAGCATTTTTAATTACTGTTCAGGCGCCCACATGTATAACAATGGAATACATTTCAACATTCTAATTTCTGTTCACGCGCCCACCTGTATAACAAAGGAATACATTTCTGCATTTTTATTTATGTTCAGGCGCCCACCTGTATAACAAGGGAATACATTTATGTATTTTTAATTGTTTTATCTAATATTGGTAACACCATGACACATGGAAAGCCCACACTGGGGCAGAGGAAAAAGTATTCTTTGTTTTTGTTTTGTTTTAACAGGTATCAACCTTGAAGTGAGAAATACATTTGGAAGTCACATGAAGGGATGGAAGCAGCATGTCAGAAACAAGAAAATAATAAAAAATACAGAAAAAGAAGGATGCAAATAAAAGAGCAGCATAAGATGTGGAAAAGCAAGGAAGTACAAGAAGCCAAGAAATAGATAGGAATTATTGTAATTCATAAGATCATAGCTTAGAATAGTTTCTTTATTTTTATTTTATCCCAGTGTAATAAGGAGTTACTCAGTGATTACAACAACAATAACAGCAACAACAAAGTCTTGGTAGTTTCAAACTACCAGACCTTCCCGAACTACACTGACCCGATTCCTGTTTAGCTCAGGATATGTAGGCAACCTCTGAGGCAGGGTGCGGTCAAAAAGTTTTCAAAATGCTTCTTACGGAATATGCTCACTTATCTTTTCACTAAAACTCTTCGTGTTCCCGAGCAAAGAGGGGCAGCTGTGAGCACGTGATTTTTGCCCTAAGCAAACAAATTCCAATATAAAAATAAAATAAGAATTTTGATGTGTAATTATGTGTTTAATTGAAATAATTGTGTGTTTGTGATTGAAATAATTTGAAACTAAAAACTACAAAAAAGAGTTGATTAGAAAATGTCACAAAAAATAAGGAAAATCAGAGAAAATTAACAAAAATACAAAAATACCAGAAAAATTAAAGGAAATAGCTAAAATGTCATAAAAATTAGAAAAAATAGGAAAATAAAACAAAAACAACAATTGAAAAGGAATATGAAAAGAGAAAATAAAATACAAAAGAAAAATACAAAGAAAACAATTAAAATACAAGAAAATACACAAAAAACAATAAAATTGTGCTGGAATTCAAAATACATGCCCAAAGTGTAAAAGCCCAAAGAAATTGGTCGTCCAGTCCAAAGTCGAATCATACGACGTCGTGTTGAGGCACTAAATCTGAGCCGTTGAAGATATTGATCTAATGGACCATATAAGGCGACTTAATATAAATTCAAACGACGTTGTGTAAAGGTTTTAATCTTGGCCGTCCAAAAGTTGATCAGACGGATGCTGATAAGTCTCCTCAAAGATTTTAAAACGATTTAGTATATTAAATAAATCCTGGCCGTCCATATTTGAAGATCTAACGGATGCCAGGCTATCTCTCATTAATTAAAACAATGTCGTTTGTGGAGAATTAATCCTGGCCATTGATCATAATTGATCCAAAGGCCAGGATCACTCGTGCCCAAAGAGGCATAAAAGTCTTATCTCTTGTTCATAGACCAAACACACACATGCCTATACACACATACATTCACACGACCCTAGCCGCATGTCTCTTCTTCTTCATCTTCTTCAATGGAGACCGGCCTGAATGCACGGCCTTTTCCGGCCAAAAATAACCTCAAACATCCTTTCCTTTACTCTCACACACCAAGACCACCCTGAAAACCCTAGAAAACCAGAAAAGTCCTATCTTCTTGAAAGTCTGGTCACCGGAACCTTTGCCGGTGACCTTCAACCTCTGAATCAAACTCCCAAATTTACACCCCATGACCACTATAAGAAGATCTGTCACTCCATATAGTTGGTTTGCCTCGAATAACGCCAGAATTGTTCGAATATTGAAAAGAAGTTCACTGGAACCCTACCTCCAGCGAACACCCAAACATAACCCACCACCAAATACACGCATAACACCCTTATACCACTAAAAAACCAAAAATAAATCCATTTTGAGGAAATCTGGAAAATCAGACTTCAAGTCTTTGAAAATCTTTAATCCTGGAAAAAGAAAAGAAAAAGAAAGAAAGAAAAGAAAGAAGAAAGAAAAGAACAGGAGACAAATCCTGCAAGCTAAGTTTCATGCTCTTTGTCTTCTTTGCTTTTGTCTTCTAAAACTTCTGTATATGATTTCTTGCATGTTTTTGCTTATTTGTCTTCTAAGACTTCTGTATATGATTCTTTGCTTGCTTTTGACTATTCGTCTTCCAAATTTTCTGTATATAATCCTTTGCATGTTCTTGACTGTTAGTTTTCTGAATATTTCTATTATTAGCCTATGATAATTTCATGCCTAATATCTATCCTGTTCTTTATTCATAACTAATCTGTTTTAGCTCTTTAGGAATTTTTTTATAAGTTCAACACATGAATCTTGTTTAAATATGTTTCTTTATGTGATTTGTTCACTGTGCCTAGTCTGAAATTACTATTTGATTGATTGGGATTCAACCATTATCAAACATCTCTCTGAGTTCTGGTTAATATAAAAATGATTTATGATTAAGGCTATGTGTGCAATATGACATGAACTGGCTATATTTGTAATTTGATTCATATGTTAGACTATTATGAGTTCTATTAAGCTTTATGGTTTGGTTATAGCTCTAAAGATAGGTATAACTTCTTAGTAATCTGACTATTCTTGAATAATGACTTAGTCTGGCTATTATTGAAATAACTTGGACTGTGATTAGTCTGGCCACATCTGAAACCTTAATCAGGTTAGTTCTGTAATCTAATTTCTGAATTAGCTAATGTTAATAAAAGGGGTTACATTTTAAATGAGTCAAAGTTTGTTAAAAATCGGTTAAATTTGAAAAAGGATTGGGTTAAAATCTGGCTGAATCTTAAATGGGTTATAAGTTAGTGGCTAATAGATAAATAAGTGTAAAACCTAAGATACCCTGACCTTAATAGGTCGGGTAAATAATGAATAATAACAAGGGCATAATGGGAACCCTAAATGGTATAATTGTAGATTTAATAGAGCCTATAGGGACAAAATAGACTTTAATAACTAATATTCCTGTAATTAGTCATAATATAAAGGGTAAGATAGGCATAGTAAAATGGTATAATTGTAATAACCCTTAGCAAGTGAGGGAAACCTAGAAATATGCCCTTAATGGAATCAAATAGAATTTCCTAGAACCTTCCAACAAGGGCTGGAAGGCATTTAAAGCTTAAAATGATGGTCTTAAACTGTAACTAATAAGAGAATTGAGGAGAGGTAACTAAGAATAAGAATTTTGAATTTTCCCCTCAAGATTTCACACAAATCACCTATCAATAGGCTTCACTTGAGCCTAAATAAGAGGTGACAAAAAATAAGAAGTTAGAAATTAGATATTGGGGTTGGAGAATTTTGAAATTAGAAAAATACTGATTTGAATCGAAAGCTAGGAGTCGAGGGTTTCAAATTCTGGAGTTCGAGCTTGAGTTTCCTGCTATTCGATACTATTGGATTCTATTGGATTTCTTCAATTCTATTTGATGGCTTACTTAATTGTTGGGTTTGAAGATTATACTTGGCTGTTATATTGCTGCTTTGCTACAATTGTTCTTCTACTATTCTGCTGCTGTAATCGCTGACTATTCTTCATCTCATTGCCTAGACTCATAAGTTTCCTTTGCTGAACCAGGTACACTTTTCTATCCAGAAATGTAATTGCCAGATAATTGAAGGAAATGAAAGCTTTATGAGTTTCTCAAATGAAGCCTGGTGCTGTATTTTCTATAGATTTATAGTTACAATGTATTAGATTTTACTGTAATTCAATAGGATAAATTCTAATAGCTAAACTGTATGAAACTGAAACAATGTGATAAATAGTGTAGAGGTAGTGTAGATATAGCTATAATCATCGTTAAACTAGGTTAAAAAAATAGGATGATACATGAACTTATCTCACTTAGTAAACAAGCTTAACAATCTAAAATAGCAATTAACTTATCTCGCTTAATTAGATTATGATAATTCGAAATAGGTAATCAATTTACAGCATGTTCTGTCATTTAGTTTAGCTTAATGACAATCCATAATAGTATAAGTTAGAATCAGTAATTAATAACAATTCAAATTTGCACTGTTAAGTATCGTATCACTGTTTAAAGCAGCTGAAATAGTAGTTTACTATTTAAGTTCTATTAGTAATTGGTAATTAGAATTCAGATTAATATTGATACACATGTACTCCAGTTCCTTATGAAATAAAAATTCCATTGGTTAATTTATTTTATCGTTTAATGAATATTTGTATGTTAGTTATAAAATCTCGGTTCTGTTTTGTATTCCTCTCGTCTGATATGGGCTTAATTGATAGTATAGGCCCAGATCCAACTGGATTTATCGATGGGCTTCTGAAGAACAATTTTTACATATATTGGGTTTCTGAAACCTAGTTGTGTGAACTGAACTGCTAAATTCAGTCCACAATATCCAAGCCTGAAAATGGAATATTGAGCCTGGACATAATTCTAAAAATACAAAACAGTGATATAAGTAGGAGAAAAAACAAAAATAGGCAATATAGTACTCAATAGGATTGGACTTCAAAAATAACGGGATGAGCCTCGTATAAGAACAAAATACGCGGGGCCCCCATATGAATGTTAATAATTGATAGACTCGGAGAAACCGTTTAAGCGAACTTCACGGTCTTCTCTAAAAGATAATAAGCCGTAGTCTTTATAGGCACGATCTAAAATATGCATTCCTTAATACAAGTGCACATTTATGTGACTCAAATCTTAAATCACGGCGAAGCTGAAACATATTAAAGTCACAGGCGTACTAGTTGCGGTGTGACTCGATATGCATTTTTGCGATGATGCAAGTCGTTAAAATATCAAAGCGGTACATTCACATTCTATAAAAGCATATAACAAAATCAAATAAGTCAAAAATTATAGTTGAGCGACCGTGCTAAAACCACAGAATTCGGGAGTGCCTAACACCTTCTCCCGAGTTAACAGAATTCCTTATCCGGATTTTTAGTTTTGCTGACTATTTAAATAGAGTAAATTTCCTCGGATTCGTGATTAACCGGTCACTTGGGACACCATTATTTTCCCAAGTGGCGACTCTAAAACTCTAAATAAAATCCCGTTCCGATTGTCCTTAAAGTGGAAAAACTCATTCCTCGTTGTTATTATTATATCCTTTCCCGAGTGTATTAGTAATTAACAGGGTATACCTTATTCCTTTTGGGAAAAAGAGGTAGTAAAAAGGGAGGTGTGACAACTGCAGATCTCAGTAGCTGAGGAGGGCATGGGCCAACTCTATATGGCCTCCACCTTCCTCGGATCCACTTAAATGCCCTCACTCGACACCACATGGCCTAGGAATGCCACAGAACTCAGCCAGAACTCACATTAGGAAAACTGTGCATACAATCTCTTCTCCCTTAGAGTCTGAAGCACTACCCTCAGGTGCTACTCATGATCTTCCCGGCTTGGGAGTACAACAGAATATCATCAATAAAAATAATTATGAATGAATCAAAATATGGCATGAATACGATGTGCATCAAATGCATAAAAGTTGTTGGGGCGTTAGCCAACCCAAAAGACATAACAAGGAACTCAAAATGACCATAGCGAGTGCTAAAAACAGTCTTCGGGATATCTGGCACCCGAATCTTCAACTGATGGTAACATGAGCGTAATTGAATCTTGGAAAACACTTGTGCACCCTGGAACTGATCAAACAAATCATCAATACGAGGTAAAGGATATCGGTTCTTCACTGTAACTTTGTTCAACAGGCGATAATCAATGGACATACATAGAACCATTGTGACTTTGTTCAACTGGCGATAATCAATGCGCATACACATAGAACCATCCTTCTTCTTCACAAACAAAACATGGGCTCCCTATGGTAAAACACTGGGTCGAATGAAACCCTTACCCAACAATTCCTGCAATTGATCCTTCAACTCCTTCAACTCAGGATAAGCCATACGATATGGGGGAATGGAAATGGGCTGAGTGCCCGACAACAGATCAATGCCAAAATCAATATCTCTATCGGGTGGCATGCCCACAAGATCAGTTGGAAACACATCGGGTAAATCCCGTACCAGTGGGACTGAATCAATAGAAGATGTGTCAACACTGATATCACTTACATAAGATAAATAAGCAGCACACCCATTCTCAATGATACATTGATCTTTAAGGAAAGAAATAACCCTGCTGGGAGTATGATCTAAGGTACCACTCCACTCAATATGTGGAACACCTGGCATAGCCTGCATCACGCTCTTGACATGAAAATCAAGAATAGCATGATTGGGCGACAACCAGTCCATGCCTAGAATACTATCAAAGTCAACCATATCAAGTAATAATAGATCAGCCCTGGTCTAAACAACTGCGAATAGTAACCAAACATGACTGGTACATCCGATCCATAACAAGAAAATCTCCCACTGGAGTAGAAACATAAATGGGGGCACTCAAAGACTCCCGAGGCACACCCAAATACGAAGCAAAAAAATGACACGTATCAATAAGTAGAGCCGGGATCGAAAAAAACCGATGCCTCTCTATGACAAACTAGAATAATACATGTGATGCTAGAATCGGAGGCAACCGCCTTGGTGCGAGCAAGAATGCAATAATATCTGGCCCGACCCCTCTCACGAGGGCGACCTCTATCTCCCCGGCCTCCGCCCCTGGCTTGCTGGGTAGGTGGGGCAACAGTGGAGCTGGAACCATAGCCTGAGTACTCTGAGAAGCACGTTGTGGTTGAGTAGTCTGTAAAGATGCAGCCCTACCAAGTCTGGGGCAATCCCTAAACAAAGTGACGTGTATCACCACATTCGAAGCAAGCTCTAGGAGGACGTGGTAGTTGTGACTTACTGGAGCTAGGTCCACTAGACTGACCACTGGAAGTACCCCGCGTAGGAGGCACGCTAGAAATTTGAGTCGCATAACAACGCTCCTAAGGTGGTGGTGGAGCTGGAGTACCATCGGCTGCTGGCATGGCTGAATGAACAGGTCTACCAGAATAAACGCTACAATAATGATCGGCTGCTGAAGTACGGGCACCAAAGTAGTGGCCTGACTGTCGAGACCTCTTGACCTCCCTCTCCACTCGCTCCCTAGAGCATACCCTCAGTCTGCGTAGCAATGCTCACTACCTGCTGGTAAGGAATATCCTTCTCTAACTCTCGAGGCACGTTGGACCGGATGAGCGGAATAAGACCCTTGATAAACCTTTGAACTCTCTCCCGAACTGTGGCAACCAAAGCCTGAGCATGTCTGGCCAACCAAGTTTAATGGATGGCATACACTGAGACTATCATAGAACCCTGGCGCAAACGCTCAAACTCCGTGTGCCATGAATCCCTTAGCCTCTGGGAACTAACTCCCTCAAAAACATATCGGAGAACTGGGTCCAAGTCAGTGAGGCAGAATCGAATGGACTATCCAACTCATAGGTACGCCACCAATCATAGGCGGCTCCCAAAAGTTGAAAGGCAGTGAAAGAAACCCCACTAAAATCCACTTTGCTCATAGTATGAAGAATACGATGACATTCATCCAAGAATCCCAAGGCATCATCTGAAGCTAGGCCACTGAACACTGGGGGATCATATATCTTGAACCTCTCTAGCCTACGCTGCTCGTCCTCTAAGACAGCTGACTAATCCCCATGCTACACAGGTGCTATAAGCGGCATAGAAATAACCTCTGGAAACTGCTCTATCGGCACTCCCTACTCATGAGTTCGGGTTGCAGGAGTTTGGGCCCCTCCCCGGCATGCGATATGGCTGCAGCGAAGGGAAGCAACCCCGCTTGAGCCAAAGTAGTGTACATGCTCATGAACTGAGTCAGGGTCTCCTGGAGCGCTGGAGTAGTAGTAGCTGTAGTATGTGTACCAGGTGCATGTGCTCCAACTGGATTTGCTGGTGGTACCGCAGCAACAGCGCACGCGGGTGCTATGGCTGCACCTCGGGTGCGTCCTCGACCTCTACCTCGGCCCAGCCTCTAACAACAGCAGCAGGGGCGCGAGTGCCTGGTCCTCGCATACATCACGTGTCCTCACCATCTTGGAGATAATAGAAGATAGAAGTTTAGATTTGGTGTCAAAATATTGCATGATAAGGATTTTAAAAGAAATAAAGATTTTCCTAAACAGTTACATAACCTCTCGTAGATAAATACAGACGTCTCTGTACCGATCAGCAAAACTCTAATGATCCGGCCTGTGTCCCGTGACTCTTATGAACCTAGAGCTCTGATACCAACTTGTCACGACCCTAGTTCACCAATTGTGAATACGTCATTATGGCACCTAGTCTCCACGACCAGGTAAGCCTAACACATTGCGAAAGTAACAACATTTGCGGAATTTGTAATCAAAGACTAAATACATGAATCATGTATACAGTTTCCACCTGGCATATACACTTTAACACTTTAAAGATATGAAACTATCCCCAAAGACCCGGAAACCTACGGGCAACACAAACTACGAATGAAGCATATTATTGTTCTAATCATCCGGAAATGTCTATATCAAAGAAAAATGGAATATAATCTAGCTAACTAGAAGGTAGAGTGAGAGGGTGACTCTTCGGTCTGCGAATGCGGCAGATATACCTTAAGTATCTGAAAATGCTCCCGCAACTACTGGTAGTGCGCTTGTGTAAAGGAACCTGGATATGCACATGAAAAACATGCGCAGAAGAGGCATGAGTATACCACAACGGTACTTAGTAGGTGCCAAGCCTAACCTCGGTTGGTTAGTGACGAGGAAAGGTCAAGATCCTTCTGAGACAGAAACAATAAAATAGTAAAATATTAGCAGTGTTAAAGTCTAATAAAAACTAATGAACAAATCAATGTGGTAAGACAGTTCAATGGAACATAATACAACAAAACCAAACAAGAAAAACATAGTAAATATAGTTAAATTACAAGAATACCGACGAAGGTCTCCCATGATATCGTGTTTTAGCCCTTTTCTCAACTGTCTAATGCATCTTCCGGAACACCGTCCCGTAGCCGAATTATCATATCAATATCAAAGGATCCCCGTGATACCATCCCATAGTCCAATCATCAGTGTGCAAGGGATCTCCAGGGCTACCATCCCGTAGTCCCAAAGTAAATATGCAGGGGGATCTCCCAGGATACCGTCCCAAAGTAATAGTGCGGGGGGATCTTCCAGGATACTATCCTGTAGTCCCAAAGTAAAAGTGCAGGGGGATCTCCTGAGATACCGTCCCGTAGTCCCAAAGTAAAAATCTAGTGGGATCTCTTGAGAATCAAACCCGTATTCCAAAATTAAACAAACAAGGGGGAGCTCCCGGAATCCCGCATTTGTAGTGCCAAAGTAAATACGCAACCAACATCAGAGAAATATTCAGAAATTGAAGTACAACAATACAAGGCAACAATAATACTGGCCTAACATGCTCCACGTAATCACAATTAAGACAATTTAATCAAATAGGCAACTTGGATCAATTAAACATGCTCTTCTATGCTAGCACATGCTATAATAGAAAGTTAAGTAAGGCAAATATGAATGAAAATCCAAATCAAGTATTTAAGTAAAAATTCGGGTTTCAACAGTTTGCTAAAATATGCGCTCATCACCTCACGTACAAGGCATTCAATTATCAATTATCACATCTTAAGCGACCAAGTCCCCCACACAAGGTTAGGCAAGCCACTTACCTTGAACCGGTGCGAAATCAACTAGGGAATGATGCCCTTGCCATGAGTATCCGACTCCAAATGGCCCAAATTTATTCAATTCAATTATAAATCATAAATAATATTGTAAACAGCTGATTCCACTATTTAAATTAAACCTAGGGCACTCAGAATCAAATAATTTTCATATTTTTAGAACCCTTGCACTCACATGAGTCCAACCATATAAAAATCTCCCAAATCGAAGGTCAAATGTCCACTCAAAAGTACAAAATTAAGCCTAAGAATTTTCACCCATTTTTCTCTATTTTAGACCTTGAATTTGAATTCTAGAGGTTGATTTAGTTAGGAAACGATGGAATATAACTAGAAGGAATCAAAGCAACGTTATCCAATTATCTTCATTTCAAAATCCACTCAAAATCGCCTTCTCCCGGGCTCTCAATTAATTTTTTTTATCTTTGAAATAAACCATCGGACTTTCCCTTTTTCAAACTTGTGATTTACGCTTTTGCGTCCCAGGGACCGCTTCTGCGGTCCCGCTTTTGCGATGAGACTAACCGCTTTTGCGGTTTAACTAAAAGGGGCATTATCCTCTTTTGTGGACTAATAACCGCTTTTGCGATTCCGCTTACGTGGGAAAGAGACCGCTTCTGCGGTTCTCCTGAGATGGTGAAACATTCACTTATGCAGTGAAATAGCTGCTTATCTGGCTCAGCTTCTGCGGTGAGATGGCCGTTTATGCTGCTCCGCTTCTGCAGCTCTGAAACTGCAGAAGCGAAAATACCAGAACCCTGCTGCAATTTTTCCTTCTAACTCAACACTTTGCCTGTTGAGTATTTGCAATCATCCTGGGACTACAACCAAAAGCACCAATACCACCTAATACCTTATTCGATCTTTTGTCAATTCTCCAAACACCTCAAAAAACACATAAGCCCGATTAAATCAATGATTCAAGGCTAAGAACTTCAATTACTATCAAAATATGGTATCGATCAAAGACCTAACCAAAGCTCGTCCAAATGACCTGAAATTTCGCACACACATCCCAAATGACATGACGGAGCTAAAAAAACTTCCGAAATTCCAATCCGGCCCTTAGATAAAAAACACACTATTGGACAGGAATCCTCAAAATTTCAAACTTCGGCATTTCATGACTAAATGAGCCACAGACCTTCAAACTATATTCCGAACACGCTCCCAACCCCAGAATAACCTAATGGAGCTAACAGAACCATCAAATTTTCATTCTGAGGTCGTCTTCAGACTTCTCCGATTACAAGCCATTTTTCAACTCTTTGCTCATATTTAGGGACTAAGTGTCCCAAAACACTCCGAATCCTAATACCGAACGTCCCAACAAACCCAAAATAGCATAAATGAACTTAGCGAAAGCAGTTAATAGGGGATTGGGGCATAAATTCCAAAAACGACTGCCCGGGTCATTACACGATATTTATGGAACAATAAAATACAAGGTACCACATGACCGTGATAGTATAATGTATACTATATATTAATAATGAGTATTATTTTAAGTAATTTTAGATAATTCTTAATTATATGGTCAATTGGTTAATTATCGAGTAATGGGTTATTACCTAATTAATTAATGAGTTACAATATAAGATTATAAAATACCCCACCACCACGTGGAAGCAAGCCACTACTGATAACAAAATAATAGGGATTCAAAAATTACTAAACAAATAAGAAAATTAAGAAGCGTGCGGAGGCAAAAAGAAAATAAAGAAACAAAAAATGACGGAAATTAAAGATAGATTGAATTCAAAAAATAGTTTCTTGAATTCAATAAGTCTATTCTTGAAATTGAATCCTAACAACAACAATTAGCTTACGAAAAGCTAATCATCTCTGCTAGAGACTTAAAAACAAGAGATAGATTGTGAAACCCGACCCTTTAGAATAACAAAAGAAACAATAAGCCTAAACTTATCACCTTTTTTAATACTTAGAAGTGATCTAATATTTCAAAAAATGGTTTAATCTTACCACCTTAAGTTGAGTCTAGAAAGTTGAAGAATAAATTCAAGAGTAGTCACACACAAGAGTGCAAGAAAATTCTGACAATTTTTATTATTAATAATCTGAATAATCTAAGTCTAAAAACAAAGAATAAACCCCTTTTATATAGAGAGAGGGTATCGAAATTTTACCTAAAAAATAAGAAAATAAAGTCCTAAACTACTTTGGACAACAAGTCCAACTACCGTAGCAAAAAGAAAATACTAGGAAGCAAAAACTAAGTTATTCTTGGAAAATAATTCCACATATCTTAGTAAAAGAAAAATATAACCTTAACTACCTAGGAAATCAATACTCTCATAATATATGAAAATAAATCCCAAACCAATCTTAGATAGAATCTGAAATTTTTTGGAAATCTTGAAGGATATTTGCAAGCAACTTGGCACCACATGCACTCAACATCTAGCACGAATATTGTACCATTCTTGGACATCAAGTAATCCCTTTTTATAATATAAAAATGAGGTTTTATCTAGAACTTCATGGATTTGGAAAGAAAAAGCTCCTTGGGTTTTGCCAGGGAGATCCTCGGTTTTTTGGCCGGGATTTTAAAAGAAAAAGTTCATTGGGCTTTGCCAGAGAGATCCTCGATTTTTTGGCCGGGACTTGGAAAGAAAAAAGCTCCTTGGGTTTTCCCAGGGAGATCCTTGGTTTTTAGGTTGGGATTTGGAACGAAAAAAGCTCCTTGGGTTATGCCAGGGAGATCGTCAATTTTTGACCGGGATTTGGAAAGAAAAAGCTCCTTGCTACCATGATTTGTTTCTCTTTTGGGTTTTTATTTTCTTTTCTTCCTCTTCTTTTTTTCTTCTTTTATTCTTCTTTTTATATTTTCCTTTTATTTAACAAAACGCATGAATGAATTTGGGGGGGGGGGGGGGAACTTCCTTTTTGGTCATTTTCCTACTTAAACTTTTTTCAGCGCTTGCGCATTTCATTTCTTTTTGGGTTACACCTGCTTCTTGCACGGTTGCTCTGAATAGGACTTGTTTCAACAAAGAACAATTTGCTAGTTTGAAACGGCGGTTGGTTTTGTGGCCTTGATCATCCCAATTGCTTGATCCCAGCCGCCTTTCCGTTAAGAACTTTGCTGCTTGTTGGCCTTGTGGCTGAATCTCTTTTCCAACTGACCGGGTTAAAATCTCAAGATTTCATTATGAATCGCCCGTGTGGGTGAATCTCTTTTCGTTTGATTTTCTTTCTTTTCCAATGTCTTTGCTTCGAAAGAATCAACCACTATGGTCAGTCGAGATTGGCCTGATGGACTCGCTAAGGCTGGGCATTTTCTTCGACTATGACCAGGCAGAGCCCTATGAAGCTGGTCCTGCCACCTTTTCTTTGTACTTGTTACAGAATTAGAGTTAAACCGAAATAGATTTAAAGAAAAAGTATGCAAAAGAAAAGCATATGATTTTAAAGAGAATCGTCCCTTTCAGTTGAAAGGAAGGACTTATCTGGGGTGCATGCTCACTTCAAATGAACATGACATACTTCTTGGACTGGACGCCCGACCCACACAAATTTTCCAGCTTCTCGTGAACCCATTGATCCGCATTTTAAAGCCAGTGAACCTTGCCAAGACTCTTTTAGTGATGAGATATCTTCTTTTTTACCAACAGTGCCCTTTGTGGGTTTTCTCCAATCGACCTATCTTATTTCTCTTCTCAGCGTTGCCCGATAGTGCTTTTTGAGAGTTTTCACTAAGCGGACTCTCTCATTTTCAGTTTCTCTACTCACTATCACCTTATGGTTCCCAAAAGGTTTTCACCGATAAGACTCTCTCATTTTATTTCCATCAATTTGAATTGTGTCAAATTCCAAAAATAACGTTTTCCACTTCTCTGCCTTTGCCAATTTATCGGAAGGACTTGGACAAGGTCTTTGGGTAAAAGGATTTTGGATGGAACTATAACTTCTGAACTATTTTGGTGGATTCATAGCTGAACCATCATATCATCTGCCCTAGTGTCAATTTTAGAGGGAATTAGGATTTTTGTTTTGGTGTGACAGAACCACAGGGAGAGGCTCCCTACGTATCCTTTCGTAATCAAGTCGAACGTAGTTCAAGAAAATAATTTTTGTTTTGTTTTTCTTTTCTTTTGTTTTCTTTTCTTTTCTTTTCTTTTATTTTTCTTTTCTTTTTCTTTTTGTACTTTCAGATTCCAAAGAGGTTAGCCAAAGAAACGGAACCGACTCAAAGGGTTTACAAAGGAGTGATAGTGTTTGGGATACAAGAAGGAAAGCCTTCATCATCTCAATTACATAAAAGCCATCAAACCAGGAGACCTAGACATAATACCTTTTGAGTGCATCCTCATTGATTGTTGTTTCAGGGTCATTTCCTTCGATGTCTCCCAGATACAGTTCTTCTCTTCGCAATATCTTTCGGATTATATATGGACCCTTCCAATTAGGAGCAAACTTTCCTCTTGATTTCTGGTGATGAGGGAGAATGCGTCTGAGCACGAGCCATCCTACTTCAAAATTCCTGGGACGTACTTTCTTGTGATAGGCGCAGGCCATTCTTTTTTTGTAAAACTACCCGTGGAAAACTGTGGCCCTCCATTTTTAATCAATTAATGACAACTGCTCTAGCCGGCTTATAACACACTCACTGTCCTCAATTTTTCCTTCAATAATTATGCGAAGCGATGGGATTTCTACTTCTACAGGTATGACTACTTCAGTTCCATAAACCAATAAGTATGGGGTCGCTCCGATTGATGTACGCACTGTGGTACGATACCCATGTAATGCAAAAGGCAGCTTTTCATGCCATTGTTCGGAGCTTTGAATCATCTTTCTCAAAATCTTCTTAATGTTCTTTTTTGCTGCTTCAACGGCACTGTTGGCTTTTGGTCGATAAGGAGTAGAGTTTCTATGTGTTATCTTGATTTGTTCACATACCTCTCCCATCATACGACTATTCAAGTTTGCAGCTTTGTCAGTAATGATAGTTGAAGAAATGCCAAAGCGGTAAATGAGATTGGAGTGCATGAAGTCTACCACAGCTTTCTTGGTGACCGACTTGAGAGTGATGACCTCAACCCATTTTGTGAAGTAATCAATTGCAGCCAATATGAATCTATGCCTATTTGAAGCTTCCAGCTCGATCGTCCCAATAACATCCATAACCTAGGCAACGAATGGTCAAGGTGTTGACATCGGATGAAACTCTGTTGGAGGTGAATGAATCAAATCACTGTGCACATGACATTGATGGCATTTCCGAACAAAGTTGAAGCAATCCTTTTCCATAGTTATCCAATAATTGCTCGCTCGCAGAATTTTCTTTGCCAACACATAACCATTCATATGAGGTCCGCATACTCCCGCATGTACTTTGTGCATAATCCTTCTGGTTTCCTCGGCATCAACACATCTTAGTAAATTGTGGTCCGGGGTCTTTATATACAAGGCATAACCACTTAAAAAGAAACCGCTCGCATGTCGTCTAATGGTTCTCTTTTGATCTCCAGTGTCTTTCTCGTTGTACTCTTGTGTTTTCATAAATTTGTGATATCATGATACCAGGGTTGAATGCTGGGTTCCACCTTGATTGCGTTATTACAATACCCATGCTTTTCTTTGATTTGAATCTCTAGAGGATCAATATGTGTATTGCCTAGGTGATACATTATTGAAGCTATAGTGGCGAGTGCATCGGCTAATTCATTGTAACACTAAGGAATGTGCCTGAACTCTCTCAAGTTGAAGTGTTTAGTGAGATCCTCCACATGTTGCCGATAGGTAATGAGCTTAACATCTCGAGTCTCCTAGTCTCCCTAGGCTTGCCGGATAATTAAATAAGAATCCCCCATGATTAATAAATCTTCAACATCTTGGTCAATTGACATATTCATGCCTATGATGCATGCTTCATACTCCGCTATATTGTTTGTGCAGAAAAATCGGGGCCTAGCTGTAGCTGGGTAATGCTGACCATTGGGTGATATAAAGATTGCCCCAGTGCCTACACGTTTTGCATTTACCAAGAACGAGTGTTCTCCGAGATTGCTTCTACTGAATTTACCTCTTCATCTGGGAAATATGTGCTCAATGGTTGGTATTCCCCATCAACCGGATTTTCCTCCAAATGATCTACCAACGCCGGGCTTTCATGGCCATGGGAGTGACGTAGACTATGTCAAATTCAGTGGGCAAGATTTGCCATTTTTCCAGCCTCCCAGTGTGCATTGGTTTTTGGAATATGTACTTCAAAGGATCCAACCTGGTTATGAGATAGGTAGTGTGGGCTTGAAGATAATGTCACAACTTTTGAGCGACCCACGTCAAGGCATAGCACGTTCTCTCCAACAAAGTGTATTTGGCTTCGTAAGTAGTGAACTTCTATCTCAAATAGTAGATTTCATGCTTCTTCTTGTCGGTTATATCATGCTGCCCAAGGACATAGCCAAAAGAATTCTGTAACACTATCCAATACAAGAAAAGAGGTCTCATGGGCCGCGTGGGACCAATACTAGAGGATTTGAAAATTATTCCTTGATATTGGTGAAAGCCTCTTAACATTCAGATTTCCATTTGATTGCTGCATCTTTCTTCAATAGTTTGAATATGGGCTCATATGTGATAGTCATTTGAGCAATGGACCGACTGATATAGTTTAACCTGCCCAATAAACTCATCACATCTTTCTTAGTTTTCGGAGGAGGTAAATCTTAAATAGCCTTTATCTTTGTTGGATCTAACTTGATACATCTCCTGCTGACTATGAAACCCAAGAGCTTGCCTTATATGACTTCGATGGCATTATCTTGATTCAGCTTCAAATCATACTTGCGCAGCCGTTCAAAGAACTTTCTCAAATCTCGAACATGGTCACTATGAGTTTGGGACTTGATAATTACATAATCCACATAGGGACTTGATTACTTCATCCACATACACCTCTATCTCTTGATGCATCATGTCATGGAAAATGGCACTCATGGCTCTTATATAAGTTGCCCCAGCATTCTTCAGCCCAACAGGCATGACTGATAACAGTATGTACCCCAGGGTGTAGTGAAGGTTGTCTTCTCGTCATCTTCTTCATCCATCAACACATGATGATATACTGCGTAACAATCCACGAAGGACTATATTTCATGTTTGGCGCAATTATCAACAAAGATGTGGATGTTAGGCAAAAGTAAATTATCATTGGGACTTCCCTATTCAAATCTCGATAGTCCATACACACTCGGGTTTTATCGTCCTTCTTTGGTACCGGAACCACGTTGGCCAGCCATGTGGTATATCGTACCACACGGATTACCCCCGACTTCAACTATTTTGTGATTGTTTTTTGATTTTATCGCTGATATCACTCTTAAACTTTCTTTGCTTTTGCTGAACTGGAGGACAACGAGGTAAATTCGAATTTTGTGCACTACTAGATCCACACTTATTCCTAGCATGTCATCATACGACCAAGCAAACACATCTTTAATCTCAAACAAGACTTGGATTATTGCATCTCGAGTTTTCTCATCTTTGTGAATGCTTATTTTCGTTTCCCTTATTTCTTCGGTTGTTCCCAAATTAACCGGTTCAGTGTCATTCTTATTTGGCCTAGGTTTGTTCTCAAATTGTTCCAATTCTCGGTTTATTTCACTAAAAGCCTATTCTTCATCATATTCTGATTCTTGATTCATTATTTCATAGTTAGACAGCGTGTTTGAGTCTGGGCATTAAGTTCGCAATCATGAATGTTATTTAAAGCCGCATTATTGTGACTGAAAAGAAAGGATGAAAAGGAAAAATAACAATAATCAGAAAGAATGGAGAGAAAAAAAGGGCAATGAAACATTGATTTCATTTCTTGGAATTTGGAAAGATAATAGGTTTTACATTCAGGAATTTAAAAGCCAAGAACTACAAGAAACATCCGAGTTACACCCTAAAACAACTCGAGATACAAAAAAGGTGACATGGCTAGTCCACTGGGACTCCCGCCTAATCGGGAATGGTGTAGCCTTCTAATTTTGAATTTTAGCATCTAGTCCCATGTAGAGCACATCAGCGGTGCTAGCACCTTCCTCTGGCTGAACCATGTTGGTTTCATAAAGCATTTGCCTCATAGCTCTACATATATCTTCAATTTCTTCAGCTGTGAACACCTCATTGTCTTCTTCTTCACCATACTTAGGCTTGAAAAAGTTCTCATATAGATGTGGTAACGGCGTGGTAGAACACATGCTTCCTTTTTTCTTTCTTCGGCCCATTTCTCATTATCTGTGGTAGGGTGGAAGCCTATCCCAAAAACCTTTTCAGCTGTAGGTAGAGTTATCGGCTCGGATATTCTTTGCAAAGCTTTTCCCAACCTTTTTCCTAGTTTGAAACCGTGTCTAATCATTTCATTGCCACCATTATTGAAGCATTAGACAATAAAGGCTGGGGGAACGGATTTCCCTCCTCGCATTGGTCAGCCACCACAATTTCAAAGGCTTGATAGATGATATGCTCACTTCCTTCCCTCGCCTCCAAGCATGGTATATATGGGTCATGATAAATAGACTGCTCATCTTCCCCGTGGACCACGATCTCCTAATCTTCATACTCAAATATCATGGTGGAGGGTAGAGGGCACGACTCCTACATCATGGATAAAAGGCCTTCCAAAAAGAAAATTGTAAGATGTATCCATGTCCAACATCTAAAAGGTTACCTCGAAATCTGCTGGGCCTATGGTCAATATCAAATCAATTTCACCGATGGTATCCCTCTTAATACCATCAAAAGCTCTCACGCAAACATTATTGGGACGAATCCTTCCTGTCCTGATTTTCATTCTTTGCAATATAGGGAGTGGGCAGATGTCAACACCCGAGTCTCCATCCACTATGACTCACTTTGCCTAGTAGCCCTCATATTTGACAGTCAGGTGCAAGGATTTTTTGTGGGCCGCTCCCTCTAGAGGCAAATCATTTTTAAAGAAAGAGAGTTGATTGATGGAAAAAAATCATTCTGCCATTCTTTCAAGTTGTTCAACCGAAGTTTAAATTGGCACGTATGCCTCATTCAATGTTTTCATAAGGATCTTCTGGTGTTCGGCGGGTTTTGTCACTATTGAAAATAGTGATACTTGCTTGGGACACTTCCTCAATTGATCCATTTTTTGTAGTCATGCATCCTCATTTTCTGAAAGAATTCATCTTCTTCTTAAGCGCTTACCGACTTCTTAGATGGAAATCGCTTTTGTGTGGCGCTGTATACCTTTTGTACATTTGAATATTTTTCAATAGGGACTGTTTCTGGGAGTTCTCCTAAAATTTCCTTGCCTTTGTATGTAACCACTGTTTGTTAGTAGTTCTATGGCACTGTAGAGGGGTCGGTCATTGGATTCTTTGGTACGCATCCAATAACCACTGGCTCACTCAGCCGAGGTAGTTTAATTGTCCCCCACACCACATAGGCCCTTTTTGCCACTTACATTTATGTCCTATTATTCACTTCAAACTTCCTCGAAGTGCTCAGAACTAGTGGTTTCTCTTTGCAACCCTGTGGAACATAAAGAACCTCGTGTTTAGGTGGAACAGGCTATGTTTTTGTCTCAGTTTTCCTCTCAGGCTCAATTTTGTGACAGTTTTATTCTTCTTCTCTCCTTTTTCCTGCTTCAGGGCTTCCTCTCAACATCGGCAATAGCAATTATGGCTTTCAGGGCCGGATCAAATTCCCAGTCTTCACAAATCATACCGATTAGCGGCCTGTTGTTGTGAGCGGGAAAAGGGTTATTGGTAACATTCGTGGCTTCTTCATCCCTCAACACTATTTTTCTTTGTTCAATTAAATCTTTCACAACTTTCTTCAATGTCCAGTAGCTGTTAGTACTATGCCTTTTAGTTCTTGAATGATATGCACAACGTGCACCCCATTAATAGGATAGATATTTTGGGTTCTTCCTGTTTTGGGGGGTAGGCTGTAGTAGGTTCATCTGGATGATACTCGGGAACAAACTGGAGTAGGGTTCACCAATCGGTATAAAATTTTGTCGTTTGGGCGGTTCCTGAGGGCGGAAGTTATTTTGTGGTGGTTGGGGATTCTATTGGTTTTGGTAAGAGGCCTAGTTTCTCAAGAATGAGGGTTGGTTTCGATTAGTTTGTGGTTTCGGTGCCAAATGGTTGAGCATTCATGACCGCATAAGGTGGAGGAGCATAAGCCATATCTATATGAGGGTAGTAGTGTTGAGAGGCTCTTTCTGATAACACCGGTCTAGGAGCCAAGTACTTTCTTCCTCCCAATGCTGCCATCACTGTTTCTTCATTCTTCTTGCCTTTTTCCATTCCCCCAGACCTGCCATGGATGGCTTGGGAGGTTGATCTTATGGCCAAATGGCTCAAATTCTGCTCGTTTTTAGCCTATTTTCTACTATTTCTCCGATTTTTATTGCCTCTGCGAAATGCTTACCCATAGTGGGCATCATATTCTGAAAATAATCTGCTTCCTGGGCATATAGGAAAACAGTGACCATCTCTACCTCATCCATTGGAGGCTTCACTCTTGACGCCTGTTCGCGCCACTTAACTTCATATTCTCGAAAACTTTCTAACGGTTTCTTCTTCAGATTCGCCAAAGAGTTCTTGTCCGGCGCAATATCTATGTTGTACTGAATTTGCCGAACAAAGTCTCTGGCCAAATCATCCCATATATGCCAACGCAAGACATCTTGATCCATATACCACAACGAATTAATGCCAGTTAAGCTTTCCCCGAAATATGCCATCAACAATTCTTCTTTGCCACCGGCTCCCGGTAACTGATTGCAATACTTCTTCAGGTGAGCAATGGGGTTACTATGCCCATCGTACTTTTCAAATTTTGGTGTTTTAAACCCTAACGACATGTGTACATGCGGGAACATACACATGTCTATATAGGAGACACTCTTCTGCCCGCTCAAGCCTTGCATATTTTTAAGCTTTGCTCGAGGCTTCTAATTCTCTTTGCCATCTCATCGTGCTCTGGTGGCTTGGGGGTCTTTTTCTACCCCGACGTAAGCTCATTTGGTAGTTGAGAGTAGGTGTATTGAGGATAATGAGGAGGGCCTAAAAGACGGGATTTGAAATGTGAAGACCGAGGGGTCAAAAGCATGCTTCAGTAGTGATGGTTGAGTTATTGCAGAGGATGGTAGAGCCGTGAAGATGTTGGGAGCAAGTCCAGACGTGAACACCTCGGGGTGAGCCTCAGAGGGTGTTCTGAAGAAATTAGAAGTCATAGTAGGTTGCCCTAGAGGAATATTTGGGCAGTTGATGGAGACAGTGATAACGACTCCAGATCTAGGAAACAACTCCAAGAATCCGGGGATAGTGCTTGGAGGTTCCTTTCCGTTGTTCCAAGCATCCCATATTTCCATCAATCGCATGCACAATATTCAATTTTCTTCAGTTGTACAAGATTCAGAGGTCGGGACCCTAGAGATTGTGATATCTTCGAGTATGGGGATTGCAGGCAGAGTCATTTCAGATGATATCTATGTACTTCCTTATGACATGGTGAAGTATCGATGTGAGGCCAGCTTACCACAAACCAACCAGTGTTTCTAAAATGCTCAGCTGAAAATGTCAGCGACAATGATTAGTGTGAAACAAGTAACAAATAGGTAACCCCTCCGCGGAGTGTGATGCACCTATACAGTTTAATGAATATCTACATGTTTGCCACGGTTTCATGCATAATCTGGGCTTTTCTCTTGTTCCTTTCGCATTTCTTTCTTTTTTTGTTTTGTTTTCTCTCATTTTCTTTTCCCTCTTCCCTTTTTATTTTCTTTTCCGCTTTTTCTTTTCGTTGGCCATGTTTTTCTCAATGCCTTATTTCTTTTCCTTGTTTTTCCCTTTATTTACTTCGCTCATATTTGTCTTTTTATCTTTTTCTTAAGATCACGGTTGAATCTTATGTAGATTGCCTACGTATCATGGCACCGCATGAACCAGACCAGGCATAGTTCTTGCAAAATAAATGTAAAAATAAGAAAACAATTTTTCGGAATCTTCAATTTTTATTAATAACAACTGCAATTATAAAAGCCACTAGACTATTTGTTTTTCTTTTCTTGAACAAAGGAAATTATAAAAACTGACTCAAAATAAAAAATACAAAATCTATTAACTAAGAAAACATCAAAGCCTCAAATCCTACGGCTCGTGGAGCATCATTCGGCATCGTTGTTGGCCTGCTTACAAGATCCCTTTGCAACAGATCTAAATCATTCATGACCTAATGAACAAATATCATCACTGAGGCAAAGAAGGCGGTGCGACCCATCCGTTCATCGGCCTGACACTTCATGACAATATAGTTGATAATGCTTCGGATACTTTATTCTACCCTTTTCTTGGAGGAGTCGACTTATTTGTTGGGTGCGAGCTTGTAGTACCTGAGAGTCTTGTAGGTGAAGGTCCTGTAGCAATTTGATTTCCTTTTCCATCTCAGCAATTAACCCATAGCACTGGTCCCTCTCGTCTTGGAATTCTTTGTTCCACCAGGCTGCCTTTTCTTCCAGAGTATTCATTTTTCTCATCATATAGGCAATGGTTCCTAGTAACTCCTCTTCATTTGTTGCACAAATTGTGCCCATTCCTCAGCCTTCTTGGCCCACTGTGCTCGAGGTCTTACCATATTCGCCTCGAATTGTTCTAACT
Source organism: Nicotiana noctiflora (assembly GCA_032618575.1). Classification (NCBI taxonomy): domain Eukaryota; kingdom Viridiplantae; phylum Streptophyta; class Magnoliopsida; order Solanales; family Solanaceae; genus Nicotiana; species Nicotiana noctiflora. The sequence continues at coordinate 339,161 of JASVEL010003642.1, read as the reverse complement.
CTTCTTGGAAGTTCGACACTTGTTTCTTTAATCTTTTAATAAACCATTCATCAGATAGACTTCTTTCTTGGTTCCTCGCGTCTATTTTCATTTGTTGTATATGGGCGTTAAGTGCTTTATTTTCCTGAGCTAATTTATTTTTATCACCCTCATCGACTGTAGCCTGTACACTCTTGTCGAATTGGAGATCTCGGACCTGTTGCTCCCATTGTCCTATTCTAGCTCGGTACTCCCTTTCTTTGGCTTGCCAATCCCACTAAACCGGAATCCCATCGGTGAATTATGGCTCCTGTGGCCCTTTAGCATGTCTCTTAGGGATTTTAACCTTTTGCCAAACCATGTTAGATATTTTGGATCTACCTCGCCTCTAGCTTGTCCTGTACTATGGTTTTAGGCTCGAGAAACCGGCATTCATTCCATATCTTTCGGATTCTGCTTTCAGGAAATGTAGCCTTCGGGCCTAACTTAATAACTTGCCCACTCAGGTCTTTATCATTGTGCATTGTCTAGAATCGTCTAAGTTGTTGCAAAACTCGGTAAGGAGCATAAGGCTGTATACTTTGAATACACATCAAAAGAATATAGGGGACCTCTACTGATGTGTATACAACTTCAGTAGTAGGAAGCCACCCATAAGCCCATTCAACTTTATCTACGGTCAGGGATCTTAAGCATGATGACCAGGTGTTAGTACCCTCAGGGAACTCAATAACTGTCACTCATGTCCCAAATTCTGCAATACAACTCAACCCGATTAAACCATAGTTAATATTGCTTGTGCGGTGATAGAGGTGTTCCTCCATGCACAACTGTAAAAGCAAATTAAAAGAATTTCATGCCTTTCCGACATTTGGTCAAAGCTCGATATATTTCTGCTACAATCAGAGGAACCATTATGCTAGTAGGTTTTTTCATGGAAACATCTACAATCCCTGCCAGGCCGAGGTCTATGTGACCATCTTCTCTCGAATAAACCACCACTCCCAGAAAGGCTACCATGAAGGCTAATCCCCGTCGGGCTTCCCATTTGTCTTTATTTCTGGCATGTGTCAAGTTGGTATTGGGTTCCTCGAAACCTTTTTGGTTTCCATAACGGTGACACTAAAATGCAATTTACAACACCCATCTGCCTGATGCAGCACTTGAATATCCTGGCTGATGTTCAATAGATCTAAGAACCTATGAAGGGTTACCAGTCTTGGGGCCAAGGGGTATCTACCTCAGAGGTTCCCGTTGAGACCCGTGTATCCCGCAATCTCTTCTAATGTTGGTGTGAGTTCAAAATTAGAAAACCGGAATACATTACGGGTTAGGTCCAAAAATGGAATTATGGCCTCAAAAATATCCTTCCTTAGTTTGATGTTCAGTAAATCAACTAGACCGCCCAAAATCTTGACCACAGTCTCTCTACTTCCTTTTTCCTAAATCATGCCACCATATTTGAAGTTTCAAGGGGATCTCTATCAGGACTGGGAAGGTTTTGATGCTACTTGATGTCATCCTTCACATTTATTGAAAAGGGAATTTTTATGATTTAATTTGAAAACAGGCTATTTTTGCAAAGAATTATTTATTTATAAAGCAAAGACTTGGTTTTGCAAATATGGCCTTTCAGCATTTCTAAGAGGAAGAATTTAAAGATGTGTCCGCAAGCCATTCAAAAACGACTGAGGGTGGATGTTCTTGAAAAAATGGCCTTCCGACGTCCTTTTGGGGACATTCGACTTATTTTACACAAGAATGGCAGCACCCGACTTATTTATGATGAAAATTAAGATTTTGACATATTTTGGCAATTTTGCAAAATGGAGGTTGGACCCGATGAGGGTTACCTACGTATCTCACATCCGGTGAGAATCAAACCAAAGTAGTTTAGGCAGATTTGGCAAAATAAAAACTATTTTTGAAAAACAATTTTCTTTCTATTTCTCAAATATTTTCTTTCTATTTTTCCAAAATTCGATAGCATTTCGGTAATATTTGGGCATTGGGTTTTTCAAATGGTCACCCTCACTTAGTCTTAATACTGTTATTTTTCTCAATTTCTCTCATTTAGACAAACTGGTCAACATGCAAAGCCGAGCAAACAAATGCATAAGTAGCACGTAAGATGCATCAGGATGGTCATTTTTATTTCAGTTCACCTATCCTAGACAGACCCAACCCCTATATTAAGTCCCCTAATCCTAACGCACATGATGCAAACAAACGTCTTACTATCCGGCATGAGTTTTTATTCTTCTAGGTTTAAATCCTAGGTTTATTGGTCTAAACCTGGCTTACCCAAGCGGACAACTCAATTCGAGGGGGAGGCAGCATACCGGGGATACAGAAGCTATGCCGGCTTAGAAACTTATCCAACCTTGTTCTAAATTGGTAAAGACTCTAAATAGAAGAGAAGCTATACAAAGTGAACCCTTCTCTATGATTTAGAACACTCAGAGAGAGGAAGGGATTCGCGACAATTTATATATACAATTTCAACAAATATCACAGCGGTAAAACATTTAGCACATATAGCATGGAACATGTAGAAAAATCAGATAAAGACAAATATAACAACTATACTAAGATAGGATTCTTGAACCCTGAATTGGAATTCTAGGTCTGTGTTCCCCGGCAGAGTCGCCAGAGCTGTCACACCTCTTTTTTTATACACCTACCCCGAAGGATAATGTATAAGGGAATTTTTCCAATTTAAGTGACATAATTCAAAATGGGATTATTTATTTATTTGTATTTAGAGTTGCCACTTGGGATATGGTTGAATTTTGGTATCTCAAGTCACCGATTTAACTTAAATCCCAAATCGAGGAAAATTTTTGACTTCCCAATTGGAGTCTGCGAACCAAAAATTCTGAGTAAGGAATTCTGTTGACCCGAGGAAAGGTGTTAGGCACCCCCGAATACCGTGGTTCTAGCACGATCGCTTAAACTATTATAAATGGCTAAAATCTGATTGTTATACATGTTTAAGCCTTGTGTGGACCCGACCCGTCATTATGTGAGTTATCACCCCATTGTCCCCGTTATATGCTTGTTAATGTTACAATATGCATATTGGGTGAGTTTGAGTTAATCCGGGTAGATTTTGGTTGGAAATGAGACAAATAGTCTCTTAAAAGAAGGAATAGTTGAGAAAAGTCAGCTGGATGTTCACTTTGGAGTTAGAGAGCTCGAAATCGAATTATGATGGTTCGGGCAGCTTTGGGAGGCCATTTATGAGCTAGGAGAGCAATTGGAATTGAATTTGGAGGTCCGGGGTAGTTTTAGGCTTGAAATGGCTAAAGTTGAATTTTTGCGTTATCCGAACGGTAGGTGAGATTTTGATTCGAGAGTCAGAGTATAATTCCAATAGTTGCAGTAGCTCTGTTAGGTGATTTTGGATGTGCCTGCAAAAATTTTAGGTCATTCGGAGATCATTTGGTCGGGTTTTTGATCGAATGTTGGTTGCAGAAGTTTAAATGAGAACTTAGGCTTGCATTTGCATGAATTTGATATTTTCCGTGTTTAAGGGCGTGTTTTTGTCATTGGAACAAGTTTGTGTAGTGCTATGGAGTATGTGGGTGGTTTTTGTTGGGGTCGCGGGCGGCCCCAGATGGTTTCGGAAGGTTAAACGGAGGAATTTCAAGAATAATACAGGTCTGGGATTTTAGGCTTCTAGTGTTTTCGTTTCTGCGGGTGGGGAACCGCAGAAGCGGATGCGCACGTGCGAGGAATTTGTCGTAGAAGCAAGATTGAGCCAGGGTAGGTAGCTCCATAGAAGTAGCTAAGGATGCGCAAGAGCGGGCTCGCAGAAGCGAGCCCATGATCGCAGGAGCGGAATAGGGGCAGCCGGTGGAATTTCGCAGAAGCGGAGCCAGGTTCGGTTATGCGATCTCGCAGGTGCGAGACCTGGACCGCAGAATCGGAAATTGGCAGCTAAGTAAAAAGTCACAGAAGCGACGAGCTGATCGCTGAAGCGGACTCGCAGGTGCGAGTCCAACGCCACAGAAGCGTAAATCGCGTCTGTGATAAAGAAATCATAAGGGGTAAAATTTCATAACTCATAAAACATTTAGGCTCGGACTTGAGAGACGACTTGGGTGATTTTGAAGAGAAATTCATGGAGGATCTTCAGGTAATCAACTATGGACTCAAATTATGGTTTTGCATTGATAAATTAAGCATTTAACACTTGAAAATGGAGGTAAGAAGGTGTATTAATGGGGGATTTTAGCCTTAAGCCAAGACATTTATAAAACATTGATTTGAATGGAAAAACAGAGTCCGGTTTTGGAAAACTTTATATGTATGGACTCATGTTGAGATAAGGGTTCCGAAAATATAACTTTCGTAATTTTTCGAGAAGCATACCAAAAGTCGGATTTTGGCAACTTTGTGGGTTTTGGTGCAAATTGAGTTATTTTGAATGGGTTGTGTATAATTAGCCTATATTGATGTATTCTCAATGATTTTGAATGGATTCGGCATCCGAGGTGGTTGAATACGAGGCAAGCGCAAGGCGGACTAAAGTTTCTACCGGACCGAGGTGAGTAGTAGTAGTAAATAATGTACTGATGGTTTGAAACCCCATACTTGCACTATACAGTGCTATGTTGAGATGAGACATGCGTCATGTGACGGGCATGGTGACATTGTTGTTGGGGAATTGGACTTGGTCCTTTCCGACTAATAGCGTATTGTGTATTATAACTGTGAATGAGATTATAACTGTGTAGTTAGGCTAGTAGCCATGTTTGGGGCCTAAATGCCGATCTGTAGAGCATTAGGGAACCTTTAGAGCTAGGTGACCCCTATATCATGTTGGAAACTTACACTTAGCCGTAAAATTAGTTGTATCGCATATCGTGGGCCAATACTAGATGTGTACTGTGAGAGAGACTAACTAGGGTGGAAATTCCCTAATTTAGCTGAGTGGGCCTGAAAGGCCAAGTCTATATTGACTGGGACATGGTCGAGGACCCATTATGAAGTACTATATGTGTATACCTATATTGGATCAGACTCCACGCCACGGTGATTCATATATGGATCGGACTGTATGACGCAGTAGTATATACCAGTGGGACGGACTGCACGCCGTAGTACTATTGTGCTTGGGCTGTAGGAGCCCCTTCGGAGTCTGAATCTGCACACATTCTCAGTGGGCGCTGGAGTATATTATAGGATCGGGCAGCACGCCGCAGCAGTGTAATTATATGTGTATATATATATTGGATCGGACTGCACGCCGCAGAATATATGTGTGGATCGGGCTGCACGATGCAGCATCATAGCGCTTGGGCCTAGGGAGCCCCTCCGAAGTCTGTATACACCCCTTAGTGAGCGTCGTCGACGTTAAATGGAGCGGGCTACATGTCGTAGCATTATATGTATTGGATCGGGCTGCACGCCGCAGCATTATACTTATACATATCCATATATGTACCTATATATTTATACATTATAGACATATGTATACATTTATATACATTGGGTCGGCTGTACGCCATAGCGATATGAGTGAGGACTAGGTCAGTGCGGTACTTGTTGAGATAAATGTGGACTGGGGATGAGGGTATTCACCGTAGTGATGACTTACCTTTGAGGTTGCCCTTAGAACTGTTTAGTGATAGTACATGTGTTCTTATTTTCAGTTATTGATTATTATTGTTTCTCACTAAGTTGAAATATACTCACCCCACCCCCCTGCACTTTTTGTGCAGATTCTGAGGTGCCAGAGAGTGGTTGAGCTATCGCAGCTGCTTATTCATTTCTATCCCACGGAGACTACGAGGTAGCTGCCGAGGTCCGCAGAACCTGTTTTCTCCTTCTTTATCCTTTTATTGTCTTCATTTTTCCTATACTTGTTTATATATAATGTTTTATCTGTAGAGGCCCACACTCCTGACACCACGATTTGGTTGGGATCGTATTTTGTATGCTTCTACTTCCACGTTTATCATTTCGATATGAAAACATGCTATTTATGTTTAATTGATCATATGTAATTTAATAATTGGTTAGTTTAATGGGTAATATGGTCGGGCTTGCCTAGCATTGTGTTGGGAGCCATCATGACTGGGGTTTGGGTCGTGACAAGTTGGTATCAGAGCCAAGGTTGACAGGTCTCGCGAGTCATGAGCCGGTTTAGTTGAGTCTCGTGGATCGGTACGGGGACGCCTGTACTTATCCTCGGGAGGCTGCAAACCTTTTAGGAAAGTTTCAATTCTTGAAAATTCTTGTCGTGCGATTATTTTGATTCAAACTGAACTTTGACATTCTATTCTCTCGCAGATGGCGAGAACTCGGGCTTCCAGACGAGTTGGATGACCACCATTACCACCTGCTAGAGGCCGTGGATGCGGCCGTGGTCGTGGCGGAGGTAGGGCAGCTGAGGCAGTAACAGCTGACCCACAGCCTCCAGTTGCTGAGGCTCCAGCAGCACCAGTTCAGGCATCAGTTGTGCCCATTGTCATTCCGGGTCTACAGGAGACCCTGGCCAAGATATTAGCATTTGCACTGGCCTAGCACAGGCAGTTGCAGTTACCACCGCAGTAGCTATATCAAGGACCGGGGGTGGTCATCAAACCCCCGTAGCACCCACTCCAGAGCCAGCAGTGTAGGGCCTGCAGACACCTGAGGCTCCTCCAATTCAGCCTGTAGTTCCATTATAGCCGGCATATCAAGTTTAGGGGGACAGGGTCCCAGCTATGACTGACAACGAGCAGCGTCATCACTAGAGGTTCAGCAGATTATCTCCTCCAGTGTTTACTGGTGCTCTGGGCGAGGACGCCCAAGGTTTTCTGGACAAGTGTCGTCGGATGCTCTGTACGGCAGGGATCATGGAGTCCAGCGGTGTGTCTTTCACTACCTTTTAGTTCTAGGGGACATCTTTCGCTTGGTAGGAGGCTTATGAGCGCCGCAGACCAGCAGAGGCAGCACCACTATCATGGCCAGAGTTCTCCACCATGTTCTTGGAGAAGTGGGTGCCTCGATCGCAGAGAGAGGAGATGTGTAGATAGTTTGAGGGTCTCCGACAGGGAGACATGTCAGTGTCAGAGTATGAGATCAGATTTACAGAGTTATCTAGATATGCACCATGGTTGATTCCTACCGACAGATAGAGGATTAGACGCTTTGTGGACGGCCTTATCTATGCCATTTGTATTTTGATGACTCGAGAGAGGGTTTTGAGCCGTACTATTGAGGATGTTGTGGATATCAATCGCGACATAGAGACAGATCGTCGCAGATAGCGGGATGAGAGGGAGGCCTAGAGGATCAGCTAGTTCTAGTGGCACTCAGACCAGAGGCTAGGGTCAGCAGAGCCGAAGTCGCTCCTTCAGGTCTTCACAGTCGGGCCGGTCAGATCGCCGTAGGTGGTCTTCTAGCCAGGGTTATCAGGGTTCGCACTAGAGCTAGCCATCTCTCAGCGCTATGCCATCTTAGAGTTCTTCACAGGCCCTATTTGTCCATGGCTCTTCTCGGCCTAGTTCGTTAGCTGGACACTCCAGTGCTAAGGGTCCTCATAAGTATCAGCCCCCAGCACCTGGGAGTTGCTTCGAGTGCGGAGAGTTTGGGCATATCCGCAGAGAGTGTCCCCGTCTTGTCTCTAGGTCATATCAGTAGAGGGGACAACCCTCATCATCTAGCCCTTCTACTTCAGCACCTGCCCCACCAGCTAGGGGTGAGGGTCAGTCAGCTAGGGGTCGCCCTCGAGGGGGAGGCTGATCGGGCGGACATGCTAGATGCTATGCTCTTTAGGGCCGATCTGAGACCGTTGCTTCTGATGTTGTCATTACAGGTATTATTTCAGTCTTCCACAGAGGTGCCTCAATATTGTTTGATCTAGTTCTACTTATTCTTATGTGTCTACATATTATGCTCCTCATTTGGGCATGACCCGAGGGTTTCATGCATTGCCAGTGCATGTGTCTACCGTGGTGGGGGACACTATAATTGTGGACCATGTATACTGGTCCTGTCTGGTCACTATTAGGGGTCTGGAGACCCGAGTGGACCTATTGCTTCTCAGTATGATTGATTTTGATGTTATATTGGGCATGGATTGGCTATCTCCATGTCATGCTTTTCTAGACTGTAATGCTAAGACAGTCACTTTGGCCATGCTAGGCGTTTAGAGGATCAAGTGGTGAGGCACGACTGATTATGTACCCAGCAGGGTAATATCCTTCCTCAAGGCCCAATGAATGGTCGGGAAGGGATGTTTTTCTTACTTGGCATTCATACGGTAGGTCGAAGCTCAGACTCCCAGTATTGATTCGGTTCCCATTGTGCGGGACATTCCTGATGTATTTCCCTCATACCTGTCGGGCATGCCGTCGGACAAGGACATTGATTTCGGGATCTATTTGGAGCCAGGCACTTAGCCTATTTCTATTCCTCCATATCGTATGGCAACAGCTGAGCTGAAGGAATTGAAAGATCAGCTCCAGGAATTCCTAGATAAAGGGTTCATTCGGTCGAGTGTGTCACCGTGGGGTGCACCGGTCTTGTTTGTTAAGAAGAAGGATAGCTCTATGAGGATGTGTATTGACTACAGGAAGTTGAACAAGGTAACACTGAAGAATAAGCTTCCTCTACCACGCATTGATGATTTATTTGATCAGCTCCAAAGAGCTAGGGTATTCTCAAAAATTGATCTTCGTTCAGGCTACCACCAGCTGAAGATTAGAGAGTCTGATATTATGAAGACAACCTTCAAGACGAGGTATGGGCACTATGAGTTTCTTGTGATTTCTTTTGGGCTAACCAATGCCCCAACCGCGTTCATGCACCTGATGAACAGTGTATTCTGGCCGTATTTGGAGTCCTTCGTGATTGTATTCATAGATGATATCTTGGTATACTCTCGTAGCCAGGAGGAGCATGCTCAGTATCTTAGAGTTGTATTACAGAGGTTGCGGGAGGAGAAATTGTATGCAAAGTTCTCCAAGTGTGAGTTCTGGCTTGAGTGTGTGGCATTCTTAGGGCACGTGGTGTCTTGTGATGGTATTCATGTGGATCCGAGGAAGGTAGAGGCAGTGCAAAGTTGGCCCCGACCGACCTCAGTTACTGAGATTTGTAGCTTCCTGGGATTGGCAGGGTATTATCGCCGATTCGTTCAGGGATTCTCTTCTATTGCTTCACCCTTGACTAGTTTGACTCAGAAGGGTGCTCCCTTCATATGGTTCGAGGAGTGCGAGGAGAGCTTTCAGAAGCTCTAGACAGCACTGACCACAACACCAGTCTTGATACTGCCGTCAGCTTCAGATCTTTATACTGTGTATTGTGATGCCTCGGGAGTTGGCATCAGTTGTGTGTTGATGCAGGAGGGTAGAGTCATTTCTTATGCTTCTCGCCAGTTGAAGCCCCATGAGAAGAACTACTGTGTTCATGATTTGGAGCTAGCCGCCATAGTTCACGCTCTGAAGATTTGGAGGCATTACGTGTATGGTGTCTCATGTGAGGTGTATACGGATCCTCACAGTCTTTCGCACCTATTCAGGCAGAAGGACCTTAATTTGAGGCAGCGGAGGTGGATGGAGTTGCTTAAGGATTATGACATCACTATATTGTATCATCCGGGGAAGGCCAATGTTGTGGCCGATGCTTTGAGCCGGAAGGCGGTCGGTATGGGCAGCCTAGCTTATATTCCAGTTGGCGAGAGGCCATTTTCTTATGATATTCAGGCTCTAGCCAATCGGTTAGTGAGGTTGGATATTTCGGAGCCGAGCCGAGTGTTGGCTTGTGTTGTTTCTCGGTCTTCTTTATATAATCGCATCAGGGAGCGAGAGTATGATGACCCACATTTGCTTATTCTTAAAGATAGAGTTCTACACAATGATGCTAGAGAAGTGACTATTGAAAGTGATGGTGTTCTGAGGATGCAGGGCCATATTTGTGTGCCCAATGTAGATGGCCTACGAGAGTTGATACTAGAGGAGGCACACAGTTCGCGGTACTCCATTCATCCAGGTGCCGCGAAAATGTACCAAGACTTGAGACAACATTACTGGTGGAGAATGATAAAGATGGATATTGTTAGGCATGTAGCCAAGTGCCTCAACTGCCAGCAGGTCAAGTATGAGCTTCAGAGACCGGGCGGTGTTCTTCTGCGTATGGTTATTCCCGAGTGGAAGTGGGGGAGGATTACAATGAATTTTGTTATTGGGCTATATCAAACTTCGAGGAAGTTCGATTTAGTGTGGGTGATTGTTGATCGGCTGACCAAGTCCACACATTTCATCCCAGTTTGTACTACTTACTCGTTGGAGCACTTAGCGGTGATCTTTATTCGGGAGATTGTCAGATTGCATGGGGTCCCAGTGTCTATTATATTTGACAAAGGCACTCAGTTCACTTCTTAGTTCTGGAGAGCAGTTCAGCGGGAGCTGGGTATGCAGGTTAAGTTGAGCACCGCCTTTCATCCTCAGACGGACGGTCAGTCTGAGCGCACTATTCAGATCGTGGAGGATATGTTGCAAGCATGTGTGATTGATTTTGGTGGTTCGTGGGATGAGTTCTTGCCACTTGTTGAGTTTGCCTACAACAACGGTTATTAGTCGAGTATTCAGATGGCCCCGTACGAGGCATTGTATGGCAAACAGTGTAGATCACCCGTGGGATGGTTTGAGCCTGGTGAGGATAAATTGATAGGGACTGAGTTAGTTCAGGATGCTCTGGATAGAGTGAAGTTGATCCAGGAGAGGCTTCGCATAGCACAGTCTCGCCAAACGAGTTATGCAGACCGTAGGGTTTGAGAGTTGTCTTTCATGGTTGGTGATAAGGTATTACTGAAGGTTTCACCCATGAAGGGTGTCATGCGGTTCGGGAAGAAGGGGAAGCTGAGCTCCAGGTATATTGGTCCTTTTGAGTACTCGGGAGGGTTGGAGAGGTGGCATATGAGCTGGCCTTGCCTCCCAGTTTATCTAGTAGTCATCCAGTATTCCATGTGTCTATGGTCCAGAAGTATATCGGGGATCCGTCTCATGTACTAGACTTCAGTATCATTCAGCTTGATGGTGATCTATATTATGATGTGGAGCCAGTGGCTATTCTGGGTAGACAAGTTCGAAAGTTGAGGTCCAAGGATATTCGTTCAGTCTAGGTGCACTGGAGAGGCCGACCCGTGGAGGAGACTACATGGGAGGTCGAGCAGGAGATGCATAGCAGATATCCTTACCTATTTGAGTCTCCAAGTATGTTTCTTAACCCGCTCGAGGACGAGCATTTTCTTAAGTTGGGGAGAATGTGATGACCCGGCCCGTCATCATGTGAGTTATCACCCCGTTATCCTCGTTATATGCTTGTTAATGTTACAATATGCATGTTGGGTGAGTTTTGAGTTAATCCGGGACGAGTTTGCTCGGAAATGAGACAAATAGTCTCTTAGAAGAAGGAATAGTTGAGAAAGTCAGCTGGATGTTGACTTGGGAGTTAGAGAGCTTAGAATCGAATTCTGATGATTCGGTCAGCTCCGGAAGGTCATTTATGAGCTAGGAGAGCGATCGAAAGTGAATTTGGAGGTCCGAGGTAGTTTTAGGCTTGAAATGGCTAAAGTTGAATTTTGGCATTATCCGAACGGTATGTGAGATTTTGATCTGGCAGTCGGACTGGAATTCCGACAGTTGCAGTAGCTCCGTTAGGTGATTTTGGATGTGCCTGCAAAATTTTAGGTCATTCGGAGATCGTTTGGTCGGGTTTTTGATCGAATGTTTGTTGCGGAAGTTTAAATGAGAACTTAGGCTTGAATTTTCTTGAATTCGATGTTTTTCCTTGTTTAAGGGCATGTTTTTATCATTGGAACAAGTTTGTATAGTGCTATGGTGTATGTGTGTAGTTTTTGTTGGGGTCCCGGTGGGGCCGGGATGGTTTCGGGAGGTTAATGGAGGAATTTCAAGAATAATACAGGTCTGGGATTTTAGGCTTCTGGTGTTTTCGCTTCTGCGGGTGGGGAACCGTAGAAGCGGATGCACAGGTGCGAGGAATTTTTCGCAAAAGCGAGATTGAGCCAAGGCAGGCAGCTCTGCAGAAGCGGCTAAGTATGCGCAGGAGCGGGCTCGCAGAAGCGAGGCCATGATCGCAGGAGCGGAAGAGGGCAGCCGGTGGAATTCCGCAGAAGCGGAGCCCGGTTCGCTTATGCGGTCTCGCAGGTGCGAGACCTAGACCGCAGAAGCGGAAACAGGCGGTTAAGTAAAAATTCGCAGAATCGACGAGCTGATCGCAGAAGAGGACTCGCAGGTGCGAGTCCAAGGCTGCAGATGCGGAAATTGCGTCTGTGATAAAGAAATCAGAAGGGGTAAAATTTCATAAGTCATAAAACATTTAGGGCTCGAACTTGAGAGACAACTTGGGCAATTTCGAAGAGAAATTCAAGGAGGATGTTCATGTAATCAACTATGGACTCAAATTATGGTTTTGTATTGATAAATTAAGCATTTAACACTTGAAAATGGAGGTAAGAAGGTGTATTAATGGGGGATTTTAGACCTAAGCCAGGACTTTTATAAAACATTGATTTGAATGGGCAAACGGAGTCCGATTTTGGAAAACTTTATATGTATGGACTCGTGTTGAGAGAAGGGTTCTGAAAATATAACTTTCATAATTTTTTCAGAAGTGTACCAAAAATCAAATTTTGGCAACTTTTTGGGTTTTGGTGCAAATTGAGTTATTTTGAATGGGTTGTGTATAATTAGCCTATATTGATGTATTATTAATGATTTTGAACAGATTCGGCATCCAAGGTGGTTGAATTGTGAGGCAAGTGCAAGGCGGACTAAAGTTTTTACCGGACCGAGGTATGTATTGGTAGTAAACAATGTACTGATGGTTTGGAACCCCGTACTTGCACTATACAATGCTATGTTGAGATGAGACACGTGTCATGTGACGGGCGTGGTGACATTGTGATTGGGGAATTGGACTTGGTCCTTTCCGACTAATAGCATATTGTGTATTATGACTATGAATGAGATTATAACTGTGTAGTTGGGCTAGTAGCCATGTTTAGGGCCTTGTGCCGATCTGTAGAGCATTAGGGAACCTGTAGAGCTAGGTGACCTCTATATAATGTTGGAGACTTACACTCAGCCGTAAAATTAGTTGTATAGCATATCGTGGGCCAGTACTAGATGTGTACTGTGAGAGAGACTAACTAGGGTAGAAATTCCCTGATTTAGCTAAGTGGGCCTGAAAGGCCAAGTCTATAATGACAGGGCCAAGGTCGAGGACCCATTATGAGGTACTATATGTGTATACTGGTTCACATCCAAGCAACGGTCGTAGTCAATATAACCTAGTCTAATAAGTCCAGAATCGATCCCACAGAGAATTAACCTACCAATTGCAGCTTTCAAAACCCAAGAACACTTCCGAATCAAGTTCTCAAACTTTGAGTATATTTTTTTGTGAGTTTTCTAACAAATATTTTGCAAGAATTAAAAGACTGAAAAGAAAGAATTGAATATTGGGTAAATAATATGGAGAAAGACTAAGGTATTGATTTCCTCTATTGATGGAATCACTTCTGTTTATGCTCATACAAATTGTCAATATATTCTATCAACCATGAATGCTATTTTTACCATAATCCTCTCCTGAGCAACTACAATAATTTACTAGTGCACTCTCCCGAGCTACCCTAGCTAGCTTTAATTTGAATAGTTCACTTTAGATTGCACCCAAGGTTTCGTTATTCCTAATCACACCTTTACGCCTAAAGTTATAGATTCCTCCAATAACCTAGGTGTGGTGTTGTTCAACAATATACCTAAATATGCACACTTTTCCAAGTTATGCACACTAAATAGGCACAGCTAATTGGGGATCCTACCAATTAACTACAATAAGAACGAAGTTGAACAAATAGAAATCTAGCTAACAATTTGTAATCACATAAACGAGAAGTTCATCACCCAATAGGTTCCATGAAAACCTTAGAAAGGGAATTAGCTACTCATGATCAAAGAAACAAGAATAACAATTGAATTCATAACCAAATAATTGATATAAAAGAAAGAAATATGTTAAGAGAGTTCTCTCTTACTAATAATCTTGCAAAAGTAGTCAAAAATACAATGCTTGCCTCTTTTGGGCGGACTAGAGGTTTATATAGAGGGATTAGGGCTTAAAAATAGAGTTTGTACAAAATTAGGGATAAAAGTTACGGTGCCTTCCGCGGTTCATCCACGGTCGCGGACGAACCGCGAACAGAACAGTCCTCTGAATCTTGTGAGGTTCCGCGAGCTTGTTTTTTCGCGGTTCATCCGCGGTCGCGAGTGAACCACGGATGAACAGTAATCCGGATTTCTTCTTCAATTTTTCAAGTTCACTTCAACTCTTCACTTGGCCTTTTTACCATCTTGTGACTCCAAAATAGCTCCTTTAATATCCAATGTCTCATGTGTACCTATAAAACTCCAATAAACACTAATAAAAGCATTTTTTTCATCATAAACAATATCAATTAAACAACAAAGTGTGATTATTTAGGGCATAATTATTGTCAAATTCACCTATTATCAATACCCCACACTTAAACCTTTGCTCGTCCTCGAGCAACCTTAATCACACTTTAGGCCAATTTTAGTAATGTCTCCCCCAAGATATGTCACAAAAGCTATCTTTCATGATTAACCTAAGATATGCACAATCCTTACCTAACTGTAAACTCACATGCCGGCACATTATTGCTTACTCTATTTATTATCAAAAACTTGCAAATTTACCGTTTTCCTCTTGAGTTACATGCCCTCACACAATTTATTAAGAGAAGTTCCCACACATAAACAATTTAGAACATGGAACTTACAGATATAGAAAATATTCACTCACTCTCAACAAAGAACATTCATATGCATACAGACACACCATAGGCTTGCCCCTAGTAATACTCCACTAATCGAGTTATTCAATGATAGATCAAGAGGTCTTTAAGGATTGTAATGTTGGCTACGGAACGGGTAGGTTACTTTTGATTAGAGTGACTAATCTCCCTAAGCACTTATCTTTTCCTTTTCACAACTTCCCTTTTTGTTTTCTTCCTTATGTCTCCCCTAAATATTCCTTCACCTTTATTGACTTTTAATCCCCACTTTTCTTTTGTTGGTGTAACTGGCCTTTCTAATTTTTCATATATACATTGATATAGCTCATTTTCTCTTTTTTTTTTATCATTGCTTTGCAACACATTTACATTATTTTTGCCCGTTCACCATTTTCTACCATTCATTCTTGATTTTCCCTTTTTTCAATTTTCCTTCACCCCATACTTAGACTTTTGCATATTCATTACAACACAAGTGCTTCTAGGAGGTAAAGTAGAACAATGTAAGAATTCAATTTTTCATGAACATTCAAGGGTTATCAAAGAATAGGCTTTAAGCTCAAAGGGGTTAACTAGGATATTATGTACGGGTGAATTCATGTCTATGGATTTATAGGGTTACACAAAGAAATGCCTCTATCATCCCTACAACCAAACAACTTCTATTTCACTTCACAAACACACTGGGCAAGTTCTAGGTATCATGTAAAACATATAATGTAAGTAAAATCTCACAGACATATAGCATGCAACTCATTTAGAATCCGGTTCATCAACAAAGTCCTATCAATGTTCAAGCAAGATGTATTGTGCATTTTAAGGCATATCCTAGAATCTACAGTCAAGCTTAGATAATAAATTCTCAAGTTCAATTAAGTTTTTGCTAATGTGCATACTTGGGGTTACATGTTTACCTTTGCCCTCTAATTCCTAAAAAAGAAAAATCTACCTAACCCGGTTCAATAAAAATCCTTGGAAAAGAACCGTGGTCAAAAGAAAAAACAAGGGGCAGGTGATACACTACCTAGAAAAGAAAATAAAAGAAAGAAAAAATCCTACGTGGACTACTTCCTTCAAGAGTATTTGTCCAAATAGTCCGTCAACAGGAAGAGCCCTCTATTCATATTTTTGGAATTTTTTCAAATTTTCTGAATATTGTTTTTTGTATTATTTTTGTTCCGACTTGGACCCTTAAAAAACCCGTCGCCAAGTATCCATCATCGGGCCAAGCCAGCTATTACTATTTACAACTACATCTACTATGTACAACATATATAAGATAAGTTTCCCACCCCACACTTAAAATCATGTCATGTCCTCATGACATAATAATACAAATATAGCTCAAGATGGGCGAGAAAACTTACTTGTGACTCACTCGGAGTCGGAGATGGTGGAGGGGTCGACATGACTTGCTCGAATAAGTGCTCGGAACCATGCCATGAATCTATTTTTCTGACTGAGCGTGCCTCTGTGACATCGCATCTAAGCGCGTGTGTAAGCCATCTACGGAGGTGCGTAAGCCCGCAACCTCCTCCTTCATAGACCTAATCATAGGTCTGGTAGATTCGGACCTAGACATACTCGCTCCATAGGAAGCCTGCCTAGAAGGTCCGGCTAAGTCAGTGGAATGCCTGGCCCAGGCAACTGGCACAGGGTCAACCTTAACTTCCAAGTCAATTGGGTCATTGTCTCGGCCCACCCGGATTTAAGAAGCTCTGAATGGAGCTTTTGTTAGGAGATCACCATTAGTAGCAAGGACCGGAGTCGGATGGCCGAGTCACAAAGTAGTGACTAGAGATGGGTAATAAAAACCCTTAGCTTTGACGGATCCCCTCAGCACCATCTCATTACTAATCAAGCGGGCTATGTCCACGTCCCGTTGGGTGATAAAACACCATGTTAGAAGTGCCCTATTAAAGTTCACGTCAGTGGTGTTGCTGGAGGGTAAGAGCCGGTTACAAATGATTGAGAACCACCATTTAGTAGTGTGTGTGAAATAGTTAGAGTGGAGTGTTTTGTTTCTTATCCAAACATGGATGCCATCAACATATAAGGCCTCAATTAAGATGTCCCAGGTGACACCAGGCCTATAGTGGTAGTAGTCCACGTCACTAGTAAAATTTGGCAGTGTAAGAGCCTGCCTAATAGCATGTGCATGGGCGTAGACGTACTTACTTCGGATGAATACCCTTCTGGACATCCCGTAGGGAGCATTGGCATAAAACTCCCTAACCTGCATCTTGTTCATGAGTGTCGGTGCGTCGAATAGGAACTCCATTTCACGGCGGCGGATCTCGTCATATATCTTGGGATTTTCAGACCGAATGGCTAACCTGTCAATTTCAATTTCTTGGAGCCAAGATTTAGTCGCCTTGGCGTGGAAGTCAGCTTCTGCCTCCTTGCTGGCAAACCTCAACTCGTCATATGTTGGTCACCTAGACGAGCTAGCTCCCTGCCTTGATCCTTTAGGGGCCATGGTCCTGCACAAAAGAGAACAACCAAAAATTTTGCATAATGTTTGAACATCTGTTGGCTACTCAGACTTCACCATCCGTGGATCACCACAATCTTCTCTTTAATGCTATCGTCCCATAACTCCTACACTTAACCACTTATCTAACAAATTCACCAATGCACCTCAAGCACCCCAAACTAATTTCTTTTGGCAATCTAACATGACCCAATTAAGCCTACACCATCTCCAATTATATACAACAACAAACAACTCACAAGTTGGGCAATATCTCCCATAAAAATTCAATTACCAAATACTACAACAAACAATTGCCCACCTTGGCCACCCAACTCACCAATTATATCAACCATCACATTGGGTCTCTAAAACCACAAAATTAACATTATTAACTAAATTAGAGACCCAACAACACCATCTCTACCATAATCCCAACAATACCAACAAAGTTACGAAAAAATCGTATAACACTATACTACACAAACCAATTAATTAATATAGATTCTACTACTACTAGAAAGATATAATACAAATTTATACAACTAAACTATAATTAAACTAATTAGTTCTACTAACAAAGGAAAAAAAACTAAAAAAAAAAGAAAAAAGATAGTAGAAGATGAACTTACTAGTTAGAGGGAATGGAAGTGTTGATGAAGAAGAAGAAGGTTGGTAAGGGAGTAGGGGGGAATTGGAGAAGAAAGAGTAGAGAGAAGGAGGAGAATTTGTAGAGAGAGAGAGGGAGTTTGGGAAGTGAGAGGCAACTGGAGGGTTTGGGAATAAGGGGGGGGGTTAGGTTTAGGTTATTAAAGAGGGGGAAAGTGAATTAAATTAAAAAAAAAACATTTATTCTATCCGCCGCAAAACTTACCGCGGTCGTTCGCGGTTGCGGACGAACCGCGAACAGTCAAGTTGAGATAGGGCATTTTTCCGCGGTTCGTCCGCAACCGCGGATGAACCGCGAAAAAACCCCTTCTCTGAATTTTTTTTTCGCTGGCAGGCAAAAAAAATATTTTTTTTATATAGACTAACTATAATGAGTATACTTACAACAAGTTCGTGGGTTGCATCCCACGTAGCACCTCATTTAACGTCGCGGCATGACTCAACTTAGCGTATTTCACGGCTCGCTAGACCTTTGAGGTTCCTCTAACTGTAGTTCCACTTTGTCCTCGATGTCATCCATGCCAATATAAAGTTTCAATCGCTGTGCATTTACTTTGAATGTGTGTGAACCATCAATGGTTTGAATTTCCACAGCGCCCGAATCTAATACCTCAATTACCCGAAAAGGGCCTGACCGCCTTGATTTTAATTTGCCCGGGAACAACCATAATCTTGAATTGTATAGCAGTACCTTGTCCCCGGTTTTGAAGTTACGCTCTATGATGTTCTAGTCGTGAATCCGCTTCATCCCATCTTTATATAGTCTTGTGCTCTCGAAGGCCAGATACCAGAATTCTTCCAACTCGTGCAACCCGGTCATTCTAGATTTCCACGCTTCATCCCAGCTGAGATTTAATTGCTTCAGTGCCCACCATGCTTTGTGCTCTAGTTCCACAGGTAGATGACAAGCTTTCCCAAACACCAATTTTTATGGTCACATGCCGATTGGTGTCTTGAATGTTGTCTTGCATGCCCATAATGCATCATCAAGCTTCCTGGACCAGTCGCTCCTCGTGGTATTCACTCTTTTTGTTAATACACTTTTTATCTCCATGTTGGAGACCTCAACTTGGCCACTGGTCTGCGGGTGATATGGAGTAGCAACTTGGTGTTTCACATCATATTTGGCCAACAATTTCTCGAATGCCCGATAGCAAAAGTGTGTACCCCCATCACTGATGATTGCCCTTGGAGTCCCGAAATGGGTGAAAATGTTCTTCTTCAGAAATCCCACCACCACCTTAGCATCATTTATGGGTAATACTACAGCTTCCACCCATTTAGACATCTAGTCTACCATAACAAGTATGTACTTATTGTCGTATGCGCTGACAAAAGGCCCTATGAAGTCTGTTCCCCAGACGTCAAACACTTCCACTTGTTAAATTGGGTTCATTGGCATCTCATGATGTCGGGAGATGTTCCTGGTGAATTGACCTTCATTGCAACCTTTCACCCACAAGTGTGCATCTTTAAACACCGTTGGCCAATAGAAACTGGCCTCAAGTATCTTGGCGGCCGTTCGCACTCCTCCAAAGTGACCACCATATGTTAAAGCATGACATGCCTGCAAAACAGAAGATTGTTTTATCTTGGGGACGCATCTCTGGATCATGTTATCGAGACATATCCTAAACAAATAGGGTTCATCCCAATAATAAAGCTGGCTTTCACGAAAAAAACTTTTCTTCTAGACTGATGAGAGGTCGTGAGGAACAATACCACTGGCCAGGTAGTTTGCATAATCTGCATACCATGGCGCTTTAAGGAGAGTGGTGGTTAGCAGTTGCTCGTCCAAAAAGGTTTCCAAAATTTACCCACTCTCTTTGACAATTTCAGCTCCTTCAAGTTGTGACAAATGATCAGCGACTTGATTTTCGGTGCCCTTTCTATCATGTATTTCAAGGTCAAACTCTTGGAGAAGCAAAACCCAACGAATTAGGTGCGGCTTAGAGTCATTTTTATCAATTAAGTGCCTTAAAGCTGCATGGTAGTGTATACAATTACCTTGGATCCTATGAGATAGGACCTAAATTTGTCAAACGCGAACATCACCGCAAGAATCTCTTTTTTCGTCACTATGTAGTTTAGTTGTGCTCCACTCAATGTCCTACGAGCATAGTAGATTGGATGCATCAGCTTGTCTTTCCTTTGGCAAAGCACTGCCCCCACTGCAGTTACTTGCATCACACATTAGCTCAAACGGTTGCTCCCAGTCGAGGGGAATGATGATGGGTGTTATGACCAACATCTTCTTCAGTTCCTCAAAAGCAATACTACATTTATCATAAAAAACAAAGGGGTGATCTTTTTCAAGTAACTTACAGAGAGGGTTTGAGATTTTGGAGAAGTCTTTAATGAACCTCCGGTAAAAATCGGCATGTCCAAGAAAGCTTCTAATGGCCTTGACAGATGTTGGTGGAGGCAAATTTGCAATGACATCAACATTAGCTCGGTCTACCTTACCTTTGCTTGAAACCCGGTGCCCCAATACTATACCTTCTTGTACCATAAAATGGCACTTCTCCCAGTTTAGCACTAAGTTCGTCTCCATGCACCATTTCAGCACTCTTGTCAGATTGACAAGGCATTCATCGAATGAATTCCCTACCACTGAGAAATCATACATGAACATCTCCATAATGTCCTCCACCATGTCGGTGAAAATAGCCATCATCCACCTTTGAAATGTGGCAGATGCATTGCATAGTCCGAATGGCATCCTCCTAAAGGCAAAAATGCCATATGGGTGTGTGAAGGAGGTCTTCTCTCTATCCTCGAAGGCTATGGAGATTTGATTATACCCCGAGTACCCATCCAGAAAGCGAAAGTGTGACCTCCCTGCCAACCTGTCAAGCATCTAATCAATGAAAGGAAGTGGGAAGTGGTCTTTGTGGGTGGCTAGATTCAGCCTCCTGTAGTCCATGCATATTCTCCACCCCGTGACGGTTCTAGTTGAGATCAACTCATTATTCTTGTTTTTCACCACCGTCATGCCACCTTTCTTTGGCACACATTGAATTGGGATAACCCGGCTACTATCAGAGATTGGGAAAATGATTCCCGCGTCTAGCCACTTGATTACCTTTTTCTTTACCACTTCCTTCATGATTCGGTTCAGCCTTCTTTGATGTTCCCTGGAAGGTTTGTGTCCCTCTTCCAGGAGAATCTTATGCATGCAGTATGCTGGGCTGATCCCCTTTATGTCTGCCATGGTCTACCCAATGGCAGTCTTGGATTCTTTTAGTATAAGCTTTTGAGCCTGCACATCTGACAAACCAAATGAGATAATAACATGTAATGTGGAGTTAGGACCTAGAAATTTATACCTGAGATGAGATGGTAATGGTTTAAGATCCAGCTTTGGTGGCTCTTCTATGGATGGATTTCCAGTAGGGATCTCTCTTTTCTCTAAATGAAGAGGCTCGAATTCAAGCTCTCTCTTCCAAAACCCCTTGCCTTCCAAAGATAGTACCCATTCTGCTAGACTTTCACCATTTACCTCTTCTAAGTTCATTAGACATGCCTGAAGTGGATCTTCAATGGTCAACTCTACATCGTCTGTCTCCACTATAACATCAACCGCATCAATAAGAGAGCAATTCGCGAACTCACTAGGGCGCCTCATGGATGTTTGCACATTGAATATGATCTCATCATCATTCAACCTCATCTTAAGTTCCCCAGTCTCACCATCAATTAAAGCTCTTCCGGTGGCTATGAATGGTCTTCCTAAGATTATAGGAATTTTCTCGTCCACCTTGCAGTCAAGAATCACAAAATCGGCAGGAAACATGAACTTCCCCACCTAGATAAGCACATCATCTATTATATCAAATGGACGCTTAACCGTCCTATCAGCAAGCTGTAATAACATGGAGGTAGGACTGGCTCTCCCAATGCCTAGCCTCTTATAAATCACCAAGGGAATAAGATTAATGCTTGCCCCCAAATCACACAATGCCTTTGCAAAGGCATAGTTTCCTATAGTGCATGGAATGATGAAGCTACCTGGATCACATAGCTTCTCAGCAATGGGTCTAGAGACCACTGCACTACAAGTCTGAGTAAGAGTCACGGTGGCCAAGTCTTGGAAATCAAATTTCTGCGACATCAAGTCTTTCATCATCTTACCATACCCAGGCATTTCTTTCAAAGCCTCAATCAAAGGAATGTTTACCTGGATTTGCTTGAGCATTTCAAAGAAATTTTTGTATTGCTCTTCTTTTTGGTGTTTGGCCAACCTTTGGGGGAATGGTGGTGGAGGCCTCTTCTTTCCATTGACTTGGGATTTTTCTTTCTCTATCACTTTCTCTTCAACTTGTTGCTCTACCCGTTCAGCTACTTTCTTCGTTCCCTACTGCATCTCTTTATTTTCAGCTACTGGCTGGACTGCAACTTATGTAAACCTGGTGGACTCATCTAGTTCAATGGGCTCTGGAGTGAGTGTCTTAGCATGTGCGTTGCTCTCTCTCATTCTTTCTCAACATCAAGATCTCTGCCACTTCTCTGATTCACTGTCGTCATCTGCTTTGGGACTTGATCTTTTGGGTTTGTTTGTGTATCTGCAGGCAATGTCCCTTGAGGACGATTGTTAAGTGACATGGCAATCTGGCATATCTGCACTTCCATGTTCTTGATAGCTGCATCATGTGCATCCATCCTTTCATTAGTTTTGGCATTTGACCCAATTACCTGCTCCATCATAGCTTTCAACTCTGCTAACCCATCATCATGTCTACCCCCATGTTGTGTTGGATGTGGATGATATCCCTGCTGCTGATTGCTGAAATTCTGAGGTCTAGGATATGGAGCCATGTTGTGTGGTGACCTCATACCTGCTGCATTATACTGTAGTTGTGGAGGCCTGTACTGATGTGGAGCCTGCTGCCCCCAACTCTGATTACCCTGTCTCTGCCCTCTACAATTCACTACATAGTTCATATCTTCATGTTGGCAATGATGTTCTTAGTCTGCAGCCCATGGATTACCTATGGGTTGGCTAATGCAATATGTGCATAAACCACCATTGGAAGTATCTACAATGTGAACCTGCTGCTTGACCCCAAATTCTTCCACCTTCTTCGTCAGGATGCTCATTTGTGTCAATAAGGTTTCCATGTTCTTCTCCATACTGCTGGATGGATTCAGAGGTACGGAGTGTACCACTGGAGTGATAGGAGCATTCCTGGTCGTCCACCCAGAATTTTGAGCCATCTTGTCTAGCAAATTTTGGCCTTCTCTCCAAGTCTTGCTCAGAAAAGCCCCACATGTTGAAGCATCTACAATATTCTTCATACTATCTGAAAGCCCCATGTAGAACCTTTGACCCAACATCTGCTCAGGAATCCCATGGTGAGGACACATAACAAGCATGCCTTTGAATCTACCCCAAGTTTCATGTAATGTCTCAATTGGTTTCTGCTTGAAGCTCACAATCTCATCAATTTGCTGAGCTGTCTTATTAGGTGGATGAAACTTATTGTGGAATTCTTTGACTAACTCATCCCAAGTTGCAATAGAGTTTATGGGGAGTGAGTTTAGCCATACCTGTGCAGCCCTTGTAACTGAGAACGGAAATAGTAATAGTCTGATGGCTTTCGGTGTCACATTCGGTTGCCTCTGTGTCTTGCATATTGAGAGAAAGTTATTCAGGTGCTACCTGAGACCCAGAGAATAATCCCTTGTTTTGTAACAAGTGTAGCATGTTGTTAGTAATCTGGAAAGACTCAGCTTGAAACGCTGGCACAGTGATGGCAGTTGCAAAATTATCCGCTGTTGGTTGTGCCCAGTCAAATAGTGCACCTTTTTGCACCTCCTCCGCCTCTTGCATGTTCAACCCAGCTTGTTGGTTTGGGTCGTTCACGTCTCCCATGTCAAAATCTAGTTTGATTGGTTGCTGAGATTGCTGAATTTGTTTGATTGCCCTGTTACGTGCCCGAAAAGTTTGCTCGGTGTCTGAGAGTCCTTCAATTAGTTCTCCAGTCCTAGCAGATTTTCTAGGCATGCACCTGAGTACCCAATTCAACAACCGTCAAAATTTTCAATGTAAAGTGTAGAAAGAACCTGACTACACAAGATTCTTGTAGTTCTGTCAATGGCAATTGATAATTTCGTTAATACCCCGATAACGGCGCCAAAATTGGTTCACGTCCAATCAACGGTCGTAGTCAATATAACCTGGTCTAATAAGTCCAGAATCGATCCCATAGAGAATTAATCTACCAACTGCAACTTTCACAACCCAAGAATACTTCCGAATCAAGTTCCCAAACTTTGATTATATTTTTTTGTGAGTTTTCTAACAACTACTTTGCAAGAATTAAAAGACTGAAAAGAAAGAATTTAATATTGGGTAAATAATATGGAGAAAGACTAAGGTATTGATTTCCCATATTGATGGAATCCCTTCTGTTTATGCTCATACAAATTGTCAATATATTCTATCAACCATGAACGCTATTTTTATCGTAATCCTCTTCCGAGAAACTACAATAATTTACTAGTGCACTCTCCCGAGCTACCCTAGCTAGCTTTAATTGGAATAGTGCACTTTAGATTGCACCCAAGGTTTCTTTATTCCTTATCCCACCTTTACGCATTATAGATTCCTCCAATAACCTAGGTGTGGTGTTGTTCAATAATATACCTAAATATGCACTCTTTTCCAAGTTATGAAAACTAAATAGGCACGGCTAATTGGGAATCCTACCAATTAACTACAATAAGAACGAAGTTGAACAAATAGAAATCTAGCTAACAATTTGTAATCACATAAACCGAGGAGTTCATCACCCAATAGGTTCCATCAAAACATTAAAAACGGAATTAGCTACTCATGATCAAAGAAACAAGAATAATAATTGAATTCATAATGAAATAATTTATATAAAAAAAAAAGAAATAAGTTGAGAGAGTTCTTTCTTACTAATAATCTTGCAAAAGTAGTCAAAAATACAATGCTTGTCTCTTTTGGGCGGACTAGAGGTTTATATAGAGGGTTTAGGGCTTAAAAATTGAGTTTGTACAAAATTAGGAATAAAAGTTACGGCGCCTTCCGCGGTTCGTCCACGGTCGCGGACGAACCGCGAACAGAACAGTCCTCTAAATCTTGTGAGGTTCTACGAGCTTGTTTTTTCGCGGTTCATCCGCGGTCGCGAGCGAACTGTGGATGAACAGTAATCCGGATATCTTCTTCAATTTTTCAAGTTCACTTCAACTCTTAACTTGGCCTTTTTACTGTCTTGTCACTCCAAAATAGCTCCTTTAATATCCAATGGCTCATGTGTACCTATAACACACCAATAAACACTAATAAAAGAATTTTATCATCATAAACAATATCAATTAAACAAGAAAGTGTGATTATTTAGGGCATAATTATAGTCAAATTCACCTATTATCATATACCTACATTGGATCGGACTGCACGCCGCGTTGATGCATATGTGGATCGGACTGCACGCCGCAGTAGTATATACCAGTGGGACGGACTACACGCTGCAGTATTATTGCGCTTGTGCTGTAGGAGCCCCTTCGGAGTCTGAGTTTTCACACATTCTCAGTGGGTGCTGGAGTATATTATGGGATCGGGTTGCACGCCATAGCAGTGTAATTATATATGTATATATATATCTATATATATATTTGATCGGACTGCACGCCGTAGAATATATGTATGGATCGGGCTGCACACCGCAGAATCATAGCGCTTGTTCCCAGGGAGCCCCTCCAAAGTATGTATACACCCTCAGTGAGCACCGTCGACGTTAAATGGAGCGGGTTGCACGCCGCAGCGTTATAAGTAATGGAGCTGGCTGCACGCCGAAACATTATACTTATACATATCCATATATGTACCTATATATTTATACATTATATACATATGTATACAATATACACATTGGGTCGGCTATACGCCGTAACCGTATGAGTGAGGACTAGGTCAGTGCGGGACTTGTTGAGATAGATGTGGACTGCGGATGAGGGTATTCACCGTAGTGATGACTTACCTGTGAGGTTGCCCTTAAAATTGTTTAGTGATAGTACAGGTGTTCTTATTTTCAATTATTATTTATTATTGTTACTCACTGAGTTGATGTATACTCACCCCACTCCCCTGCACTTTTTGTGCAGATTCACAGGTGCCAGAGAGCAGTTGAGCTGTCGTAGCTGCTTATTCATTTCTATACCGCGGAGACTACGAGGTAGTTGCCGACGTCTGCACAACCTGTTTTCTCATCCTTTATCATTTTGTTGTCTTCGTTTTGCCTAGACTTGTTTGTATAGGATGTTTTACCTATAGAGGCTCACACTCGTGACACCACGATTTGGTTGGGACCGTATTTTGTATGCTTCTACTTCCACGTTTATCAGTTTGATATGAAAATATGCTATTTAAGTTTAATTGATCATATGTAATTTAATAATTGGCTAGTTTAATGGGTAATATGGTCGGGCTTTCCTAGCAATGTGTTGGGCGCCATCACGACCAGGGTTTTGGTCGTGACAAACCTATAGTGAAATTTTAAGATTATTTATCGCTTTTAGTTAATTTTTAAGAAAGTGAACATCGTTTAAAAATATGTTTTCGGATTGCATCACATGAAATGCACCCGGATCCTCAACACATTCTTATTCAACGTCTTTAGATTTGGATTTGGGTTGCATGAAATGCACACCCGTATTTAATATGGTAAAATTATTAAAAAGCATGCCTAAAACGACTAACAGGTTATTATCTTTACGGAGGGCCGTAAAATTTGCTAGACCGCATGCCCTAAATTCTAAGTATTTTAATTGAGCATTTATTGAGGGCCCCACAATTTATGTGTTTTGTTGGCGAGGCTCATATCATTTTTATTTAAAGCATAACCCGAAGTAAACCATGATTTTCAATTTATTTTTGTCTCTAAAAGGGCCAAATTAATTTGCATTTATAAATTTGGGCCTCGAGTTCAAGTCTGAATTCAAACAAAAGGGTAGACCCTCTTAATTTTAGCCCGCTATCTAACTCGAAAACCTAAATTTTTATTGTAAATTAACCCCCTAATTCCTAATACAATTTAAAAAGGACTTTGACTTCTAGCATTTGGGCCTTGCAAAGGTTGGCCTAGGAAGCATTGCACTGAGAGCTGGCCCAGCGCAGGGCTTCTAATGTTGCCCTTGGGCCCAGGCCCAAAATTTACTGCATAGACCTTGAATTTATTGCATAGGCCTGACTATTTCTGTTAGTCCTGCATTTGAGCCTAGCCTTTCAATCCAGCCAACATGAGCCCACAGCTCCATTGATATTATTAAGGAAATGAAGAGAGTTGACTTGATGATTAATTTTACTCAAAATATGATATCAATTAATAATGATTGCCATATAAACCAATTTGCATTGGTTACCACTTAAACAGGGATTTAAGCATGAGTAGAGTAACGATAGGACTTATGAAAAATAGCTGATTTAACAATTAGACTAACGGCTACACATCAATTATAATTCAACAGTTTAACCTTTCAACGCTGTGACACCCAACAACACTTATCAACCAATTCCTAAATGAGCATTTTAAGGCCATCACACGTTAACTGTAGCAACTCTAACAGGCCAGTATACCTTAATACTATTAATTGCTTTTGATTCCCACTTTTAAAGTAAAATTTGGAAACCTGGATAGCAACACCAAATTAACTTGATCCTAACGTTAATAGATACAAAATTTAGGTGATTCATGGCCAAAATCGAATTAGTTCACAGTCCTTTACAAAACGAGTCCAACAGTCCTAAGTAATACAATTTTAGAATCAACAATCCAAAAGCCTTAAAGTTTAATTACAAAACAGGTCTAGGCAGTCCTAATTAATGCAAATAGTCCTATCTAACACCAATAAATATTTGTTCATATAAAATTACAAGTACACATTAAACTAGTGATGAAACATAAAGGTAGAGTCATGGAGTGCAATGCTTCATTGTTCGATCTCATAAGTGTTCACGTACATCAAAGAATAGACCAATAATGTACCTGGATATTGACACACAATAAAAAGGAGCAGAAGTCAGCAGCAATGGAGATAACTGTTAGCAACATGAAATCACATCAATATTAACTTGAAGTCCCAGCCACGAAAACCAGCAAAATTAACCCAGAATTGACTCGAGTAGACCCAATTTAGCTTGAAAATAAACCGGGAATCTCTAACAAACTTTAGCAGTCCAATTCTAAGCCAAATGATGTCGTACCAAACCTTAAAACTTGAAATTGAATTCAAATTCTTAGTAACACAGTATTTTTGGATTTTCTATTGCATTTTTGTTTGTTTTTGTTTTTTGGAGGACAATTAAGATCTGAAATTTAGATTTGAATTCCTTTGGATTTGAAATTCAAATTTAGAAGATCAGCTTTGCAGGGATGGTTTTGGGGGGGGGGATTAGAAGCTGGAAGCCTTTAGGGAATTTTCAGAGGTTCAAAAAATTTTTTATGAAGGCACTAGGTGTGCCTTTTATAAGCAAGAAAGAGCGCAAATGTTCTGAAAGTTTTCACTCATCCCCCCCCCCCCTCCTTTTTATTTTTAGAAATTGTACATTAATCCCTAAATTTGTGGGATGTTGCCCAAGTTACTGCATTAAAAATGTAGAAACTTGTACTAAGACCCCCATCTTGAATGATCTACTGTATTCTATTTTTGTTTTCTAACTATGGAATACCTATACTACATTCAGTTCTATTATGAAATTACTGAACCTTAACAAACTAGCCCATTTTAGATGCTCAAACTACCGCTCATTACCCCCTGAAATTACTAACACTAGTTAAACTATCAGCTATAACCAAACAACCTACTTAACTATGGTTAACCAATCAAGGCTAGAACCAATTATTTACAATCAAAGAAACCCTAAAATCAAACTAACTGGACAAATTTAGCTAATCATGAAATAAGATCTAAAATTAAATTGTAGTAAATAATCATGGGTCGACTAATTGAACCAACCACAAAATCAAACAGAACAGAATTAAATGACACATGAAAACTAGAAGAGTGTCAATTAGCATGAAGAAAATTATTCAAACTAGCCAAAGCTTAAACTAAACCCTATAACACTAAACATGCTCGTATCTTGAATTTAATGATAAATAACTCAAATACAGCAAAATTGACAAATTACTATTAACTAGTAGAGGGTGAATCAAAGAATAATTTAAACAAACTAAATTACCAGAGGTAAAGTATTGAGCACTGCCAGAAAAAAGGAAAAAAAAGAAAGAAGAAAACTAGGAAAAATAGAAATAGAAACGAAAGAAAACTATATTTAAACTAATTAAAAAATAGGAGAAATTCACCTATGCAAGGCTGAAATGGAGACAGAAAACTCGATTCGAGCCTCGTAAAAATGTTATGCATTTGTTCTTCTGAAAGAAGAAATGAAACATTGTTTCATGACTCGAATCCAATGCTGGACTCAAGAAATCAAGCAAAATGAACTTCTAGGGTTCTGTCGGCACTATGGTTTAAAATTTGAGCAGCTCAAGGATGATTTGATAGAAAGTAGTTAGGAGTTTGGGAAGAAGGAAGTGAGGAGAACTTAGGGTGTAATCTTGGAGGGGTTAGGGGTGGCGCCGCCGTGCACGGTGGTGGTGGCACCAAGGGTTTTGAAGATTTGGGGCATCTGGTTGGGATTTGAAGCAAGTTGTGGGTGGATTTCAAAAGAGAGTAACGAGGAGAAGAGATGGGGTAATGTTAGGCGTCATTGGATGCCGGCCGCCGCTGTAGGCGATTTCCGGCCGGTCGCTTAGAGTGGAGAGTGGCGGAGACGGTGGTTATAGGGGGAGTACGAGGAAGACAAATATGTCTTTAGGGTTTGACATATTTTGGGATAATTTTATTTGAAACACGGATCAATTATGGGCCGTTGGATGATGGGAGATAAACAATCTAGATTTAATTGACCAAAATGATGTCGTTTTGTAACCTGGGGATTGGACCAGGTTAGGGAATGGCTTTGGGCCGTTCAAGGTTAGATTTGGGGGGTTGATTGGTCTTAAATTCTGTGACCCAAGAATTAGATGGCCTAGATAATTTTTCATTTGTTTTCTATTCCTTATTATCTTTTGTTTTCTATTTTATTTATATATTTATTTTTGTTTAGATTTTCTGATTTTATTAAATGTAAGACAAAAAATAAAAGACTCAAATTGCTTCTAAAATTAACTTATTAAAATTTCAAAATTAACTAACTTCTAATTTAAAGGAAAGCTTAAGATAATGAAAAATGCAAAGAACCATTTTTTATTATTTTTCTTATTTTAGTAATATTAAAAATGCACACTATTTTGTATTTTTGGAATTATATTAATTAAAATGCACAAACAAATATAAACAAGACACATAATCATGCAATTTAATCCCTAAAAATTCAACTAATAAAGAAAAATCCTAATTCTAAGGAATTTTGTAGGAGTAGTTTAAGCGTGACAAAAATCACGTGCTCACAGCTGGGAAATGACCGGGTTATGCCAGAAAAGAAAAATGGTCCTCAGGTTATGCCGTGATAGAAAGAAAAAAAGCTCCTTGGATTATGCCAGGTAGATCCACGGGTTATACTGGGATTGAAAGGAAATTCTCCTTGGGTTATTCCAGGGGGATCCTAGGGTTATGCCAGGATTTGGGAAAAAAAAGCCCCTTGAGTTATACCAGGGAGATCCTCGGGTTATGCCCGGATTTGGAAGAAAATAGCCCCTTGGGTTATACCAGGGGGATCCTCGGGTTATTTCGAGATTTGGAAAGAAAAAGCTCCTTGGGTTATGCCAGAGAGATCAGCGTGTTATACCGGGATTTGGAAAGAAAAAAGCTCCTTTGGTTATGCCTTGGAGATCCTCGGGTTATGCCGTGATGGAAAGAAAAAGCCTCTTAAATTATGCCAGAAGGATCCACGGGTTATGTCGGGATCTGGAAAAGAAAATAAAAAGCTCTTTGGGTTATGCTAGGGAGATCCTCGGGTTATGCCAGGATTTGGAAAGAAAAAAGCTCTTTGGGTTATACCAGGGAGATCCTCGGGTTATGCCGAGATTTGGAAAGAAAAAAGCTCATTGGGTTATGCCAGGGAGATCCTCGGGTTATACTGGAATGGAAAAAAAAGGTCCCTTGGGTTATGCCAAGGGAATCCACGGGTTATTCCGGGATTTGGAAAGAAAAAAAGCACATTGGGTTATGCCAGGGAGATCCTCGGGTTATGCCGGGCTGGAAAGAAAAAAGCCCTCTTGGGTTATGCCAGGGGGAACCTCGGGATATTTAAGGAACGAGATCCTATGCTACCATGATTTATTTTTCTTTTGGGATTTTCATTTTAATTTTTTGATATTTTTCCCCCCTTTTTATTTAGCAATATGCATGAAAGAAATTGGGGGGGGGGGGGTTCCCTTTGGTCAATTTCCTGCTGCAAAGCTGTTTCAGCGCTTGTGCATTCCATATCCTTTTTAGATTGCACCTCCTTCCTGCATGGTTGCTTTGAATTAAACATGTTTTCAAGAAAGAAGAATTTGTTAGTTTGAAATGGTGGTTGGTTTTGTGGCCTTGATCACCCCAATTTCTTGATCCCGACCCCATTTCCGCTGAGAACTTTGTTGCCTACTGGACTTGAGGGTGAATATCTTTTAAACTAATAGGATTCAACTTTTAGGATTTCATGATGACTCGCTCGTGTATGCTCTGGCCTTTTCACTTTATTTTGCCCTTAGGACCTTTGCCTTTGACTTTCTTTCTTTTCCGATGTCTTTACTTTGAAAACATCAACTAACATGGTCAATCGGGATTGGACTGACAAACCCTCTGAGGCTGGGTATTTTCTTTGGCTTTTGCTATGCGAGCCGTATGAAACCGGTCCTACCACCTTTTCTTTGCAATAGTCACGGATTCAGAGTTAAATCGAGAGGGATTCAAGGAAGAAATATACAAAAGGCACGCATATAAGTTTAACGAGAAGCATCCCTTTCGGGGAAAAAGAAGGACTTATCTAGGGTGTGCATGTTGGCTTCAAATAAACATGACATGCTTCTTGGACTAGATGTCCGACCCATACAAACTTTCCAGCTTTTTGTGAACCCCTTAATCCGCATTTCAATACCAGGGAACCTTTCTAGGACTATTTTAGTGATGAGAAGTCTTCTATTCGGCCGACAGCGTCCTTTGCGGGTTTTCGCTAATCAACCTCACTAATTTCTCTTCTCATCGGCGCCCGATAGTGCTCTTTACGAGTTTTCAGTTAGCTGACTCTCTCATTTGCAATTTCTCTACTCATCATCGCCTTATGGTACCCGAAGGTTTTCACCGATAAGACTGTCTCATTTTATTTCTTTCAATTTGAATTGCATTAGATTCCAACAATGACATTTTTCACTTCCCTGCCTTTGCCAGTTGATCGGAAAGACTTGAACAAGATATTTGGGTAAAAAGGATTTGGAGGGAACTACAACTTTGGAACCGTTTTTGCGATCTCATGAATGAACCATTATGTCATCTACCCCAGTTTCAACTCTTGGGGAAATAGGAGATTTTGCTTTGGTGTGACTGAACCTTAGGGAGAGGCTGCCTACGTATCTTTCCAAATCAAGTCAAACGTAGTTCAGGGGAATAATTTTTGTATTTGTTTTTGTTTTGTTTTTCTTTTCTTTTCTTTTCTTTTTCTTTTTTCTTTTCTTT
Organism: Nicotiana noctiflora; assembly: GCA_032618575.1. Taxonomy (NCBI): domain Eukaryota; kingdom Viridiplantae; phylum Streptophyta; class Magnoliopsida; order Solanales; family Solanaceae; genus Nicotiana; species Nicotiana noctiflora. The sequence continues at coordinate 306,513 of JASVEL010003642.1, read as the reverse complement.
TCTTTTTATTTTTTTTCCTTTTTCTTTTCTTTTCTTTTCTTTTTCATTTATTTTTTTCTCATTTTATTCATCATATTTTCTTTTCTATCTTTTTTTTTATTTTTCTCTTTTCACCATATATTGTTTCTTCTTTTTTTTCGATAATACTTCCGGGTTTCAAAGAGGGTAGCCAAAGAAGAGTAGCCGACTCAAAAGATTTACGAAGGCTTAATAGTGTTTGGGTAGTGGGAAGAAAAGCTTTCATCATCTGACTTACACAAAAGCCATCATCGCAGTAGGCGTAGACATAGTACCGTTCTACTACATTTGTATTAACAGCTATTTCAGGATAATTTCCTTCGATATCTCCCAAACAAAATGCTCCTCTTGGCAATATATTCCGGAGGATATATGGAACCTTACAATTTTGCTTCCTGGTGATGAGATAGAATGCGTCTTAACACGAGTTGTCCTACTTCAAAATTCCCAAGACGCACTTTCTTGTTATAAGAATGGGCTATCCTTTATTGGTACAACTGCCCGAATGTGCCCTGAGTATAGCACACTCTTTTGTTGTAATGGACCTTTCCAAATCGCTACCCAATTTCCCTTTAATTGTTCGAATTCGTGGTTTTGTTTCCTCAAGATTACCTTCTTTGCATTTCGACTCATGATTCATTATTTCAAAAATCTGACAGTATTTTGGGATCTAGGCATGAAGTCTGCATGCATGTCATGTCATTTAAAGTTACATTATTAAAAACTGAAGAGATGAAATGAATGAGAGAAATAGCAAAATCTGAAAGAATGAAGAAAAATGAACGATGAAATATTGATTTCATTTCATGAAATTTTGAAGATAACATGGTTCACGTTCGGGAATTTAAAGACAATAAAATAAAATAAACATCCGATTTACACCCTGAAATAACTCGGGATGCACAAAAAGTTGCAGGGCTAGTCTACCGGGACTTCTACCTGATTGGGAATGGCGTAGCCTTCCAGTTTTGGAGTTCAGCCTCTGGTTCCATGTAGAGAACCTAAGTGGTTCTAGTACCCTCCCCTGGCTGAAGCATGTTGGTTTCATAAATTATTTGTCTCATAGCTCCATATATGTCTTCGATTTCCTCAGAAGTGAACACCTTATCGTCTTCTTCTTCGCCATATTTGGGCTTGACAAAAGTATCATAGATATGTGCCAATGGTTGTGGCAAAACCCATCCTTCCTTCTTTCTTTCCCCTGCCCACTTCTTATCATCTGGAGTTGGTTGGAAGCCTATCCCGAAGAACTTTTCTGCTGTAGGTAGAGTTACCGGCTCAGATATTCTTTGTAAAGCTTTTCCCAATCCTTTTCCTGGTTTGAAACTTTGTCTAAGCATCTCTTTGGCCACCATAATTGAAGCATTAGACAGGAAAAGCTGGGGGCACATATTTCCCTCCTCGTATTGATCTCCCATCACAATTTCAAAGGCTTGATACACAATAGGTTCACTTCCTTCCCTCACATCCAATCATGGGATCGATGGGTCACGATAAATGGACTGCTCGTCTTCTTCGTGGACCACGATTTCCTGATCTTCATACTCGAATTTCACCATTTGGTGTAGGGTGGAGGGCACAGCTCTTGCAACATCGATCCAGGTCCTTCCCAATAGAAAATTGTATGATGTATCCATGTCCTGCACCTGGAAGGTTACCTCGAAATCCACCGGGCCTATAGTTAATATCATATCAATTTCACCGATGGTATCCCTTTAATGCCATGAAAAGCTCTAACACATATATTATTGGGACAAATCTTTCCCATCCCAGTTTCCATTTTTTGCAGTCTGGAGAGTGGGAAGATGTCAACGCTTGAACCTCCATCCACCATGACTCGCCTGGCGTAGTAACCTTTACAGTATACAGTTAGATGTAAGTGTTGGGTCGTGCCTTCTGGAGGCAAGTTATTGTTACTAAAAGAGAGTTGATTGATGGTGAAGAATCTTTCTACCATCCTTTCTAGCTATTCGACTGAGGTTTCAATTGGCACATACGCCTCATTCAAAGTTTTCATCAAGATCTTTTGATGTTAAGAGGATTTCATCACCAATGACAATAGCGACACTTGTTTAAGATATTTTCTCAATTCACCTATGATGTCAAAATCAGCCATCTTCATTTTCGGAAACAAGGCTCTAACTCCTCAGCGCTTACTGGCTTCTTGGATGGAAAAAACTTTCACGTGGCATTGTTTACCTCTTGTACATTTGAATATTTCTCCATAGAGGTCTTTCCTGGAAGTTCTCCCGATATTTCTTTGCCCTTGTATGTAACAACTGTCTGCTAATAGTTCCGTGGCACCGCAGAAGGGCCGATCATTGGCTTCTGTGGTATGCGTCCAATAGCCACTGTCTCACACAGTCGAGGCGGTTTGCTTGTCCCCCACACCATATAAGATCCTTTCAGCACATACAATTGCGCTCCTTTTTTTACTTCAAACTTCCTTAGAGCACTCACAATCAGTGGTTTTTCTTGGCGACCTCAAGAAACATAATGAACTCCGTTTTTAGGAGGCACTGTCTCTACTTTTGTTTCAATGGTCTTCTATGGCTCAGTCTTGATACTTTTATTCTTCTTTTCCCCTCTTTCTTGCTTCGGGACTGTCTTGGACTTTCTTTCTACATCGGTGATAGCAATTATGGGTTTCAGGGCTAGATCAAATTCCCTGTCTTCACAAATCATACCGGCATCTTTTTATGTGCGGGCTATGAGTTATTAGTCATATTTGGGGCTTCTTCGTCCCTCAACACTATCTTTCCTTGTTCTATCAAATCTTCCACAACTTTCTTCAACGTCCAAAAGTTGTCAATAATATGCCCTTCAGCTTCTGAGTGATAAGCACATTGGACGCCCCGTTGCTAGGATGGTGATATCGGGTTTTACCTATTTTGGGGGATAGGTTGCAGCAGATTCATCTGGACGTTCTTAGGGAATAGACTGGATTATGGTTAACCAATCAGTGTAAAGTTTGGTCTTCTAGGTAGTTCCCAAGGATGGAAGTTATTTATTTGTGGTCCGGGATTATAGTGGTTCTGGTGAGGAGGCTGGTTTCTTGGGAATGGAGGTTGATATATGTTGGCTTCTGGTTGTGGTCGGTAGAAAGGTTTAGCATTCGTGACCACATAAGGTGGGGGAGCATAAGCCATATCAATTAGATGATAGTAGTGTTGAGGGGTTCTTTTAGAGAACACATGTTTAGGAGCCCGGTATATTCTTCCACCTTATGCTGCCATAACTGTTTCTGTGACGACCCGGCCCGTCGTCACGGGAATTATCACCTCGTTATGTTTTAATTACATGTTTTATGCTTTTATATCAGTGTTAGAGTCTATCTGGTGAGTTAGGGCTGATTTGGATTGAAAATGAGGCATATAGCCTTTTTGAAGGAAACTTGAATAAGGAAAGTCAACCCGGAGTTGACTATTTGGTTAGAGGGCTCGGAATTGAATTCTGATGATTCGGTTAGTTCTGGGAGGTGATTTGTGACTTAGGGGGGCGATCGGAATTGAATTTGGAGGTCCGGTGTAGAAATAGGCTTGAATTGGCTAAGGTTGAATTTTGGCAAAATCCGATAGGTAGGTAAGATTTTGATCCGGGGGTCGGAATGGAATTCCGACATTTCCTGTAGCTTCGTTATGTGATTTTGGATATGTCCGCAAAATTTCAGGTCATTCGGACGTCATTTGGTCGGGTTTTTGATTGATTGTGTAATTCGGAATATTTTAAGGAATTTAGGTTTGAATTCGATGTGAATTATGGGTTTTGATGTTGTTAGACGTGTTTTGATGATTGGAACAAGTTTGAATAAGGTATTAGGATGTGTTGGTGTGTTTGGATGAGGTCCCGGGGGCCTCGGGGTATTTTCGGATGGCTAAACGGGAGAAAATGTGGAAAGTTGCAGGGAAGTGTTCTGGTTCTGTTGTTTTCGCTCCTGCGGAAATGGGGGCGCAGGAGCGAGTCCGCAGAAGCGGACAAGGAGGCGCAGGAGCGCTTGTCTTCGCAGAAGCGGAATCTTTTCCGCTGAAGCGGCGTCGCTGGTGCGAGTGGGTGACCGCAGAAGCGGACTTGATGAGTAAGGGGAAAGTCCGCAGAAGCGGATTCTTGATCGCCTGGGCGAGTCCGCATGAGCGGACTCTGGAGCGCAGAGGCGAAAGTCACCGCAGGAGCGGTTATGTTTTCGCGGAAGCGAACGCGCGGAAGAGGTCTTATGTTCGCAAAAGCGGAATTTGGCCGGCTAGGTCAGCAATCGCAGAAGCGACCATCTGGTCGCGGGTACGGACCCGCAGGAGCGGAATTTTATCCGCAGAAGCGAAAATTGCAGCGAGTTAATTGTATTAGAAGTTAGAAAATTTCAGAAACATTTCACACATTTGGGTCTCGTCTTAAGGAGGCGATTTGGGCGATTTTGAAAAGAAACTCAAGGGAAATCATCAGGTAATCAACTATGGACTTAAACTATGATTAGTATTGATAATATTATGCAATTATATCATGCAAATAGAGGAATTTGGGGTGATTCATGGAAGATTTAACCCTAGGCTTGAACTTTAGGAAATCAAGGTTTTGAATGGGCAAATGGAGTCCGAATTTGGTAAAATTCATATGCTTAGACTCGTATCGAGATGAGGGTTCCGAATATGTGACTTTCGTGATTTTTCGACAAGCGTACCGAAAGTCGGGTTTTGCCAACTTTGTCATTTTTGGTGTAAATCGAGTTGTATTGATTGGGTATCATCCCATTGGCCTAATTTATTGTATTTCTACTGTATTTGATCAGATTCTACGCGTGCGGAGCTTGATTCTCGTGGCAAGGGCATCGCGGACTAGTCGTCAAGCTGTATTGAGGTGAGTAATAGATGTGGGTGATGACCAGCGGGTTCGAAACCCCGGTATACCACTTTGTGACGGTGTATAGCGGCGAGACACGTACTCTCATGTGAGTGCGGGGTCTATTGTGATTTGGGGACTATGGCTTAGTCCGACTTGTTGATATTGTGTTATGATATTAGGCCATTCTTGAGCCGTCGAACCTCCTTCTTGGATGGTTGCATACTATATTGTGATATTGGCTACTCTTACGCCGTTGAACCCCCTTCTTGGGCGGTTGAGTATACTTGTGGGCCGTGAGCCAGTTATTGGATCCCGCGAGGATCGTTATCATTGTCTTATCATATTGACATGTTAGTTACTACCGATCCGTAGCTATTTCTGTTATCATGCTATTTCCAATCTCTGGAACTTGGTATTACTGTTTAACAACTAAAAAATGATAAAAAGGTTTTCAAAACTACTTTTGAGCCTGCGAGGCTGTATTTGCATATTAGCTGACTGGTAGTGGATCGGGCTGCGCACTGCAGCGGTATATATATTGGATCGGACTGCACGCCGCAGTGATATTGTGCTTGGGTTGTAGGAGCCCCTCCGAGTCCGAACCCCCACAGTGAGCACGAGTACCCAAATTGGATCGGGCTATGTGTCGTAGCGGTCATATCATGCATTGCATTGCATTTAGCTACATCTGCTAGTTGTTATACTGTTTTGCTGGTACTTGTTGGTACAGGTACAATTGATATTGATTCTGTGACAGGGTATTTGATTACAGCTTTACATAGTGCTTTATTACGGATTTCTTATCTGCGCTGTCTTACCCCTGTTTATTACCACTGAGTCTGGCAGTACTCATTTTACTCACCGCACCTTGTGTGCAGATCCAGGTACCTCTCAGCTGTGATCTAGTAGCTGTGCGAGGCGACATCGGTAGAATATTCGAGGTAGCTGCAAGGTCCGCAGGACCCGATATTCCTTCTTACTGTCTTTTGATTCTGCATTGACATTTCTTTTCGCACTTGGTATCTTGTAGACCTTTATACACTTATGTTCGGTAGAGGCTCATGACTCTTGACCCTTCGGTCTATGGGAGTTGGTATATTTTGGGACTTGGTTCCCCATGTTCGATATATGTATTACTGTTGCTTCATGCTTTGATATGCTTAAATGGGATAAAACGAGCTTCTAGCTCCGTCGTTGTTATTGATTGGTCAGGCTGGCCTAGCAATGTGCTGGGCGCCATCACGACCGGATTTGGGGTCGTGACAGTTTCCTCATTCTTTTTACCTTTTTTCATCCCTCTAGACCCACTTTGGATGGCTTGGGAGGTTGCTCTGATGGCCGGTTGACTCAAAATCCTATCAATTTTCAAACCATTATTTACCATCTAGCCAATTTTGATTGCCTCTGCAAAAGGCTTCCCATGGCCGAAATCATATTCTGAATATAATCTGTTTCCTAGGCCTGGAGGGAGACAGTGACCATTTCTACCTCGTCCATTGGAAGTTACACCCTTAATGCATGTTTGCACCATTTAATAGCGTATTCTTTGAAGCTTTCTGATGGATTCTTCTTCAAATTTGCCAAAGAATTTCTGTCTGGTGCGATGTCAATGTTATATTGAAATTGCCTTACAAAGTCTGTGGAAATATCGTCCCAAATGTGCGAACGTGAGATGTCTTGGTCCATGTACCATTCTGGGCAATGCCTATTAAGCTCTCCCTAAAATACGCCATCAACAACTCTTCTTTTCCATCGGCGCCACGTAGCTGATTGCAATACTTTTTCAAGTGAGCAATGGGGTCGTCGTGCCTGTCATACTTTTCAAACATTGGTTTTTTAAACATTAAGGGAAAGTGTACATGCGGGAACATGCACAGATCTGTATATGAGGTATTTTTTGTCCCGCTCAAGCCTTGCATATTCTTTAAGCTCTGCTGGAGGCTTCTCATTCTCATCTCCATCTTATCTTGCTCTGTGGCTTTGGGGATTTTTTCTTTCCTTGGTGTAAGCTCGTATGGCAGTGGCTGAGAGTAAGTATATTGAGGATAATGAGGAGGGTCAGCCTGAAAGATAGGGTTTTGGAAGGTGAAAACCGAAGGGTCAAAATCATGCTTTAGTAGTGATGGTTGTGTTATAGCGGAGCATTGAAAATGTTAGGATATGTTCCCGATGGGAACACCTGGGGGCGAACCTCAGAAGGTGTTCCTAGGAAGTGAGCAGTTATAGTAGGTTGTTCCAACGAGGTGTTTGGGTGGCTAATGGGAGCGGTGGTAACACCTCCGGATCTAAGAAATAGTTCAGGAAATCCAGGGATGGTGCTTTGGGGTTCCTTTCCATTATTCCAGGCCTCCCACATTTCCATGAGTCGGAGGCACGGTATCCGATTCTTTTTAACTGTAATGGACTCATATGTCGGGACCCCCGAGATGGGGCTATCTTTGGATATGGGAATTGCGGGCAGAGTCATATCTATAGACATTTCCACTCTGCCTCTTGATCTGATATACTATTGATGTGATGCAGCGTACCACAACCAACCACCATTTCTAAAAGCTAAGCTGGAATTGACAGCAACAACGATTAGTTTGACACAAATAACAGATAGGTAACCGAACATTGGAGTGTGATGCACCTATAAAGTTAAGTGAATATCTACATGTTTGCCATGGTTGTATGCGTCATCCCGCCTTTTCTTTTTGTTTTCCTCACTTTTTTTCTCTTTTGTTTTTCTCCCATTTTCTTTTCCCTTTGTTTTTTTTTTCATTTTATGCTTTTCCCTTTTCTTTTGCCATGGCTTATCTCTCAATACCTTATTTTCTTCCTTTGCGTTTCTTTTTCTCTCTTGTTTTTCCTTTTATTTACTTCCCTTTTATTTTTTGTTTTCTATTTTTCTTAGGATTACGGTCAAATCTTGTGTCGATTGCCTACGTATCATGACCGTGCATGAATCAGACCAAGCATAGTTCTTGCAAATAAGGTAAATAAACTAACTCAAGAATTGCTTTGAAAGAAAAAGGGAAATATTTTTTTATTTTTCATTTTATTTTTTGAAAGAAATACCTCCCAGAATTCTTTTTCTTCTTTATTGGTACTTTGGGAATTTTAGAAGTAGAAAGAAATATTTTTGTTTGAATTTTCCTTTATTTTCTCTTTTTCTAACACGAAAGAAAAAGATATTTTTTTGGATTTTGAAAGTTTCCTCTTAATATTCGGAATAGGGACTTTTACGAAAATATTTTGAATTTTTCAGCTTAAATATTTTTGGACTCAATTTTATTTTTCAAAATTTGTATTATTTTTTTATTTTTTATTTATGGAAGAAACACATCTAAGGAGTATTTCAATAATTTATTTAGACCTAAAAGGAAAAAGTGGCTATTTTTCAAAAAATTTATTTAAGCAAACAAAGAATCAGTTTTGCAGATACGGCCTTTCAGCACTTCTAGGAGGAAGATTTTAAGATTGTGCCTGCAAACCCTTTAAAAATGACTAAGGCCTTTTGTCGGCCTTTTGGGGACATTCAGCTTATTTTAAACAAGAATGACATAACCCGACTTATTCATGACAAATTTAAAATTTTATCATTTTTGGGCTATTTTTGCAAAATGGAGGTTGGACCTGATGAGGGTTGTTTACGTATCTCACATCCAGTGAGAATCAAACCAGCGTAGTTCGGGCAGACATGCCAAAATCAAAATTATTTTGAACGAAAATTTTCTTTCTATGCTTCAAATATTTTACTCATTTTTATTCAAAATCCGGTAGTATTTCGGTACTATTTGGGCAATGATTTTTTTAAAACAAGTGGTTACTCTCATTTTGTCTGAACAATGCTTATTTTTCTCAATTTTCACTCATTTAGACAAGTTGGTCAGCATGCAAAGCCGGGCAAATAAATGTGCAAGTAGCACGTAAGATGCATCAAGATGGTCATTTAATTTCAGGTCACCTCTCCTAGACGTACCAAACTCATGTATTGAGTCCCCTAAGTCAAATGCACATGAGTCAAACAAATGTCCTATTAGCGATCCGATATTTGTTTTTGTTCTTCTAGCTTTAAACCCTAGGTATATTGGTCTAGACCTAGCTTACCCGAGCGGACAACTCGAGCCAAGGGGGAGGCAGCCTATCGGGAATACAGAAGCTCCACTGGCTTAGCAACTCATCCAAACCTCGTTCTAAATGAGGAAAGACTCTAAACAGAAGAGAAACTACATGAAGTGCACCCTTCTCCATGATGTAGAAGACGCAGAAAGAGGAAGGGATTCGCAACAGTTTCTATACAATTCAACAAATATCAAAGCAGTAAAACAGTTACCACATATAGAATGGAACATGTAAAAAAATCAAATAAAGCCAAATACAACAATTATACTAAGCTCGAATTCTTGAACCCTTAATCGAAATTCTGGGTTCGTATCCCCAGCAGAGTCGCCGGAGCTGTCACACCTCATTTTTTACAAACCTACCCTGAAGGATAATGTACAAGGGAATTTTTTCATTTAAAGTAACATCATTCGAACTGGGAAAATGTATTTAATTTTAGAGCCGCCACATGGGATAGGATTAGCTTTTGGTGTCCCAAGTCACCGGTTTAACTTGCATCCCAAATCGAGGAAAACTTTGACTCCCTAGTTGGAGTCTGCGAACCAGAAATTCTGAATAAGGAATTCTGTTGACCTGAGGGAAGGTGTTAGGCACCCCCGTATCCCATGGTTCTAGCACAGTAGCTTAAATTATCATAGATGGCTAAAATTTGATTTTTTATACATGTCATTTAATAGTGCAATTTTAGACTTATTTACCGCTTTTAATTCAAAAAATTTCTAGAAAGTGAATGTCGTGTAAAATGTATTTTGGATAACGGCACACGAAATGCACCCGGATCCTCGATACATTTTTATCCAAAGTTTTGGGATTTGGATTTGGGTCGCATGAAATGCACACCCGTATTTAGGAAGGTAAAATTATTAAAAAGCGCGCCTAAAGCGACTAACATATTATTTTCTTTGTAGGAGGCCGTGAAATTTTGCTAAACGGCACGTCCCAAATTCTAAGAATTTTAATATAAACAATTAAAGATGGGCCACACAATTTATGCATTTTAATAGACGTGGCTTGTCTCACCTCCTTTTTCGCTATTACACCCCGTGAGGGGTATAATAAATGAGTTTTTCCAATTAAAGGACAATCGAAATGAGATTTATTTGTCAAGAGATTCAGAGTCGCCACTTGGGAACTTTATGGTGTCCGCATTCACCGGTTTGAATCCCGAATCGAGAAAAGGTTTGACTCTGTATTATAGTTGCAAACCATAAATCCGGGTAAGGAAAACAAATAGAATCATTCAAAACCAATCACAAAATATTCAAGTTCGTTTCAATTTACCAAATCCCAACCCTACCATTACATATTTTAATACTCGAACCTGCAACTAAACCCATTAAAACTATTGATTTGATTCTCCTAGTGTCAGGTTATATCAATACTAAAGCCTTTGAAACCTATTTTTTAACAAACATATGGTGAAAAAATAAACATGATCAATTATTCTACACTGCAAGAGATGTCAATTCTTCATTAATAAAATACTCATGCTATCTCCAGATTTAATTTCTAACCAATGACTTACTCTAGTCTTAAGTTCAACCTACAGGATACTCAAGGCTAATATTATTAGGACATTCGTATAGTTCTCAGAGGAAATACAACAGTCCAATCAGTCCTTAATTAATACAAAAGATAGATGATAGTCTAATAACAATATTAAACTAAATGCCTAAGTATGCAAATCAGAAAATGTAATAAAACAAAGGAACCAAAAGAGTCCTCCAATATTCCTCCTCAACAGTAGTCATACATAGGAATCCAGTCCTCACTTGAGGTATTAGAGTATACCTGGAAATAAACAAATGAAAGGAGGAATAATCAGCAATGTAGACAATAATCAGCAGCAACTGGAATTCAACTAGGGTCCAGCAGTTAACAACAACAACTTGGAACAACTTGGACCCAAAATGACTTTATAAAAACCAAGCAAGCATCACAGGACTGGTACACCCGGTAAAGGACTCTGGAATGACTCAATTGTAACCAAAATCAACCGAAATTCACTCAGAAATACCCTTGGAACCAAAGCATCCAGAAGCTAATCCAAAATTGTAAACCAACAACTAGTTTATTTTCAGCTTAACAAAACAGTAGTTTTTGTTTGATTTTGATAGTTTTCTAGTTTTTTTTTCTGTTTTTCTATATAGAATTCAAATCTAGAGGAGGATTTTTTGAGCTTTTTATGATTTGAAATTCAAAATATAATATTAGATCTGTAGGAGGATTTTTGGGGGGGAGGGAATTTTAGAGGGAAGTTTGGGGAATTCTCAGAGGTGTCTAAACTTGGTAGTGAAGGCATTGGGTTGCCTTTTAGAGACAATAAAATGGGCAGAGGGTTCTCGAAGAGTTTTTCAATTTTCCCCCCTTTTTATTTAATAATTTGACTATTAGACCCTAAATTTATGTCTTGCTACCCAAGTTACTACATTAAAATATAGAAACTTACACTAAAGCCCCTTCTAGAAGGCCCTAGGGTATTCTTTTAGCTATGTAATACCCATACTACCCTTATCCTAGCTTTGAAATTACTATTCTTGATAAATCAGTCATTTTCCATGCCCAAACTATCCTTAAAAACCCCCTGAAATTACTGACCAATTAGACCCCTTTTACCTTAGTTAAAGCTTTACTATAGTTATAGCAAACAATTTTAATTCAGCTATATCCAAACAACCTAATAAGAATATCTAAAAAATTTCTAATTAACACTAAAACTTTTAGCTATAACCACATAACTAATTAGAAAACGAACAATTGACTAATTAATCAAACCAGAATACTCATAATTAACTCCAAATCCCTAAAGCTAAATTCAAGCTAAAAATTAATATCACTAATACAAAATTTTAAACAGACAATAAAATCAAAAAATAAAAAATTAAAATTGAGACTTAAAATCACATGAAAAGCGCAATACACAGAATCAAAAATTCAATCACAATCCTATATTTCCAAATTAAACAAACAATTGAATCATATAAGCGAAAGAAAATTAACTACTATTGGAACAAATGAAAGCCCTAGATTAATCCTAAGACTAAAAAGATGGATTGAAAGAGAACAAAACTGGATTAAAAAAAATTAAAAATAATAAAGAAAAAGAATTCTAAGAACATTTACTGATTTTAAAGCTTGAACTTGACTGATTTCAGGTTTAGGTCCTCAAATAATGTTATGTACTTGTTCTTAATAAGAACAACACATAACATTATTCCAGGAACCCAAATCGAACCCTGATGACTTTTGAAATATTCAAGCCCTTGAATAGCAAACCCTAGGTCCAGAAAATAAAACTTATCAATTGGATTTGGAGAAAATAACTTGAGGATTCAGGTAGAGGATATGTAGGGGAGTATAGGGTGTTAGTTTGGGCGAGGTTTGAGGGTTGCGCCGCCACCAGATAACCAAGGCAGCGGTTAGGGTTCACAATTTTAATTGAAGGTTCGAAGGTTTTGGCCGTGTTTTGGAGAAAACAGAACCGAGATTGGTGATGAGGAGGAGGATGAGAAGGCATCGTGTGATTTGGTTGATTTGGGACATTTAGGGTTTTGGCCGGATTTTAGATTCGAAATTCGAGAGAATCGGCAACGAATTGAGGGAAAGGGATTTGAGGGATGGGAAGAGGAGGTAAAGGAGAGTATGGGGTAAACTTTTAGGGTTGTTGAGAGCATTGCCGCAAGCAGAGGCGATTTTCGGTCGATGGCGGACTGCGGAGTAAGGCATAGGTAGGATGGGGTAGGGTGGTCGTCGGAGGCGTTACAAGGAAGGGGGAGTTGGTACGAGGAGGGTCAATTTGGTTTCGAATTTTTTAACAATTTTCAGATACTTTTATTAAAATTTAGGGTGAACTCAGAGCTATTGGATCATGAGGGATGGAGGGCCAGGATTATTTTGCCACTTAGGGAACCTGAAATGACTTAGTAACACCCCTATACTACGTCGTTTCAGGAGTCTGAGGGCTGGAGTATTTTGATCGGGCACAGGCGTGACTTGGTCTTGGACCGGGCGATTGAGGGGTATTGGCTTGGGCAGGATGCTAGCCTAATGCAGGCTGGCCCTTTTCTCTCCTCTTTTATTTCTTTCATTATTATTATTATTATTATTATTATTATTATTATTATTATTATTATTACTATTATTTTATTACTACTTATTTTGTTGATTACAAAAATTAAAAACAACAAAAACCTAATTTAACTCTACAAATTAAACTAATTAATGTTCTAAAATTAACTAGATCCTAATTAAAAAAGAGAATTAAACAAAATCAAAATCAAAGGTAAAATGTAAAACAAAAGGCTAGTTAGATTATTTCTTCCATTTTTTGTAATATTAGTTGACTAAGAAAAATACTGTAATGGGTCCTAAATGCAAGCATGCTATTTTATATTTTTTTTGAATTATGCCAACTGAAAATGCGCACAAAATGCAACAAACAAAAATTCATGCAATTAATTCCCTAAAAAACTTCAAGTAAGAAATGTCTTAATTCTAAGGGTTTTATAGGAATAGTTCAAGCACAAAAATTACGTTCTCACAGCTGCCCCTCTTTACTCGGAGACACGAAGGATTTTCGAGCAAAGATAAATGAGTAATTATGAGAGATATTTGCCTGCTTTGCATTCCATGAGAAGCGTTTTTGAAAATTGTCTGACTGAACCCTGCTTCAAAGGTTGCCTACTTATACTTGGCTATAAAGGAATCAGACCAGTGTAGTTCTGGAAGGTTAAGTAGCTAGGACAACAAATGAGCTGTGATCTCATTATTGTTGCTGCTGCTACTGCTCGCTGACCTCCTTATTACACCATGGTAAAACAAAAGAAGCTAGCTTAAGCTATGATCAAAGAGTTACAAAATATCATATCTATGTCTTCAAACTTGCTCCTGTGTTGTCTTGAACTTGTATTCTTCCGATGGAAATCTATCGTTGTTGCCTTGCATTGTGACCGGAGATGTCTTGCCATTCCTCCGAGCGATGTTTGACTACTAAATTTGAAATGTGTGCCTCTATTTTCCAGGCGGGCTCCTGAATGCTGACGCATGAAAAGTATTCTCTTGTTTCCAGGTGGGCTCCTGACTGCAATGCTTGCAAAGTATTTCCTTGTTCTTCTCAGGTGGGCTTCTGCCTATAACAAAATAGACAAATAAAAAATCAATTCCTAGTTTGGCGGTTCGGCAAATCATGTTATGCGATATTCCAAATTTAAAAACTAAAATTTGAACTGTAGTTCCCTTGTTCTCTAGGTGGGCACCTGATTGCTGAAACTGAAAAGTATTCTCTTATTCTCCAGGTGGGCTCCTGACTGCAACGCTTGAAAAGTATTCCCTTGTTTTCTAGGTAGGCTCCTTCCTGCAACAAAATAGACAAACAAAGAAATTTGCTTCCACAGTATGGTTGTTGGGCACATCATGTTATCCGAATATTAAACTTAACAGCTAAAATTTGAATTGTACTTCCCTTGTTCTTCTAGTGGGCGCTTGACAGCTGAACATGAAACGTATTCCCTTGTCTCCAGGTGGGCTCCTGATTGCTGAAAAGTATTCTCTTATTCTCCAGGTGGGCTCCTGATTGCTGAATTTGAAAAGTATTCCTTTGTTCTCCAGGTGGGCTCCTGATTGCTGAATTTGAAAAGTATTCTGTTGTTCTCCATGTGGGCTCCTAATTGCTGAATTTGAAAATTATTCCGTTATTCTCTAGGTAGGCTCCTGATTGCAATAAAACAGACAAAATAAGGAAAACATTCTGCCCCACTTTGATGAATGGGCGCGTTATGTTACCATAATATTAAAACTTGAAAGATAAAATTTACGTTATACTTCCCTTGTTCTCCATGTGGATCCCTGATTGCTGAAATTTGAAATTTATTCTCTTGTTCTCCGGGTGAGCTCCTAATTGCAACAAAATAGACAAAGAAAATTTTCTGCCCCTATCTTAATCAAAGAAAGATTTGTTAATATAAAATGGTGGTTAGCTGCCGGCATTCTTGTTGGGTATGTTCCTGCTTCTGGCTTTGCTCCAACTTGTTCCCTGGACTTTCTTTGAAACGCCTCGAATTCCTCACTGACTTTCAACCCCCTGACTTTGATGACCCAAATGTTTTATCCCATATTGCTGTTTTGTGTTTCTGACCCCTCTATTTGAATCCTTAGTTCTCCCCCACGATTATCTGATTAATCCATTGATGGAACTTCCAGTGGTCGTGCATGTCTTACTTTTCTTTTGACATCTTTGATATATTCCGGCCCTGTTGCACCGTACAACTGGGAAGCTGGCAGTTAGCCTTGATATCCATCCTTTTTGTTTTTGGATAGAGCTAACACTGAAACATCTTATAGACAGACCTCAAGAGGATGAAATGCAATGACCTCGAAAGTTAAAGATAAAATGGATGATTTGTAATGAAGAGATGAAGATAGGACTTATCTGAGTGGAACGACTGGTACCATTGATCGTGCCATGCTTTTTGGATTAACTAGCCTAGTATGTCCAACCAATCATCTTTCAATTGCAATCTTTATTGTTCCAGACTTTCACAACCTGACTTTCACCAAAACCCAAGCCTTGCTCGTCTTTCCATGTTTTGAGCAGCCTTCAACCACAGACTTGTTTCACTTGCCCATCTAAAAACTCACCTTCGCCTTACGGTGCCCGTGAGGGTTTTCACTTACAAGACTCGTTCATTTTTATATCACTCAAAACTCACATCACCTTATGGTGCCCATGAAGGTTTTCACCAATAAGACTCTCTCATTTTTATCTTTCACAACTAACGTCGCCTTATTGTGCCCGTGAGGGTTTTCACCAATAAGACTCACTCATTTTCATCATTTTCCTTCTAATACCATAGTGTTGCCCCTAACATAAATTTCTTTGCTTGCTCGCATTGAAACTCTTGAAAATTGATCGGAAGGTCTTTCTTTGGACCGTAGTGCAGTCTTTTGGATGGGATTTAGAAAGAATGGTATAGAGGCTCAAAATAATTCAACATGGGTTTAACATTACAACTTTCCGAATTAGATTTCTTACAATAACCACAACTTCTGCCCCAGTTTCCTTCTTGGGAACTTTTGGATTTTTATTTCGATGAGACTAAACCTCATAGAAAGGCTACCTATGTACCCTTTCGGGATCAAGTCAAATGTAGTTCACGTCATAAAATTACTTCGTTGTTGCGATATTTCCTTTTACACTTTTATTTTTTTTTTCTTTTCATTTCTTTTCTTTTCCTTCTCTTTTCTTTTCTTGTCTTTTTCTTTTCTCTTCTTTTTTCTTTTCTTTTCTATTTTTTTCTTTAGTTTTCTTTTTTTTTCTCTTCCTTTTTCTTTTTCACTATTTTTCTCTTGTTTCTCCACTTACTTTTCCCGCTCGGGTTTTCGAGTTTTGTTATTGATTCTGAAAGAGGGGTACGAAAGAAAATAGAATAAGGCTCAAAGGGATAACAAATGATAAAGTGTTTGGATAGCAGAACAAAATGCCTTCGTCATTTCAATGTCAAAACATGCCAAATACAATTAGGTACATTTCGATAAAGAAATCATACATAGTATAGCTTGACTGAATCAGAGTTGATAGCCATTTCTACACATTTCCCTTACACATTTGTTAGATTCAATGCACCACTAGATAACACTCGGGTTACCACAAATAGCCCCGGCCTATTGGGGGAGAACTTTCATTTTGCCTCAGCCCAGTGAGGTAGGATATGCCTCAACACCAATTACCCTACTTCAAACTTCTGCGGACGCACTTTCTTATTATATGATCTTGCCATTCTCTGTTGGTATAATTGTCCATGAGATACTGCTGCCAATCTCTTTTAATCAATCAAGCTCAATTGTTCTAAGCGGGCTTTGACCCACTTATCATCGTTAATTTCCGCTTTGGTGATCATCCGGAGGGATGGTATTTCAACATCTGTAGGTATTACCACCTCCGTACCATATACCAATGAATAAGAAGTCACCCCTACTGAAGTGCAAATAATAGTGTAATAGCCTAACATGGCAAAAGGTAACTTCTTATGCCATTGACTGGACCATTACACCATTTTCTGAAGTATCTTCTTGATGTTCTTATTAGCTGCCTCGACCACTCTATTCGCCTTAGGACGATATAGGGTGGAATCGCGATGCGTGATCTTAAACTGCTGACATGTCTCTGCCATCAGATGGCTGTTGAGATTGGCACCATTGTCTGTGATAAGTACCTTTGCGATTCCGACAAATGATGTTCAAATACACAAAATCGACCACTACCTTCTTGGTCACCGATTTGAAAGTTTTTGCCTCAACCCACTTAGTGAAATAATCAATGGCTACTAGAATAAACATGTGTCCATTGGACATCGCTCGCTCGATTTACCCAATGACATCCATCCCCCAAGTGAAGAAAGGCCATGGTGCCGATATTGTATGTAACATAGATGGTGGAGAATGTATCAAATCTCCATGTACCTGGCATTGATGACACTTTCACACAAAACTGATACGATCTCGTTCCATAGTAAGCCAATAATAACCTGCTCGGAGAATCTTCTCCGCCAATATATATCCACTCATATGAGCTCCACAAACTCCCACATGTACTCGGTCATAATAGTTGTAGCTTGTTTAGCATCCATGATCCTCAAAAAATCTGCTTGCCAGCGTCTAATGGTTCTCTTTTGATCCCTCGTGGCTTGTGCCGGATATATTCCAATCCTGAGGTATTCTTTGATATCATGAAACCATGGCTCATCATCAAGCTCTTCTTCTACCATGTTATAATAGGCATGCTGATCTCGGACCTCAATCTGTAACGAGTCCACAAAAGCCTTATCTAGATGATGCAACATCGACACCAAAGTTGTTAAAGCGTCAGCAACTTCATTATGAATCCTTGTAATATGCCTGAAATCTATTGAATGATATCGTTGACAATGTTCATGCAAATATTGCCCGTACGGTATGAGCTTTAAGTCTCGTGTCTTCCATTATCCCTGAATTTGGTGCACCAACTGATTCGAATCGCCCATGAGCAAGATCTCCTGGACACCCATATCTATAGCCAACCTCAAACCCAAGATACATGCCTCGTATTCACCCATGTTATTAGTGCAGTAAAAGCGAAGTTGAGCTGTAACAGGGTAGTTCTGCCCGGTCTCAAAAATAAGTATTGCTCCTATCTCAACGCCTTTGGTATTGGCAACCCCATTAAAGAACAACTTCCAACCCGATTTTTTGACATGTTCTGATTCCTCGACGTGTATTGTCTCCTCATCAGGGAAGTATTTCTTCAAAGGTTCATATTAATCATCAAATGAGTTCTCAGCTAAATGATCAGCCACTTCTTCTGCTTTCATCACAGTACGGGTCGCATATACAATATCAAATTCCATGAGCAAGATTTGCCACTTGGTGAGCCCCCATGTGGGCATGGGCTTCTAAAAAATGAACTTCAATGGGTCCAACCACGAGATGAGATAGGTGGTATATGATGACAAGTAATGTTTCAATTTCTGCGCTACCCAGGTTAAAGCACAACACGTTTTCTCAAGCTGAGTGTATTCTACCTCAAAAGATGTGAACTTCTTGCTGAGGTAGTAAATCGCCTGCTCTTTCTTTCCTGTGACATCATGCTGCCCCAATACACAGCCAAAAGAGTAATCCAAAACTGTCAAATAGAGGATCAAGGGTCTTCCCTACTCTGGTTGAACCAACATATATGGACTAGCCAAATACTCCTTAATCTTGTCAAATGTTGCCGGACATTCATTCGTCCATCTGACTGCATCATCTTTCTTTAGCATCTTAAAGATAGGCTCGCAAGTTTTCGTAAGCTGATCAATGAACCCGCTGATATAATTCAACCTGCCTAGAAAACTCATCACCTCTTTCTTGTTTCTTGGCGGTGGTAACTCCTGAATGGCTTTGATTTTGGACGGGTCTAACTCAATACCGCGTCGACTTACCACGAACCCCAACAGCTTCACTAACAAGACTCCAAATGCACACTTCGGTGGATTAAGTTTGATATTATACCTACAGAGCCTTTGAAAAAATTTCCTCAGGTCTTTGACACGGCCTCACTACTTTCTCGACTTTATAATCACGTCATCTATATAGACTTCAATTTCTCGAAGTATCATATCATGGAACATGGTGGTCTATTGACCATACGTTCTTCAAACCAAACAACATGACCCTATGATATTACGTCCCCCAAGGCGTGATGAATGTCGCCTTTTCCACATCTTCCTCATCCATCAAAATATGGTGATAACCCGCATAACAATCCAAGAAGGATCCAATCTCATATTTGGCACAATTGTCAATCAATATACGGATGCAGTGGGAAGTTGTCTTTTGGAATCGCCTTATTGAGATCACGGTAATCAACACGCACTCTGATCTTCCCATCCTTCTTTGGTACAAGCTCAACATTAGCTAACCAGGTAGGATACCAGGTGACCCTGATGACGCTCGAATCAAACTGCTTGGTAACTTTTTCTTTTATTTTCACACTGATATCTGTTTTAAATTTCCTCAGCTTCTGCTTGACAGGAGGGCATGCTGGGTCGGTGGGCAAATTATGGACCACCTAGTCGGTACTTAACCCGGCATATCGTCATATAACCATGCAAAAACATCTTTGTACTCAAGCAATGCTTTGATTATCTCTTCCCTGAGCGGAGCTTCCAAATGGACACTTATTGTTTTTTCCCAAACATTCTCGTGATCCCCTAAATTGATTGCCTCTGTGTCATTCAGATTAGATTTGGGTTTTTCCTCAAATTAACTTAATTCTTTACCAATTTATTCAAAGGATTCCTATCATCATATTCTACCTCGTCATCACACTCAATTTCTCGTATTACTATTTCACATTGATAATCATGACTAGGCCGAAGACTTCTCATGCATGACACATCAGTGAAACTAGCATAAAAGGGAATGTACAAGAAAGAAAAGAAAGACAAAATAAAGGCTATCAGGAATGAAAAAGGAAGGAAATGGCATTTCATTAAAAATGTAAGATAACAAGGTTTAACTCATCCAAACGGACGGAACATAGTATCCGAATTACAACCTTGGAAATAATCCAGATTAAACTGAAAGAAAAAACAAAACTAACTACCAAGACTCCTTCCGGGTAGGAAAAGGAGTAGCTTCCCAATTATTAAGCTTTGCTTGAGACCCCACGAATTGCACATTAGCCTTTCTTGGACCTTCGCCTCCCTCCAACATGTTTACCTCATCATACAACCTTTCGAACCTCTCGATTAGCTCTTTGTGAGGTTCTATCACCACAGAATTAGGCATTGTTGTTGTTAGGTGCCTTTTTGTATAAGGTCGGACAAAAACACGGGAAAGGCAAGGAATGGGGTTTGGATGGTTCCATGCTCACTTTTTCATCTTTTTAGCTCACCTTATGTCAGTAGCAGTGGGTTTGAATCCTAACCCAAAAGTATCTAGATTTCCAGGAAGAGATATCGGCTGTATGATGCCCTGCAATGAAGCACCAAAGCCCTTTCCAAGCAAGAATCAATTCTTTATCATTTCTGACACCACCATTATAGATGCAACGGCTACTCTAGGCATAGGAATACACTCTCTTTTCGTGATCTTTGCAACTGATACGGTGTCCAAGACTTGGTAAACCTATGGACCTTTGTCATCCTCCACTTCATCGAAAGGCATTATGGCATTACACGAACTGTCCTCCCCATGTATCACAATTTCCTGCTGGTCCCATTCAAATTTTACCATCTGATGAAAGGTAGATGGCACTACTTTTGTGGCATGAATCCGAGGTCGACCCAATTAAAGATTGTATGAAACAGCCATTTAGAGCACTTGGATCTCCATAGTGAATTCAATTGGTCCTATTGTTAATTATAACTCGATATCCCTAACTATGTCCTTTCCCCCCTTCATCAAATACTCGTACGCAGATGCTATTCTTGTGGATTCTCTCGCTATCCACTTTTAACTTCTCTAAAGTGGATAGAGGGCAAATGTTCGCACTAGACCTGTTGTCAATCAACACCCGAGTAACCACAGAATCTTCACACTTCATTGAAAGGAAAAGTGCTCTATTGTGCTCAGTACCTTCTAAAGGCAGCTCATCAATTTGAGCACGTGATTTTTTTCCCAAGCAAATTAGTCCAAAAATAAATATATAAAAATAATATTTGTGTGAAACTTGTTGATCATTGTGTAGAAATACAAGTATTTGGTTTTTTATTTGTTGAAAATAAAGCAAAGAAAATTAAAATAAAATACATCTTTGTGTTAATTAGAAAATACCAAAATATAAGATAATTACTCTTTATTCTAGAAAAATTAAAAAAAATTAAAAGAAAATACAAATTACAAGAGATAATAAATATAGTAAAAATACAGAAAAATATATATATAGAATACAATAAAATACAAAAAAATAAATACAATATGAAAAATAAAAAATACATATACAATACAAAGGAAAATACCATATAATATAAATGTGATTGGACTTTGAAAATGGGCAATTTGGTGGCCCAAGCAGACCATGCCCAAAGGATAAAACCGGCCTGCCTATACACAAACCAAACGACACTGTATAGACTAATGAATCTGGACCGTTGATCAAATGATCAAACGGCCTAGAGGTAACGGTCGTATAATATTTAAAACGACGTCATTCGTGGGAAACAATCACAACCATTCATCTAAATGATTTAACGGATGAGATGAATGCTTCATTTAAACCACAAGACGCCGTTTTATGGCCAGTGAATCCTGGCCATTCGTTTGATCTAACCCAACGGCTGGCACCCATCATAAAATTTCGGATATATCTATACACCACCGACACATTCACCTCATTTCACACCCTTAGCCTCATAACCCCCTAGCCGCCATGTCTCTCTTTCCTCCTCTCCACTTGGGCCACCGGAACCCTACCGGTGGTCCATTTCTGGTCATCTACTCCAACCAATTTCACACCCCTGAACCGTCCTCTCCTCCTCTTTCACCCCATCACCTTAGTTCCATATAAAAGCATTTCCATCCCCTCGAATCTTGAAAAACAGATCGCCAAAACCCTAGCCGGCGACCACCACTTTTGAATCAGCTTCCACCAGTAACACCTTAGAACCACCCTTAGCCTCTGTTTCACCCTATCCAACCACTTTCCCTCGAATCTAAGCCTAACCCTTCGAATATTAAAAATATTCCGCCGGAACCCTACTCCGGCGGATACCCCCAAACCAAAAACCACCCCAGTCAAACCCCATTCTTTAAAACACCATTCTTTCACAACAAATGAGACTCTAAGATTCTGTTTGGAAGGCCAACAGTCAAAGAAAGGCCCAAGGCATCCGGACAACCAAAAAATCAAGAATTATAAAAGAAAAAAAGAAGAAAAAAAAGGAAAAGAACGAAAGAAAGAAAAAGAAAACCAACGGAAAAACTAAGTAGCCCCAAACCCTATTTTCTGTACTGTGCTACCTGTTCTTCTTTTATCTTTATTATTTGCTAGCCTGAATCTGTTGCATGCTCAAGGTTTTCTGTTTGTACGTGAAATCGACTGTATGCTCCCTTTTCTGATTTAAGTCACAAGTTAAATCACATGTTTTGTAGTCACTTAATATTCTTGCTTGATAGATCTAATTTTTGATTAAGTGTTCTGATTAATTGGATTCAACCATTATCAAATTGTTCCTCTGAGTCTTGTTAATCGAGTGTTTAGTCGTATTAGGGTTATATTCGCAAGATTGTTTAATGCTGGCTATTATTGCAATATAATTTGACTCTTGACTCTTCTGAATTTATGAGTAATTAGTAGTATTAGGGTTATGTTTGTAAAATTTCTTAATGTTGTCTATCATTGCAATACAGTTTTGACCTTTGACTTGTATCAATCTCTGATTAATTAAAAGGCAAATTGGGGCTATGTATGTAAAGTGGTTATTTCTGAAAATGGGTTACTTAGCTATAAATTGGCTATAATGTAAAGCTTATTTAATTGGGGTTATTCGTTAAATACTGTTCTGATTTTTGACTGCTCAAGGTCTAAATTGACCTAAAGGTTCGGTCGGGTAAATAAACATAAAACACAGGGGTAAAAGGGGAAGGGGTAAGTGGTATTCTGAGAATAATTTGGAAAGACTAAGGGTATAAAAAACAAATAAGCTTGGTTCTTATGTAATTAACCAAACAATATAGGGAATTCTAGGTATAACTAAATGGTATATAGGTAGAAAACATTATTAAGTGAGGGTAATAAAGGCATTTACGCCTAAATAGAATAATGGAGAATACCTAGAACCTTCTAGCAGGGGTACAAGTGTATACCTATTTAATTCACATAGACTAAATAGAAAATAATTAAAAGAGTAGGGGTGGGAAATTGTAATGACCCGGCCCATCATCACGTGATTTATTACCCCGTTACCCCTATTATCCGCTTGTTAATGTCATAATATGCATGTTGGGTAAGTTTGAGTCAATCCGAGTTAAGTTTGGTTGAAATTGAGATAAGTAGTCTCTTAGAAGAAAGAATAGTTGAGAAAAGTCAGCTGGATGTTGACCTCTGAGTTAGAGAGCTCGGAATCGAATTCTGATGATTCGGTCAGCTCCGGGAGGTCATTTGTGAGCTAGGAGAGCGATCGGGAGTGAATTTGGAGGTCCGATGTAGTGTTAGGCTTGAAATGGCTAAAGTTGAGTTTTGGCGATATCCGATCGATAGGCGAGATTTTGATCCGGGAGTCGGAATGCAATTCCGATAGTTGTAGTAGCTCCGTTAGGTGATTTTGGATGTGCCAGCGAAATTTCAGGTCATTCGGAGGACGTTTGGTTGGGTTATTGGTCGAATTTCAGTTTCGGAAGTTTGAATGGAAACTTAGGCTTGAATTGCTTGAATTCGATGTTATTCCGTGTTACAGTATGTGTTTTTATTATGGGAGCAAGTTCGTATGGTGCTATGGAATATGTTTGTGGCTTTCGTTGGGGTCCCGGGGGACCCGGGGTTGTTTCGGGTGGTTAAACGGAAGGAAATTGGAGTTTGGGAGTTGCTGTCATGAATTGCAGTAGCATTTTCGCTCATGCGGATTGGGAACCGCAGGAGCAGGACCGCAGAAACGGAGATTTAATCGCAGAAGCGAAAGGGGGTTTGGCCAGGAGGTTCCGCAGGGGCGGATAACGAGTCGCGGAGTCGCAGAAGCGGAAGGTGGGAAACTGAGGGGAGATTGCGGAAGCGGAGGGGTTTCCGCAGAAGCGGTCTCGCAGGTGCGAGACCTGGACCGCAGAAGCGGAAATGGGCGTTTGGGTGTGGTCTCGCAGAAGCGACCATTTGGTCGCAGAGGCGGCGTTGCAAAGGCGGATTTTGTCTGCATAAGCGAAAGTCACGCCTGTGTTAAAAATAACAGAAGGGTTAATTTCAGAAGTTGTGAAAAATATTTGGTCTCGGTTTAGAGAGGGGAATTGGGCGATTTGGACGAGGAAATTCCGGGAGATCATCGGGTTATCATCGGAGGTGAGTTTTATGGTTCCTTTACGTGTTTTTATCTGGAAATCCTCCTTTATTTCACGGAAATGGGATCAAATTGTGAGGAAATTTAGCCTAAGCCAGGGTTTTGGTAAATTGTCGATTTGAGTGGGCAATCGGAGTCCGATTTTGGAAAACATTATATGCATAGACTCGTATTGAGACGAGGGTTCCGAATAAGTAACTTTTATAATTTTTCGAGAAGCGCACCAAAAGTCAGGTTTTGACAACTTTGTGGGTTTTGATACAATTTGGGTTATTTCGAATGAATTGCGTGAAATTAGCATATATTGATGCATTCTCTATGATTTTGAGCATATTTGGCATCCGAGGAGATTGATTTGCGAGGCAAGCGCAAGGCGGATTGAAGCTTCTACCGGTTCGAGGTGAGTGGTAGTAGTAAGTAATGTACTGAGGGTTTGAAACCCCGTACTAGCACTTCACAATGCTATGTTAAGATGAGATACGCGTCTTGTGATGGGCGTGGTGACATTGTGATTGGGGACTTGGACTTGGTCCTTCCCGACTTATAGTAGACTGTGTTTTATGACTGTTGCTGCGATTATAACTGTGTAATTTGGGCTAATATCCATGTTTGGGGCCTTATGCCGATCTGTAGATCACTAAGGGACCTGTAGAGCTAGGTGACCCTTATATCGTGTTGGAACTTATACTCAACCGTGAAACTAGGTGAATAGCCTGTTAAGAGCCAGTACTAGATGTGTACCGTGAGAGATGAATTACTTAGGGTGGAAGCCCCCTGATTTAGCTGAGTGAGCCTGAAAGGCCAATCCTATACTAATTGAGACAGGGTCGAGGACCCGTTAGGAGGTATTATATATATATATATATATATTGGATCGGGCTGCACGCCACAACAGTATATATATTGGATCGGGCTGCACGCCGCATATATATATATATATATCGGATCGGGCTGCACGCTGCAGCATTATACTCATTAGATACTTATGCCTTAGGGACACATGTATATGGAAATGGTTGTACACCGTTGTGGTACGAGAGGGGATTCCGTCAATGTGGGACCTTGATGAGATAGATGTGGACTGGTAATCGGAGTACTTAGTACAGTGATGACTTACCTGTTGGGTTTGCCTTAGAACTGTTTAGTGATAGCACAGGAGTTCTTACTTTCAGTTATTATTTATTATTATTACTCACTGAGTTGAAATATACTCACCCCACTCTCCTGCACTTTCTGTGCAGATCCATAGGTGCCCTGAGAGCAGTTGAGTTATTGTAGCTGCTGATCATCATCTACTTTTGCGGAGACTATGAGGTAGCTGACGGCGTTCGCAGGACCTGTTTTCTCCTACATACTCATTTTGTTGTTTCATCTTGCTTAGACTTATTTGTTCTAGGATGCTTATTCTATAGAGGCTCAAACTCGTGACACCACGATATGGTTGGGACCGTTCTTTGTATGCTTTTACGATTATGTTGCCATTTTTATATGATCACTTGCTGTTTATGTTTAACTGGATTAATTGGAGTTAATAATTGGTTGGTTAAGAGGTAATATGGTCGGGCTTGCCTAGCATTGTGTTGGGCTCCATCACGACCGGGGCTTGGGTCGTGACAAGTTGGTATCATAGCCTAGGTTAACAGGTCTCGCGAGTCATGAGCCGGTTTACTAGAGTCTCGTGGATCAGTATGAGGACGCCTGCACTTATCCTCGGGAGGCCGCAAACCTTTTAGGAAAAGTTTCAATTCTTGGAATTCTTGTCGTGCGATTGCTTTTGACTTGAACTGAACCTTGACACTCTATTCTCTCGCAGATGGCGAGAACTCGAGCTTCCGGATGGGAAGGACGACCACCACTACCACCTGCTAGAGGCCGTATACGCGGCCGTGGTCGTGGCGGAGGTCGGGCAGCTGATGTAGTACCAGCTGACCCATAGCCTCCAGTCGCAGAGGTTCCAGCAGCGCCAGTTCAGGCACCAGCTATGACCATTGTCATTCCGGGTCTACAGGAGACCCTGGCTCAGATACTAGCAGTTTGCACTGGCCTGGCATAGGCGGTATCAGTTACTACTGTGGCAGCTGCATCAGGGATCGGGGGTGGTCATCAGACCCCCGCAGTACGCACTCCAGAGCCAGCAGTGCAGGGCCTACAAGCAATAGAGGCTCCTCCAGTTCAGCCTATGGTTCCGGTTCAGCCAGCAGATCAGGTTCAGGGGGACAGGGTCCCAACTATGACGGATGATGAGCAGCGTCGTCTCGAGAGATTAACCAGGTTATCTCCTCCAGTGTTCACAGGTGCTCCGGGCGAGGACGCCCAAGGTTTTCTGGACAAGTGCCGTTGGATGCCTTGTACGGCAGGGATCTTGGAGTCCAGTAGGGTATCTTTCACTACCTTTCAGTTTCAGGGGCCAGCTTTCGCTTGGTGGGAGTCTTATGAGCGTCGTAGGCCAGTAGGGGCAGCACCACTATCGTGGCCAGAGTTCTCCACCATGTTCTTGGAGAAGTGGGTGCCTCGATCTTAGAGAGAGGAGATGCATAGGCAGTTTGAGGGTCTCCGTCAAGAGGATATGAGAGTGTCAAAGTACGATATTAGGTTTACAGAGTTGTCTAGGCATCCACAGTGGTTGGTACCTTCCGACTGAGACAGGATTGGATGATTTATGGATGGCCTCATTTACCCCATTCGTATTCTGATGACTCGAGAGAGGGTTCTGAGTCGTACATTTGAGGAGGCTATGGATATTGCTCGCGACATAGAGTCAGATCATCGTAGAGAGTGGGACGAGAGAGAGGCCAAGAGGCCTCAAGGTTCAGCTAGTTCCAGTGGCACTCAGAGCAGGGGCCAGAGTCAGTAGAGCCAAGGTCGCTTTTTCAGATCTTCGCAGTCGGGTCAGTCAGATCGTCGTGGGTGGTCTTCTAGTCAGGGTTATCAGGGTTCGCACCAGAGCCTGCCATCTCTCAGCGCCATGCCAACTCAGAGTTCTTCACAGGCCCCATCTGCTCAGTGCTCATCTCGACCTAGTTCTTTAGCAGGCCACTCCAGCGCCAGGGGTCCTTATCAGTCTCAGCCCCCAGCACCGGGGAGTTGCTACGAGTGCGCAGAGTTGGGGCACCACCGTAGAGAGTGTCCCCGCCTTGTTTCGAGATCTTATCAGCAGAGGGGGTAGCCCTCCTCATCTGGTCTGTCTATGTCAGCACCCGCCCCGCCAGCTAGGGGTGAGGGTCAGTCAGTTAGGGGTCGCCCTCGAGGGAGAGGCCGATCAGGCGGACAGGCTAGATGTTATGCTCTTCATGGACGATCTGAGGCCGTTGCTTCTGATGCAATTATTACAGGTATTATATCAGTCTGCCACATAGATGCCTCAGTGTTATTTGATCCTGGTTCTACTTATTATTATGTGTCTACATATTTTGCTCCTCATTTGGGCATGACCCGAGGGTGTCTTGAGCTGCCAGTGCATGTATCTACCCCGATAGGGGATACTATTGTTGTGGACCACGTATACCGATCCTGTTTGGTCATTATTGGAGGTCCGGAGACCCGAGTGGACCTATTGCTTCTCAGTATGATTGATTTTGATGTTATATTAGGCATGGACTGGCTATCTCCATGTCATGCTATTCTGGACTGTCATGCTAAAATAGTCACCTTGGCTATGCCGGGCATTCAGAGGATCGAGTGGCGAGGCACGACTGAGTATGTACCTAGCCGGGTAATATCTTTCCTCAAGGCCCAGCGAATGGTTGGGAATGGATGTCTCTCTTATTTGGCATTTGTGCGGGAGGCCGAGGCCCAGACTCCCAGTATTGATTTTGTTCCTATTGTGCGAGATTTTCTTGATGTGTTTCCCTCAGACCTGCCGGGCATGCCGCCGGACAGGGATATTGATTTTGGGATCGATTTGGTGCCAGGCACTCAGCATATTTCTATTCCTCCATATCGGATGGAACCAGCTGAGCTGAAGGAATTGAAGGAGCAGCTCCAGGAACTCCTACACAAGGGGTTCATTCGGCCGAGTGTGTCGCCGTGGGGTGCACCGATCCTATTTGTTAAGAAGAAGGATGGATCCATGAGGATGTGTATTGACTACAGGCAACTGAACAAAGTTATAGTGAAGAATAAGTATCCTCTGCCTCGTATCGATGATTTATTTGATCAGCTCCAGGGAACTAGTGTGCTCTCGAAGATTGATCTTCGTTCAGGCTACCATCAGCTGAAAAGAGTCTGACATTATGAAGACTGCATTCAGGACCAGATATGGTCACTATGAGTTCCTTGTGATGTTTTTTGGGCTGACCAACGCCCCAGCAGCATTTATGCATCTGATGAACAGTGTGTTCAGGCCCTATCTTGATTCATTTTTGATCGTGTTCATTGATGACGTTCTAGTCTACTCTCGTAGTCAGGAGGAGCATGCTCGACACTTGAGTATTGTATTGCAGAGATTCAGGGAGGAGAAGTTGTATGCCAAGTTCTCCAAATGTGAGTTCTGGCTTGAGTCCGTGGCATTCTTAGGGCACGTGGTGTCCCGTGATGGTATTCGGGTAGATCTGAGGAAGGTCGAGGCAGTGCAGAGTTGGCCCAGACCGACCTCAGTTACTGAGATCCGTAGCTTTTTGGGATTGGCAGGGTATTAATGCCGATTCGTTCAGGGGTTCTCTTCTATTGCTTCACCCTTGACTAGATTGACTCGGAAGGGTGTTCTTTTCATATGGTCCGAGGAGTGCGAGGAGAGCTTTCAGAAGCTCAAGACAGCACTGACCACAGCACCAATCTTGATTCTGCCGTCAGCTTCAGATCCTTATATTGTGTATTGTGATACCTCAGGAGTTGGCATTGGTTGTGTGTTGATGCAGGAGGGTGGGGTCATTGCTTATGCTTCTTGTCAGTTGAAGCCCCACGAGAAGAACTACCCTGTTCATGATTTGGAGTTAGAAGCCATAGTTCATGCTTTGAAGATTTGGAGGCATTACCTATATGGTGTCTCATGTGAGGTGTTCACGGATCATCGCAGCCTTCAGCACTTATTCAGACAGAAGGACCTTAATTTGAGACAACGGAGGTGGTTGGAGTTGCTTAAGGATTATGACATCACCATTTTGTATCATCCGGGGAAGGCCAATATTGTGGCCGATGCTTTGAGTTGGAAGGCAATTAGTATGGGCAGCCTAGCTTTCATCCCAGTTGGGGAGAGGCCATTTGCTTATAATGTTCAGGCCCTAGCCAATCGGCTAGTGAGGTTGGATATTTCGGAGCTGAGTCGACTGTTGGCTTGTGTTGTTTCTCGATCTTCCTTATATGACCGCATCAAGGAGCGATAGTATGGTGACCCACATTTGTTTGTCCTTAAGGACAGAGTGCTGCATAATGATTCTAGAGATGCGACTATAGACAGTGAGGGTGTTCTGAGGATGCAGGGCCGTATATGCGTGTCCAACGTAGATGGTTTGCGAGAGTTGATACTTGAGGAGGCACACAGTTCGCGACTCTATTCACCCAGGTGCTGCGAAGATGTACCAGGACTTGTGACAGCACTACTGGTGGAGGAGAATGAAGATGGATATTGTTAGGCATGTAGCCAGGTGCCTTAATTGCCAGCAGGTCAAGTATGAGCATCAAAGACCGGGTGGTGTTCTTCAGCGTATGGTCATTCCCGAGTGGAAGTGGGAGAGGATCACCATGGATTTCGTTACTGGACTCTCTCGGACAGCGAGGAAGTTTGATTCTGTATAGGTGATTGTTGATCGGCTGACTAAGTCCACACATTTCATCCCAGTTAGTACTACTTACTCCTCGGAGCAGTTGGCAGCGATCTTTATTCGGGAGATTGTCAGGTTGCATGGGGTCTCAGTGTCTATTATATCTAACAGAGGCACTCAGTTCATTTCTCAATTTTGGAGAGCATTTAAGCGAGAGATGGGTACGCGGGTTGAGTTGAGCACCACATTTCACCCCAGACAGACGGGCAGTCCGAGCGCACTATTCAGATTCTGGAGGATATGCTGCGAGCATGTGTGATTGACTTTGGTGGTTCGTGGGATGAGTTCTTGCCACTTGCTGAGTTTGCCTACAACAACAGTTATCAGTCGAGTATTCAGATGGCCCCGTACGAGGCATTATATGGCAGACGGTGTAGATCTCCCGTCGGATGGTTTGAGCCTGGTGAGGATAGGTTGATAGGGACTGAGTTAGTTCAGGATGCTCTGGATAGAGCAAAGTTGATCCAGGAGAGGCTTCGCACGGCACAGTCTCGCCCGAAGAGTTATGTAGACCGTAGGGTTCGAGAGTTGTCTTTCATGGTTGGTGACAGAGTATTGCTGAAGGTTTCACCCATGAAGGGTGTCATGAGGTTCGGGAAGAAAGGGAAGCTGAGTCCCAGGTATATTGGTCCTTTTGAGATACTCAGGAGAGTTGGAGAGGTGGCATATGAGTTGGCCTTGCCACCCAGCTTATCCAGTGTTCATCCAGTATTCCATGTGTCTATGCTCCGGAAGTACATCGGGGATCCGTCTCATGTATTAGACTTCAGTACCATTCAGCTTGATGGTGATTTATCTTATGATGTGGAGCCAGTGGCTATTCTGGGTAGACAGGTTCGAAAGTTGAGGTGAAAGGAGATTGCTTCAGTCAAGGTGCAGTGGAGAGGTCAGCCCGTAGAGGAGGCTACTTGGGAGGTCGAGCAGGAGATGCGGAGCAGATACCCTCAGCTATTTTAGTCTCCAGGTATGTTTCTTGACCCGCTCGAGAACGAGCGTTTTCTTAAGTTGGGGAGAATGTGATGACCCGGCCCTTCATCACGAAAGTTATTACCCCGTTACCCCCGTTATCCGCTTTTTAATGTCGTAATATGCATGTTGGGTAAGTTTGAGTCAATCCGAGTTGAGTTTGGTTGAAATTGAGACAAATAGCCTCTTAGAAGAAGGAATAGTTGAGAAAAGTCAGCTGGATGTTGACCTATGAGTTAGAGAGCTCGGAATCGAATTCTGATGATTCAGTCAGCTCCGGGAGGTCATTTGTGAGCTAGGAGAGCGATCGGAAGTGAATTTGGAGGTCTGGTGTAGTGTTATGCTTGAAATGGCTAAAGTTAAGTTTTGGCGATATCCGATCGATAGGTGATATTTTGATCCGGGAGTCGAAATGGAATTCCGATAGTTGCAGTAGCTCCGTTAGGTGATTTTGGATGTGCCTACGAAATTTCAGGTCATTCGGAGGTCGTTTGGTCGGGGTTTTGATCGAATTTCGGTTTCGGAAGTTTGAATGGAAACTTAGGCTTGAATTGCTTGAATTCGATATTATTCTGTGTTATAGTATGTGTTTTTATTATGGGAGCAAGTTCGTATGGTGATATGGAATATGTTTGTGGCTTTCGTTGGGGTCCCGGGGGACCCGGGGTGGTTTCGGGTGGTTAAACGGGAGGAAATTGGAGTTTGGGAGCTGCTGTCATGAATTGCAGCAGCATTTTCGCTCCTGCGGATTGGGAACCGCATGAGCGGGACCGCAGAAGCGGAGATTTAATCGCAGAAGTGAAAGGGGGTTTGGCCAGGAGGTTCCGCAGGGGCGGATAACGAGTCGCAGGAATGGACTCGCTTCTACGAGTCCTAGGTCGCAAAAGCGGAAGGTGGGAAACTGGGGGGAGATCGCGGAAGCGGAGGGGTTTCCGCAGAAGCGGTCTCACAGGTGCGAGACCTGGACCGCAGAAGCAGAAATGGGCGTTTGGGTGTGGTCTCGCAAAAGCGACCATTTGGTCGCAGAGGCGGATTTGTCCGCAGAAGCGGAAGTCGCGCCTGTCTTAAAAATAACAGAAGGTTTAATTTCAGAAGTTGTGAAAAATATTTGGTCTCAGTTTAGAGAGGGGAATTGGGCGATTTGTACGAGAAAATTCTGGGAGATCATCGGGTTATCATCGGAGGTGAGTTTTATGGTTCCTTTACGCGTTTTCATCTTGAAATCCTCCTTTATTTCACCGAAATGGGATCAAATTGTGAGGAAATTTAGCCTAAGCCAGGGTTTTGGTAAATTGTCGATTTGAGTGGGCAATCGGAGTCCGACTTTGGAAAACTTTATATGCATAGACTCGAATTGAGATGAGGGTTCCGAATATGTAACTTTTATAATTTTTCGAGAAGCGCACCAAAAGTCAGGTTTTGAAAACTTTGTGGGTTTTGATACAATTTGGGTTATTTCGAATGAATTGCGCGAAATTAGCATATATTGATACATTCTCTATGATTTTGAGTAGATTTGGCATCCGAGGAGATTGATTTGCGAGGCAAGTGCAAGGCGGATTGAAGCTTCTACCGGTTCGAGGTGAGTGGTAGTAGTAAGTAATGTACTAAGGGTTTGAAACCCCGTACTAGCACTTCACAGTGCTATGTTAAGATGAGATACGCGTCTTGTGATGGGCGTGGTGACATTGTGATTGGGGACTTGGACTTGGTGCTTCCCGGCTTATAGTAGACAGTGTTTTATGACTGTTGCTGAGATTATAAATGTGTAATTTGGGCTAATAGCCGTGTTTGGGGCCTTGTACCGATCTGTAGATCACTAGGAGACCTGTAGAGCTAGGTGACCCTTATATCGTGTTGGAACTTATACTCAGCCGTGAAACTAGCTGAATAGCCTGTTAAGAGCCAGTACTAGATGTGTACCGTGAGAGATAGATTACTTAGGGTGAAAGTTTCCTGATTTAGCTGAGGAAACCTGAAAGGCCAATCCTATACTAATTGAGACGGGGTCGAGGACCCATTAGGAGGTATTATATACATATATATATATAAATATTGGATCGGGCTGCACGCCGCGGCAGTATATATATATTGGATCGGGTCGCACGCCGCATCACTATATATATTCGAACGGGCTGCACGCCACACTATATATATTGGATCAAGCTGCACGCCGCAGCGCTATATATATTGGATCGGGATGCACGCCGCAATGATATATATATTGGATCGAGCTGCACGCCGCAGTGCTATATATATTTGACTGGGCTGCACGCCGCAACATTATATATATTGGATCGGGCTGCACGCCACAGCAGTATATATATTGGATCGGGCTGCACGCCGCAACATTATACTCATTAGATACTTATGCCTTAGGGGCACATGTATATGGAAATGGTTGTACACCGTTGTGGTACGAGAGGGGATTTCGTCAGTGTGGGACCTTGATGAGATAGATGTGGACTGGTGATCGGAGTACTTAGTACAGTGATGACTTACCTGTGGGGGTTTACCTTAGAACTATTTAGTGATAGCACATGAGTTCTTACTTTCAGTTATTATTTATTATTATTACTCACTGAGTTGAAATATACTCACCCCACTCCCCTGCACTTTCTGTGCAGATCCACAGGTGCCCGAGAGCAGTTGAGTTATTGTAGCTGCTGATCATCATCTACTTTTGCGGAGACTACGAGGTAGCTGCCGGCGTCCGTAGGACCTATTTTCTCCTTCATACTCATTTTGTTGTTTCATCTTGCTTAGACATGTGTGTTCTAGGATGCTTATTCTATAGAGGCTCAAAATCGTGCCACCACGATATGGTTGGGACCGTACTTTGTATGCTTTTACGATTACGTTGCCATTTTTATATGATCACTTGTTGTTTAAGTTTAACTGGATTAATTGGAATTAATAATTGGATGGTTAAGAGGTAATATGGTCGGGCTTGCCTAGCATTGTGTTGGGCGGCTTCACGATCGGGGCTTGGGTTGTGACAGAAATCTGAATATCTAATTCAAATTCCCCTCCCATTTTACCCTATAAATAGGCCCCTTTAGGGCATGTTGAAAGAGGTTGAGAAGATTTGAAATCTAAAATACACTGAAATACTGTTACTGTTTCATTGCTGCTGTTCGAAGTGATATTTTTGGATTTCTGTTCGCTGTTCTTCACTAATTTGGTTGAATTCACTGGGTTTTCTACTCTGAAATCGAGCTTGTTGTTGTGTTAATTTGCATTCATTGCTGTTGATATTTGGACTGCTGCCTATCGCTAATCTTCTTCTTCTTCTTCTTATACATCCTAGAACTCATTGGTTTTTATCTCGATTTTATCGGGTACACTTCTACCTCTGAAGGATGTGACTGAAGTTCTTTGAAGAAATGAAATGTGTATTAGTTTCTATTTGTACTTGTATTTCTATTTTGTCATAGCTGTAGACACTTAGAACTTATGTAATTTATTAGCATTTTTTTGGTAATATGGACTTGGACTGTACGAAATTAAATTCAAAGTTATAGCAGTAGTTAGATAGTAATGTAGGAAACATACTAAATAGGTCAGTTTCAAATGATCACATAGATCTAAAATTGAAAACTCGCTAATACTTAGTATGATTTACTTATAGATTTATGTTTGTTTTGAAATCAGAAGTATAATACAAAAAATGTCGAAATTGTTTTTGTTAATTGAATTCTTAATCAGTAGTTGTTAACGAGAAAAGCTTGAAACAGTTTAATTTCAATTTCCGTTCAATATCGAATGGTTTAAATTAGTTTAAGTATTTTTCACATTAAAGTTCAGAAATCTGATGTGAAATAGGAATAAAAAATACGCATGAAGTTTTGAATTTAAATCTGTCAATTGTAGATCTAGTTTAGCATTTCAACGAAACAAAATAACAGGGTAGTTCTGTATTGAATAAGTATATGCTTCAACTAATAAACTGAGACTTTCGTTAAATCCGGTAGCTGAACAGTAGCTTATCAATTAAAACTAGTGTTAACATTTCTAGTTATTTTCTGATATTTAAATCATAATATTTGTTCATATCTATGATTAGTCCAATAAAAGATATTTGAACCTGCCTTAGATTTATTAATAATTTGGGCCTGGTCATGAAAAGAAGCCAGATCAAATCGATATGGCATTTGTGCCTGTGAGAGACAGATGCGGAAATATTAAATAGGGTTTAAGTAGCCAACTGCACATTGGTGCAGTTCTATTAAGTTAGCCCAGATTCAAGGCCCAATAATCAATAATGGCCTGGATCCAAATAGATGATGATACAACCTATTAGAAAACTGCTAAGAATTATTTATATTAAGAAAAACAGGAATTAGAAAACTTAGTGCCATTTAGGTTTACCTTTTAAATACAATGAGATGAGCCTCATTATAAAAATAGACAAACAGGGCCCTCAAATAATAATTATAAAATCTTTAGATCAGGAAGGATCGTTTAGCTAATTCCACGATCTTTCCCAAAGTAACGAAGAATAGACACCATTAGGCACAATTCTAATATACATTCTCATGAAAGGGTGCACATTTATGTGACCCAAATCTTATTCCCAATAAAGTCGAAATATATCCAAAGCCACAGGCGTACTGGTACGATGTGGTCATGGATGTATTTTCACGGCGTTGCAATTCTTAAAATTTAAAAGCGGAATACAAATGCACATGATTAAAATATATAATTTAAATCAGATAAAACCAAAAACAACAGTTGAGCGACCGTGCTAGAACTACGGAATCCGAGAGTGCCTAACACCTTCTCCAGGGTTAACAGAATTCCTTATCCAGATTTCTAATTCCCAGAGTGTAACAGAGTCAAACTTTCCTTAGTTCGGGAATAAACATGTGACTTGGGACACCATTATATTCTCAAGTGGCGACTCTTAAAACATAAATAACTAATCTCGGTCCGATTGTCCTTAAATTGGAAAAATTCCTCTACGCCCTCACGGGTATAGTAGTATCAAAAAAGGAGGTGTGACAGCTCTGGCGACTCTGC
Organism: Nicotiana noctiflora; assembly: GCA_032618575.1. Lineage (NCBI taxonomy): Eukaryota > Viridiplantae > Streptophyta > Magnoliopsida > Solanales > Solanaceae > Nicotiana > Nicotiana noctiflora. The sequence goes on along the minus strand of JASVEL010003642.1, from coordinate 270,308 downwards.
TGGGGATAAGAAACCCATAACTTCGGTTCAGGGTTTAAGAATTTGCGCTCAGTTAAATTGTTGTTTTTGTTTATATCTGATTTCATTATATGTTTTGATCAATGTGCTATATGTTTACCACTTTGATATTACATGAATTATATATAAAAATTGTGCCGAAAACCCTTCTATTCTTACATCCGGGGATGTGCTTACTGTTGAGACTCCCCTTTCTGTTAGGTCAATGCCAAAATAAGAAATAGAGGCCGGAAAAGTTACTGAACCGGACGGTCCTGCTGGTCCCCGGTACATATTTCCCTCCTCGACTCGAGTTGTCCGCTCGGGTGCACAGTCTTGAACCAATAAAAATCAGGATATTGAGCCTAGAATTGTGATGATTATTTGCATCATATCTGACTTAAGGGACTCAACACATGGGTTGGGTTCGTCTAGGACAAGTAACCCGGATATGAAAAGACCGAGCATGATTATATGTTGTATTTATCTGTCTTGGGCCATTATGCTGACCGGCTAAATACTTGAGGAAAGAAAAGAGAATAGCAATTTTAGAAGAAACCGATGTCTAAATACTGACGAAACTCTGTCGAAAGTTTGAGGAAATTATCAAAAATAGTTGAAAATAAGTCAATTTTGTCAAAAATTTAAATAGTTGGTCTAATATAATAATCTGATCTGACCGAACTACACTGGTTTGATTCTCACCACTAAAGGAGATACGTAAGCAACCCTTGACCGGTCCAACCACCCCTTTTACAAAATCAACCAATAATATTAATAAATCAAAGTGATGCTATTTTTAAAAACAGCTGAATGTCCCGAAAGAACGCCGAAAGTCTGTTTGCGTAAAAATGGCCACTTTTCGAGTCACTTTCCCTAAATAATAAATACAACCTTAAAATCATCGGAGAAAGTGGTGAAAGACAGTATTCGCAAATAGGGACCTTTTTTAAAATGAAAAAAAAAATTCCTTTAAAAAATATATTGTCTTTAAGTCAAATAATATGTGGTTAAATCACCTTTAAATAATTGTGCAGGATGAGCACAATGCAAAATGAACCTTTTTAATTAATGAATAATATCCCTTTGGAGTTACGACTATGGTGGAATGACTTGGGTCAGGATGGACAGGACAAGGTCAAGAAATATTTGAAAGGTCTTACCGGGTTGCTTGATATCATACCCCGAGGAGACATTATTCGAGCCTTGGTCACCTGCTGGTATCCCGCACACTAGAAGAGATTGCTAATTATATCGGTAAAAATGAGGTCCCTCTGTATGATAAATATCCGGTTGCTCCAAGAGCCATCACTGATCACAGATTCCTGGATTCCTTGAAAATATCCCAAATCATTCACAATGAAGATTTGGTCCATGGGTTTTACACTATGAATTTCATATACCATAGATATGGTCACGTTGGAGGATTTAACAACCCAACAAACAAACTCTACAGTAAAGGAAACCAGGCTAAATGGGAGGAACATAGGCATTTTGCTTTCATGGTGGCCTTTTTAGGTTTGATAATATTTCCAAGGAAAGATGGGAACATCGACATCAGAATTGCTGGGATTGTCAGTACCCTCCTCACAAAGGATAATAGTACTTTGGTACCTATGATAGTGGCCGATATCTTTCGTGCTCTCACAGCTTGTAAAGCGGGAGAAGATTTCTTCGAGGGATGCAATTTGCTATTATAGATATGGATGATCGAGCACTTATGCCATCGCCCTCAATTTCTGAGTTATGGATCATCAAAAAAGACTTTCATAGAAGAATTCTACACGAGGATAAAAGGGGTCAAGTTGCCGGAGGGTCCTAAAGGTTGGATCACATACTTCCGATCTCTTACTGCTAGTCAGATAGAATGGGCATTTGGGTGGCTACCCGTCAATAAAATCATATACATGCCTGCAGTAGGATCACACTTTCTTTTAATGGGGCTCAAAAGTATTCAACCTTACGTGCTGTATCGAGTATTATGGCAACTTGGACGATATCAAACAGTGCCAAAAGATGGAGATCTCAGCGTTCAAGTGATAGAGATTAGTCCCGATGGGTATTTTCCTGAGGCGAAGGTCCGACAAATATGGAACAAGTGTCAATGTTTGAAAGTGGACACTTGTGTAAGGGATCGGGCCAGAGGTGAAGTGTCACATGGTTACTTTGTATGGTACAGAAGAGATTATGAGCATGAAAGACCAATGAAGAGACCTCACATCCGGGAATTTGCTGAGTTGTCAAAAGAGCGATGGGATTGGTTGGCTAAAGAGAACGAATACCGAGCCAAAATCAGCATGTTAGAAAAGGAAGTTCAAGACCTCAAGTTCGAAAATAGCTTACAAATGGCGACCGATGAGGGTGAAAAGAAACAACTGACTAAGGAAAATGAGGCATTAATAGCTCAAATTCTGAAAATGAGAATAGCAACTGAAACCCCTATTCGCCATGCCCTGGATGAAAAACTGATTGATAATTTGCGGCAAAAGGTGAACAATTACAGTTTTGGTGTGGATAAAACCGAAAAAGAATTAATCGGGGTTCGGAAGCAATTGGCTAGAAATGCTGAAGAAAGGGCTTGTATGATCCAACAATTAACAAAAGAACATAATATTGAAGTTGCTCGGTTGAGGAACAAGATTGTCACTATCGAGGCCAAGAGTAGCAAACAAGTAAGAGAGTTTGATATGGAAAGAGAACATTGCTATATGGCCGTGACCCGGTTAGAAATATAACTACTGCAGCTTCAAGAGAAAAGCCAACAGACTGTGGAGGCTCGTGCCAAACAAATAGGGAGGTTACTTCAAGAGAAAGGAATGATTAGAGAGAGAATTGTTAGCATTGCTCACTATATCACTCGGAAATGCAATATATGTGAAGATATGACCCAGTCAACATTTGCCGCCTCAGCAATGATATTTGTAAATCAAGTAATGAGAGATTTCGATAAACTCCAAAGGGAACTTGCATATAGGCCCACGACTAGACCGAACGATGTCCCATGGGAACTAGGATCTTTAATGTATTGTTAGGACAGGCATTTTTAGTTTGTATTTTTATTTCTGCATTATTAGAAGGTTGTAGCACAATTATCGTTAGAGTATTATCTGTGTAATCAACGATTGGTTATTAATGAAATTGGAAATTTCCAAATTTGTCTTTAGTATTCTCTTTATTTAAATACTTGTGCGATAGGCAAATATGTAAGACCGATTAAAAATGAAAAATGGGAAAATAAGAAAAGAGAATAAAAGTGGAAAAAGAGAACGTCAGTGGTCATAAAATATAATGAAAAGAAAAAGCCGAAAAACAAAAGAATTGGCAAATCAAAAAGAACAACAAGACCGGGATGATGCATATTGCCAGGCAAAATTGTGTTCTTAATCTATAATTTTTGACTCATTATGGCCTAACCACTAACAAGTTTTGTCGTTGTTGAGTAACAAATAGGTGGTTAGTAACTAGCATTCTGGCAACTCACCATTACAACAGTCGTTCAAGGAATATGACAAAGGCAATTACTCTGGAAATTGAAACAACAGTCATGGATCCAGTACAGGAAGATGAGGTAGTAGACGTGAACAGTATGAAAGAGGAGATGTATAAGCTCAAACAACAAATGGCCGAGATGTACCAGGCTCGGGCAAAGGGACAACCTTTACCCACATACCCGGTCAATCCCACATACATCCCTCCACCAGTCCAAGCACAAGACCCACTCACTGTAAACTCATCCTCCACGCATCCCACATACCCACCTTACTACGCAACCACATCACAAGCACCACCTCCAATCCCTAAACAAATTCTGCCACCACTGCCACATGTTGCTTCTGTATATGTGGCCCTACCACCAGCCACCTTGCACAAATCATCTTGTGAACCATTATTCCACGCCCAAGACAACCATTATTATCCCTCGGAACCTACTTTCCGACAGCATGATTCCTATACCCCTCCCATTGACATTGTTGAAGAGGAGAAACCACCTAAGAATCCTGAGCAGGAAGAGATGGCTAGAAAGATGAAAAGCCTCGAGAAATCATTCTGGAACATGTAGGGCTTGGGTTGTCAAGTAAGCGTAGCTTATAAGGATTTATGTCTATTCCCTGAAGTGCAGCTGCCAACAGGATTTAAGCTGCCGAAATTTGATCTATATGATGGTCACGGCGACACGGTAGCACATTTAAGGGGCTTCTACAGAAAGATGTGTGGAGTCGATGGGAAAGATTAGTTGCTCATGGCTTACTTTAGCCAAAGTATTAGTGGTTAAGCTCTCTAATGGTATACCATGCAATATCATACCAGGTGGTTTATTTGGGATGATCTGGCCCAGGAATTTGCAAATCATTTCCAGTACAATTTTGAAATTATTCCAGATAGGCTGACACTGACAAAGATAGAGAAAAAGTCGGGAGAAAGTTTTCGAGAATATGGCTTTAGGTGGAGGGAGCAAGCTGCTCGGGTAGACCCACATATGAAGGAGGGAGGGATGGTAGACTATTTTCTGCAAGCTTTGGAACCAACGTACTATGGGCATTTAGTATCTGCCATTGGGAAAACATTCAACGAGGTAGTTAAAATGGGAAGCTTGGTTTAGGAAGGGTTAAAGTCAAACAAAATTATGAGCTATTCAGCCATAAAAGCTATGAACCAGGCGATCCAGAAAAGCACATATGGAGCTATCGGGAAAAAGAAGAAGGAAGAGGTGGTAGTCGTAGAAGGGGGGTCTTGGCCCAGGACTCCCAATCCATACTACCATCAGCCTCGCCCACATCAGCCCTACCCACCAACACTATATGGCCCACCACAATACTATTACCCTCGTCCCGTTCCACAATTTTCTGTACATCACGCTCAAACTTACCCACCACTTTCTACTCCATGGCGAACTCCAGCACCTCAAAATATTTACCACACTCAGAACACTTACCCACCGCCAAAAACATATAAAAATCTCGGTGGAACAAGTTTCTTCCCTAACCCTGGAGTCAAGAATGACAGGACACAAAGGAAGAAAATATTTACTCCCTTAGGTGAATCATACACCAGTCTTTTCCATAGACTGAGACAACTCGGGATCTTAAACCCCATAGAACCCAAAATCCCTAATCCACCACCAAGGAACCTGGACCAATTTGTTAATTGTGAATATTGTTTAGGAGCCCCAGGGCATGACACTGAAAAATGCTGGCATCTGAAGACTACTATACAGGAGCTTATCGATTCTATAAATATTGATGTTTAGGCTCCTGAGGCTCCAAAAATAACAGAACCCTCTGCATGTGGACCACGAGACTCGCATGATAGAAGTGGTACAAGGGGGAGATTGCAAAAAGCCCTCTCAGGATGTAATGATGATCAAGGCGAGCGGAAGCAAGATAGAGGAGAAAGCCTTAACCGAGAAAATACTAGTCAAGCCATCTATGAACAAGCTAGCAGTAGTTGCAGAACCCGGGCCAGTGAAGGTGACAGTCCCTGGAGTGAGTGTAAAGCATATATTGATAGTGAAAGGAGCGCAGCTAGAGCCAGTTAATATTAAGCGAGTTACTCAAATGCCCATAGTAAACACCAAAACTGTGCCATCGGATTACAGCAAGGTGACCGTCATGTATAGAGGAAAGGAAATCAAGGATGAGATTTGTGAAACCCACGGTTTGACTAGGTCAAGGAGATGTTTTGCTCCCGATGAATCAAGGAAAGAAAAAATTACCATAGATAATCCGGCCAATGTAAAGAAAGTTGTCACTGAAGAAGAGGCTGATTGTCTTTGAGGGTGACTTTCTTTCAACCTGACCGGGTTTATCCTCGGTATTCCATGAGGACTCGCCTATGCGGGCTCTGTCTTTCTGCCTCGTTTCGTTTTTTCTAAAAACTTAGCCTTTGATTTCCTTTTTCTTCCTGACATCCTTTCCTTTGGAAACAATTGATCATCATGATCAGTCGGGGTTAAACCAATACACCACTGAGGCTGGGTCTTTTCTTCGCCTTTTACCAGACGGAATTCTGTATAAACGGTACTGCCACCTTTTCTTTGTAATAATTTCGGAATTCAAAGTTAAGCCGAAAGGGATTCAAAGAGAAATGAATAAAGAATGAAAAAATGAATCTAAAATATAAGTGTCCCTTTCGGGGAAAAAAAAGGACTTATCTAGGGTGTATGCTGGCTTCAAACCGACATGACACGGTTCTTGAGCTGGATGCTCAATCGTCACGAACTTCCATTTTCTTATGAACCAAAACGGGTCTATGTTTCCAGACTAGGGAACCTTCCCAGGACCTTTAGTGGTAAAATCCTCTTTTCGGTTGATAGCGCCCTTTTACGAGTTTTTGCTAATCGACCTCTCTCATTTCTCTTCTTACCATCGCCCGATAGCACTCTTTGCGAGTTTTCACTAACAAACTATCTCATTTATGTATTTCTCTACTCCCAACGCCTTATGGTTCCCGAAGGTTTTCACCAATAAGACTCTGTCATTTTATTTCTCTTAATTTAAGACGCTTCAGTTCTTGACAATGATATTTCTCATTTTCTATGCCACTGCATCGATCTTGAAGGACATGTACTCGATTTTGGGTGAAAATAATTATGGATAAAATTACAACTTTGAGATCATCCGGTGAACTCTTGGTCAAACCATTAAAATACTTGCCCCAATTTCAATTTCGGGGAAAATTAAATTTTTGTTTTGGTGTGACTGAACCTCAGATAGAGGCTGCCTACGTATCCTTTCGGAATCAAGTCAGAATGTAGTTCAGGAAACTTTGTTTTGTTTTTGGTTTTCTTATTTTTATTTATTATTATTATTATTTTTGGATTTGGTTTTGGATTCCAAAGAGGGTAGCCAAGGAAATGTAACCAGCTCAAAGGGTTTACAAAAGCGTTGGTAGTGTTTGGGTAGCGGGAATAAAAGCATTCAATCATTTCGACATTCAAGGACATCACCGAAGCAAACTCAAACATAATACCTTTTGACAGCATCTGCATTCACAGCAGTCTCAGGATCATTTCCTTCCATGTCTCCTATGTATAATGCTCATCTCGGCAATATCTTCCTGATGATATATGGCCCCTTCCAATTAGGAGCGAATTTTCATTTCGCTTCCTGGTGATGTGGAAGAATGCGCCTTAAAACCAACTAACCTACTTCAAAATTTTTGGGTCGTACTTTCTTTTTGTAAGCACGATCCATCCTTTGTTGGTAAAACTATCCGTGACAGACCGCATCCATTCGCTTTTCATCAATTAAGGCTAACTGCTCCAATCGATTCTTAACCCATTTGCTATCTTCAATCTCTACTTCAACAATTGCCCGGAGTGAAGGAATTTCTACCTCTGCCGGTATCATAACCTCGGTTCCATAAACTAGCAGGTATAGGGTTGCTCATACAGATGTGCGCATTGTAGTACGATATCCCAGTAAGGCAAAAGGTAATTGTTCATACCACTGTCTAGAACTCTGGATGGTCTTCCTCAAAATCTTCTTGATGTTTTTGTTTGCTGCTTCAACGGCACCATTGGCTTCGGGCCGATAAGGAGTGGAGTTCCTATGCATTATTTTGAACTGTTCGCATATTTCGTCCATCAAACGACTATTCACATTTGCAGCATTGTCCGTGATGATAGTTGCAGGTATACCAAAACACTAGATAAGATTTGAATGTACAAAATCCACCACGGCTTTCTTAGTGGCTGATCTGAGAGTGACAGCTTCAACCTATTTTTTGAAGTAATCAATAGCGACTAGTATGAATCGAAGTCCATTCGAAGCCTTTGGCTCAATCGGGCCAATGACATCCATGCCCCAAGAGACAAAAGGCCACGGTGCTGACATAGGATATAGCTCGGTTGGAGGTGCATGAATCAGATCTCCATGTACCTGACACTGATGGCATTTCCTGACAAAACTGAAACAGTCTTTCTCCATAGTTATCCAATAATACCCAGCTCGAAGGATTTTATTGGCCAAGACATACCCATTCATATGAGGCCCTCAAACTCCTACGTGTACTTCATGCATGATTCTCCCTTCTTCTTCGGCATCAACACGCCTTAAAAGGTTAAGATCCGGGGTTGTTTTATACAGGACCTCGCCGCTAAAAAAGAAACCACTTGCATGCCGCCTAATGGTCCTCTTTTGATCTCCAGTAGCATGTTCAGGGTATTTTTGTGTTTTCAAGAATCTCTTGATATCGTAGTACCACGACTTGATGTTTGGCCCTTCCTCAATTGCATTGCAACAACCACGTCTTTCCTTGATTTGGATTTCCAAAGGATCACGTAGGCGTTGCCTGGATAAGGTAGCATTGAAGCTAGAGTGGCAAATGTGTCAGCTAGTTCATTGTAACATCGTGGGATGTACCTGAACTCTATTGATGTGAATCACTTTCCAAGATTATCCACATGTTGTCGGTAAGGGAGGAGTTTAACGTCTCGGGTCTCCCATTCATCTTGGGCTTTTTTGATAATGAGATCTGAATCTCCCATGATTAGTAAATCTTCGACACCTTGATCAATCGCCATATTCATGCCCATGATGCAGGCTTCATATTCAGCCGTATTGTTCGTGTAAAAGAAATGGAGCCTAGCCGTAGCTAGGTAATGCTGGCCGGCGGGAGAGATCAAAATTGCCCCAATCCCTACACCTTTAGCGTTTACCGCTCCGTCGAAGAACATCTTCCAAGCATGAGCATCTTCTTAGATAACTTCCATCGTGTTTACCTCTTCATCTAGAAAGTAGGTATTCAATGGTTGATAATCCTCGTCAATTGGGTTTTCGGCCAAGTGATCTTCCAACGCCCAGGCCTTCATTGCCGTGCGAGTGACATGGACTATGTCGAACTCAGTGAGCAGGATTTGTCATTTTGCCAACCTTCTAGTAGGCATCGGTTTCTGGAATATGTACTTCAAGGGATCCAGCCTGGTAATGAGGTGAGTCGTATGAGCTTGGAGGTAATGTCTCAATTTCTAAGCGACCCATGTCAGAGCACATCATGTTCTTTCTGGCAAAGTGTACTTGACCTCAAAACTAGTGAACTTCTTGCTCAAATAGTAGATTGCCTGCTCTTTCTTCCCCGTTAAATCATGCTGCCCAAGGACACAGCCAAAGGAGATTTCCAAGGCTGTCAGATACAAGAAAAGAGGTCTCCCTTACTCCGGCGGGACTAAGACTTGAGGGTTCGACAAATATTCTTTGATTTTGTCAAAAGCCTCTTGACATTTAGTTGTCCACTTGATTGCAGCGTCTTTCTTCTGCAACTTGAATATGGGCTCACACATAGAAGTCAATTGGGCGATGAACCTGCTAATGTAGTTTAGTCAGCCCAGAAGACTCGTTACGTCTTTCTTCGTTCTTGGATGAGGTAAGTCCCGGATGGCTTTTATCTTTGTTGGATCCAATTCAATACCTTTTCTACTGACTATGAAACCCAAGAGTTTACCTGATGGGACTCCAAAGGCGCATTTGGCCGGATTCAGCTTTAAATCGTACTTTTGCAACCTTTCGAAGAATTTCCTCAAGTCTCGGACGTGATCGCCCTTGGTTCTGGACTTGATGATCACATCGTCCACGTACACCTCTATTTCCTGATGTATCATGTCGTGGAAGATGGCAGTCATGGCTCTCATGTATGTCGCTCAAGCATTTTTCAAACCCAATGGCATGACTCGATAGCAGTAAGTGCCCCAAGGTGTGGTGAAAGCAGTCTTCTCGGCGTCCTCTTCATCCATCAACACTTGATGATATCCCGCATAACAATCCACAAATGATTGTATCTCATGCTTTGCAAAGTTATCAATGAGGATGTGGATGTTTGGTAAAGGGAAGTTATCTTTGGGACTTAGTTTATTCAAATCTCGGTAATCCACGCATACTCGAGTTTTTCCATCCTTCTTTGGTATAGGAACAACATTAGCCAACCACGTGGTATACTGTACCACTCGAATTACCCCCGTTTTTAACTGCTTGGTGATTTCTTCTTTGATCTTATCACTGATGTCAGTTTTGAACTTCCTTTGCTTTTGCTGCACTAGGCGACAGTCAGGGTACATTGGTAATTTGTGCACCACTAGATCGATCCCTAATCCTGGCATGTCATCGTAAGACCAAGCAAACACATCTTTAAACTCAAACAAGAGCTGGATTATTGCATCTCGAGTTTTCTCATATGTATGGATGCTTATCTTGGTCTCTCTGATCTCTTCGGAGGTTCCCAAGTTAACCGGCTCGGTGTCATTCAAGTTTGGCTTAGGTTTATTCTCAAAGTTTTCCAATTCTCGACTTATTTCCCTAAAAGCATCTTCTTCATCGTATTCCAGTTCTTGGTTCATTATTTCCAAATTAGGTGGAGTGTTCAGACTTGAGCATGAAGTCCGCAAGCATGTCATGTTATTTAAAGCTGCATTATTATGACTGAAAAGAGAGAATAAATAACAGGAGTTAGAAAGAATGCAAAAATGATGATGAAATATTGATTTCATTTCTTGGAATTTTTGGGATGATAAACAGGGTTACATTTGGAAAAATAAATACAAGAAAACAGAGAAAAACATCCGAGTTACACCCTGAAGTAAGTTGTGATGCAGGAAAAATGACAGGACAAGTCTACCAGAACTACCGTCTGACTGGGAATGGCGTAGCCTTCCAATTTTGCAATTTGGCCTCTGGTCCCACATACAACACCTCAGCAGTGCTAGTACCTTCTCCCAACTGAACCATGTTGACATTGTGGAGCATCTGCCTTAAAGCTCCACAAATGTCCTCAATTTCCTCTACCGTGAACACCTCATCATCTTCTTCGACATATTTGGGTCGGGCAAAGGTCTTGTACATATGTGGCAATGGTTGTGGCAGGACCCAACCTTCTTTCTTTCTCTCCTCGGCCCATGTTTCCTCTTCTGAGGTAGGGTTGAATCCTATCCTAAAGAGTTTCTTTGTGGAGGGCAGAGTGATGGGTTCTGTTATTCCCTGCAGTGATTTCCCGAGTCCCTTTCCTGGTTTGAAACCTCGCCGGATAATTTCCTTGGCCACCATGATTAATGCATTAGAAAGGAAGGGTTGGGGACAAGGGTCTCTATTTTTTGTTGATCGGCAACTACCACTTCAAAAGCTTGGTAGATTATGTGCTCGCTTCCCTCTCTTACTTCAAGGTATGAGGTTAACGGGTCTCAGTAGATTGATTGTTCATCTTCTTCGTGGACCACGATCTCTTGGCTGGAGTAAGGTGGAGGGTACAACTCCGGCTGTGTGAATCCATGGCCTTCCAAGAAGAAAATTATAAGACGTGTCCATGTCCAAAACTTGGAAAGTTACTTCGAAGTCTACCGGGCCAATAGTCAAGGTCAAATCAATCTCTCTGATCGTGTCCCCTTTTACACCGTTGAAGGCTCGCATGCATACATTGTTGGGCTGAATTCTTTCAGCTCCAATTCATATGCGGTGTAGAGTGGGAAGTGGGCATATGTCTACCCCCAAACCTCCGTCCACCTTAGCCCTTTTCATATAGTAACCTTCGCACTTGACGGTCAGGTGTAGGGCTTTGTTATGCGTTGCTCCTTCTGGGGGTAAGTCACTCTTGCTAAATGAGATCTGGTTGACTGCGAAGAATCATTCGACCATTATTTCTAAATGCTCTTTTGAAGTGTCAGCCTGCACATGTGCTTCATTCAAAATCCTCAGCAGGATCTCCTGATGTTCGGGTGAGCTCATGACCAAGGACAGCATGGACACTTGATCCGGGTGCTTGCGCAACTGATCAACCACCTTAAAATCTGGCATTTTCATCTTTTGGAAAAAGACCTCCACTTCTTCAGTGCTTACAGGCTTCTTGGATGGGAAGCACTTCCGGGTGGCATCATTCACTTCTTGTGTGTCCAAATACTTTCGCACCAAGACATTCCCAGACGGTTCCCTTGTGACATCTTTACCTTTGCGTGTAACCACCGTCTGTTGATAATTCCAAGGTACAGCGGACGGGTCTGTCATGGGTTTCTGTTGCAAGCGTGCGATAAATATGGGTTCATTTGGCTGCAGTGGTTTAGTCGCCTTTCGGACCACATAGGTTCCTTTGGGCACATACATTGGTGTTTCTCTCTTCAGCTGAAACTTCTTTGATGTGCTTATTGTCAGGGGCCTTTCTGATTGACCTCGTGGGAGGTAAAGAACTCTGTTTTTCTGAGACGTTGTCCTTTCTGCCTTTGTCTCGATCTTCTTTTCAAACCCGATTTTGGCAACTTCATTCTTCTTCCCCATTTTTTCTTATTTTGGGGGAGCATTACGCCATATTTCCATGTCGGCGATGGAAATTATTGCTTTCAGATCAGGATCAAATTCTTTGTCATCGCAGATCATTCCAATTACTGGCCCGTTGTTATGGGCCGGCAGTGGGTTATTTTTCAAATTTGGAATATCCTCATCTGCAAATACTATCCTCCCTTGGTTGATCAATTCTTGTACAACTTTCTTTAAGGTCCAGCAATTATCAATGCTATGCCCCTCAACTCCCAAATTATAAGCACAGTACATACCTCGTTGGTAAGCCGGAGAATCTGGATTCTGCCTATTATGGGGAACGGGCTGCAATAGATTCTCTTGCATGAGCTTGGGAAAAAGGGGGAATATGGTTCCCCAATCGATGTGAAGTTCGACTTGGGTGGTTCACGAGGGAAAGTGTTATTTGGTCAGAAGTTGTACTGGTTTACGTAAGGAGGTTGATTTCTCTGGAATGGAGGTGGGTTTCTGTTGGCTGGTAGCTGTGGCCGGTCAAACGGCTGAGCATTCATGACTGCATAGGGTGGAGGTGGTGGAGCATAGGCCATATTGTTGTGCGGATAATAATGTTGGGGGGCTCTTTCTGAGAACACTTGCCTTGGAGCTTGGTACCTCCTGTCTCCAACTGCCACTAGGATTGTTTCTTCTTTCTTTTTGCCTTTAGCCATCCCTCCAGACCCTCGTTGGATGGCTTGGGAGGTCGCTCGAATGGCCGCCTGACTCAAAATTTTTCCTGTCTTTAAACCATTCTCTACTATTTCTTTGATCATGATCGCCTCTACGAAAGGTTTTTCCATTGCTAACATCATGTTCTGGAAATAGTCTGTTCTTGAGCTTAGAGGAAAGTAGTGACCATTTCTATTTCATCCATGGGGGTTTTCACCCTGGATGCTTGGTTGCGCCACTTGATAGCGTATTCTCTGAAGCTTTCTGAGTGCTTCTTCTTCAAGTTTGATAAGGAATTCCTATCTGGCGCGATATCAATGTTATACTAAAACTGCTTTAGAAAATCTCTGGCCAGATCGTCCCAAATGTGCCATCGAGATATGTCCTGATCCATGTACCATTCCAAAGTTATTCCGGTCAAGCTTTCACTAAAATATGCCATCAGCAATTCTTCTTTGCCGCCGGAACCCCGCAACTGATTGCAATATTTCTTCAGATGAGCAATGGGATCGCCATGCCCGTCATACTTTTCAAACTTTGGCGTTTTAAAACCTGACGGCAAATGGACATGTGGGAACATGCATAAATCTACGTAGGAAACACTCTTCTGCCCGCTTAGACCTTGCATGCTTTTTAAACTCTGTTCAAGGCATCTCATTCTTTTTGCCATCTCATCCTGTTCGGGAGCTTTTGGATTTTGACCCAGCATGAGCTCATATCGAGGTGGATAAGGACAAATATTGGTGGCAAACTGGGTAGGATCCATCGAAAGAGGTGGCACTGGGAATGTAAAGGAAGAGGAGTCAAAGAGCGGAGCATGTGTAACGGGTTGCGCCGTGATTGGAACGGACAAACCAGTGGATGTTTTTGTGGCCGTATCTGATGTCGTCACCCGAGGATAGGAAGTGGAGCTTGATCCAGAGAGAGTTGTGATGGTAGAATACCGAAAGAGAGTAGGTGGGTAATTGGTGGGGGTGTTGAGAATCCCACTTGGTCGGATAAATAGTTCGGGAACCCAGGGATCAGACTTAGGTTCTCCTTCCAGTTATTCCAATCATCCAACATTTCCAGCATGCGATAGCGTAAAATCCTGTTTTGTTCCGCAATTGCTAATTCAGTAGCCGGAACGGCTGATATGGAACTCTCTTCTAGAACAGGAACTGCTGGTAGAGGGATTTCTGAAGACATGTTGATACTTCTTTTCGATCTCGTAAAGTAAGAATGGGTAATTCCTTCTGATTCAGTAACGGGCCGCTGAACGTTTCCCTTGGAACTCGTAAAATATGAATGGGAGGCCAGATTACCACAAATCAACCACCTTTTTCTAAAAACCTGAATTTCAGCAAACAAACGGTTAGTCTCAAACAACATAATAGATAAGTAATCTCACATAGGGGTGTGATGCACTTATACAGTTAAACGTGTTGCTACATGTATTCGGTTGCAATGCGTCATTCCGGCTTATAATTTTCTTTTACTCTCATTCCCCTCCTCTCTTTATCAACTTTTTTTGTTATTTTCTTTTATACCCCCCCTTTTTTAGTGATGGTCGAATCTTATGTAGATTGCCTACGTATCATGTCCCCGCATGAGTCAGACCAGGTGCAGTTCGGGTGCGAAAAATGAAAGATAAAGATGGAACATATTTTGGTTTTTTTTATTTTATTATCACAAAATTTTACTTAAAACACTAGCGAGAAACAACAATGGAAATAAAAACTTCAAAAAGGACAAACATACTCTTAAATGAAAATACGGACTCTTCTAAGCATGCTCCAATGCTTTGAACTTCTGTGTCCGTGAGGCGTTGTTTGGCCTTGTTGCGGATTTCGGTGTGAGATCCCTTTGTAGACTTCTTAACTCCGCCATAACTTGGTGGACATATTCCATAACTGAAGAAAAAAGGATAGTCTAGGGCATTTGCTCGCATGTCAGGCATCTTATAGTGATATAGTGCCCAATTTCTTCAATCCTAGCCCTGATCATATCCTTTTCTCTAAGCAGTTGCCCTATATGTTGGTTCTTTGCCCCCAATATCTGAGCATTACCGGTGACTTGGTCTAAAAGCCTATCTACTTGCCTTTCCATCCGTGCCATTAAGTCATAGCAATGGTCCCTAGCTATTTTGGCATCCCGGGCTTGTCTGAAAACTCGCTCCTTAAGAGTGGCATTTGCTTCTCTCAAGACAGCGATGATCTCCCCGTAATACTCTATCTGTTGCAGATGAAGTGCCTTTTGGTGGGCCGCTCTTCTCCATTTGGTCTGAATTACAACTAGAGCAGCTTCTGCTTTTTCCAAGTTTTCTCGATGCTCAAAGGTTTTCCTTTCTAAGTCGTTTATGAGCCTTTCATCAGTCCGACTTCTCTCGATCTTTCTGCAGTCGATTGCATCTCCTGGATTTGAGCTTGGAGTGCTTGTCTTTATTTCTCCCAGTCGGCCTTTTCCTGATCGAAATCAACCTGTTGTATGTCCATGGCAGCCTCCAGAATTTCTTTGTCTTCCTTCAAGGTGTTAATGCAAGATTAGAACTCTTGCGTTGTTTCGCATCTAGCTTCCCTGACTCTGGTTTCTATTTCTTTTTCCCAATAGACGGCGTATTTTACCTACCTTTCTGCTCTTTGCTCGGGCATTGACTGGTTGTGGAACCACTCAAGGTATGCAAGGCTCACTTTTCATCGTTCTCGGTCGGCAACCATTTCGTCGATGTCAGAGAGTCGACTACCGAACCACACCATCTATGCATAAGACTCTCTCCGGAGCTCCTCCGTCATGAATTCCCACACGAATGATCGTATATCTTTGATCGGGGGCCTTTCCTGTTCTCTCCCCAACTGGCGCATGACACGTAGCGGGGCGTATGGTTGGAAACCCCTGAAACCCATTAGTATGTAGAATGGGTGATATGTTGACATGTGCATGACTTTAGCATAAGGAAACCAAAAATAGTTCCAAGTGAGTTGGTCTGCTTTCAAGGAGTTGAGCAATTCTTGCCAGGTCCTTAAGTCGTTCGGAAGATTACAATGGGCAGCCATGTTTGTATGACAACGAGTGTAATTCGACCAATCCACATTGAAGTTTATCACAATTGGGTGGTGATAGAGATGCTCTATGAACCACATTTGCAATAAAATGTTACAACCTTCGAAATAATCCTTTCGTTCTTGACACCGAGTTAATGCCGGAAAAATGTCTCCTAAGATCATAGGAATAATGGTGTGTTCCTCGCTACTTTGGAAATATGAGACCACTACAGACAAACGGATTCTGATACGTACATCACGTTGGGGAAAAACAATGGTTCCCAGAAAGGCGATTATGAAGGCGTAGATTCTTAAATATCCCCAGGCGTCATAATTTAACTGGTTGACAAATTCTGTGTTTGAGGACTTCTCGAACCCTTTCTTATCACCAAACCTGACGTAGACATATTCCAACGGCACCTAACCTTCATTCAAACAGCCCATTGGAACTCGTCGGAGACTTAATTTCTTTAGGAAATTATTTACACCTATTTTTCTAGGAGCAGCAGGTTTCTTTTTGTGCAGATCTTTCCTAAATCATGTGAGTCCGCCTAACTCCTCCAAAGTGGGTGTCATTTCGCACTCTCGGAATCTATAAACATTATTTGCTGAGTCCCAGAAACTCACCAAAGCCCTGATTAGATTTTTGTCCGGTTTTATTCTCATAATGTCCGGAAGAAACTTAAGCTGTTTGTGGACTTGATTTCTTTCCTAAGCAGAAAAGCTAGCCCACCAATCACAGAGAAGATCCGGGGTTTTATCTTTAACCATGAACATGAGAGGCATTTCGTCTCTCGCCCTTTTCTAGCCGATTCTTTGCGATGGAGCCATGCTGATCCTAGAAAAGATAAAAATAAAACTTAAGATTTTCCAATTTTTTTTTTATTTATAAAAATGAATCTTGTCAACACGGCCTTTCAGCACTTAAAGAAGATTTGAAGGTTGTGTAACAGGATACCGGTGTGATGACTGGGTTCTATTTTTGCGGAATTAGTCCTTTGGCGCCCCTTTCGAAGCGTTTGGCTATTTTCGCAAAATTTCCTAACCCTTCGCAAAAGTAGTATTAGTTGAGCCCGATATGGGTTGCCTACATATCCCACGTCCAATAAGAATCAAACTTGCATAGTTCGAAACAAACGAACTAAATCATTTTAACAAAAAGAAAACAAACTATTTTCCATTTTTCTTTTTTTTTTAAGAAAAATTATCAAAGTTTATTTGGAAAATGTTCGAAGCATTTTAAAAACTTTGACCCTATACCCTTGCATTTTCCACTTCTTCCCCCTTTTTATTAATAGGTCGGTCAGCATGCAAGTTCGAAACAAATAAATGCACAGACAAAGATGCATCAAGTTGGTCTTTTGTTTCAGGTACACCTGTCCTAGACAAGCCGAACCCTTGTGTTGAGCCTCCTAAGTCAAATATGCACATGATGCAAATAGACGTTCCTATTGGGGATCCGGCATGAGGGTTTGTTATTCTAAGTCATCATCCTGTTGGGAAAGGTGTCTAGACTGGCTTTACTCGAGCGGACAAATCGAGCCGAGGAGTGTCAGTGCACCGGTAGCATGGCTTTCCACCTTAATTGATAGTACTCCCCGCCTAAACATGTGTGACTAAAAATCCTTCATCAGGTGCCAAGCACCACAGCTATCTTGAGAAAAACGGGCTATGTCCAGCAAATGCCCGATATTATATTTTAAAGAGACTTAGAGGAGAAAGTGAGTATTGGCACAATTTATATACAATTCACAAAATATCAAAGCGGTAAAAATATTTAGCACATTAATACAAACATATAATAAAATCAGATAATAAATAAGCCAAACACAATAACTATTCAAAGCTCGAATTCTTAAACCCTGAACTAGTGGTTCTGGGTTTGTTGTCTCCAGCAGAGTCGCCAGAGCTGTCACACCTCCTTTGGCGCGCCCTCTATCCTCGCGGGGTAGAACACGGGCGAGGGGGTTTTTTCAATTTAACTGACAATATTCGAAACGAGATTATTCTTTTTATTTCAGAGTCGCCACTTGGATTAAATTAAGGTGTCCCAAGTCACCGATTTATTCAAATCCCGGATCGAGGAAATTTCGACTTTCCAAATGAAGTCCGCGAACCAGAAATTCTAAGTAAGGAATTATGTTGACCCGAGGGAAGGTGTTAGGCACCCCCGGATCCCGTGACTCTAGCACGGTCGTTCAAACTGTTATATTTGGCTAAATTACATGATTTTTATACATGTTAAATCTACGTGCAAATTTTGACTTTCAAACTCTTTTGATTATTATTATTATTATTATTTAATAAAAGAATTACAACGTTGTGAAAATGTATCCGAATCACGTCACAATCAATTTACCCGTGATTATCAACACATTTCGACTTTTTTTGGGTCACATAAATGTGCAACCGAATTTTAGGAAGGTAATTTTATTAAATACGCGCCTAAAGCAACTACGCATTTATGTATATTAACGGACTAAGCACGCTCTTAATGGACATGGTAATACAAGTAAAATAAAATTACCAGAAATAACTCAATCAAAGACGAGCTTGCACACTTCAAAGAAGTTCGACACTGTAACTTGTAATTCACGAGAAAAATAAAATTACTATCACACCAAGCATAGTGATGAGGGAGGACCAATAATTAGCAAAACCAATTTCAGAACTATTACTTTGCAATTTGACTTATGAAATAATAGTCCCCTTTGATTCTGACCAACAACGATGTTAAATGAGGCATCCTAGTAAGCAAACATGTGATCTCAAAGTAATCTTGATCTCAAATAAAACTTTCAGCTTCAATTTACTACACCAAACCAGCTAGTTTCACGCAGACATCAAGACACGGTACAAATGGTTAAAAATAATTTAGTACATCACCAAATCCCAAATTTTATAACCTTTCATTGTGAACAAGACCCTTTGTAACAGAAACTCATGTTACCTTATCTTAACCAAAAAAAGAATTTTTCTAAAGAAATGAAGCAAGTCTCATTCCCAGCCAGTCTTAAGGGAAATTTCACGTTGAAAAAAAAAAAAAAAAAAAAAACAGCTGAAAAGACTTTAAACATTTTGCCAAATCATCATATCTCTTACACTTACTAAATTAGTTCCCCGAAATCAACCTCTACTATTTTTATTATACTTTCAGTCACACCAAACCAAATTTAGATATTAATTTATATGGCTAATGGAGTAGTTAAACCAAAATGAAACCTGGAAATAAATTACTTATCTAAAGCACAAACATTCTAACATTTAAACTACATTACCACAGTCCATAATTATTGCAAAGAATACCAAGTTCAAAACAGGAATTTCTCATGCTTTAATGTAATGGGAATCCAAATATGTTCAAGATAAGTCTCTACAACAGGCTTAGTTAAACATGAACAACAGTAGGCTGAATTACACAGCAATTATGACAGCAAACTGGTTTGTTTCATCCAAAGCTAATTCACAACTTCGACTTCAATACAATTTTGAAAGTCTACCTGGATTCGAGTGGACAGAAGACAAAATATCAGCAATGTGTAATGTCAAAGGCAGCAGCAATAACAACTTCTAGCAACCAAATAACAGTCCACGACAGTAATTCAAATCAAATTCAAAGATCTGAGAGATTTGAATACCAAAAAAGGATCAATAGAATAGCCCCAAGAGAACACCAAAACTCAAGTTTGAACCTAGGAGCTAAAATGCAAACAACCAGAAATGATCCGAGAAGAGGGAATGAAATAATAACCTTTCTCTTACAACTCTCAAGGCTCTCCAAAACTCACTTCTTTTCCACTCTATAAAATGCTCTCCTCTTCCAATTGTTCTCACTTCTCAATATTTCAGAATATATTCAAAGCTTAAGGCTTTTTCTTTTTAGACCTCTATTAATCTCCTCTCTCAAAGTCAATATTGAAATCAGTGATGAAATCAATGTTGAAATCAGTGTAAGAAACTCTGTCCAATGCGCCTCTTTTATAGCCTTAACAAACAAAATTAGCAGCCCATTTTTTAATCATTAAAACTCTGTCCAGCCCACTAAACCTCTAATGTTTCACTAGCAAAAGAACTAAGCCAACCAAACAGTCTCCCTTTTCATTTGTTAATTCAAAAGGCTATCAATCCTACCGCCTTTTCAATTCTGAATTAAAAACCCCCCATGTTATACCCTGATTTTTCCACTAGCAAGAGTGCTAAATCAGGCTGTGATTTACACTAGTAGCAGCCCACTTATTTCAAAGCTTTTCTCCCTTTTAAAATCCCAAAACACCCCTTAATCCCCTTAGAATTATTGTTCTGCCCTATTGTGTTCAACCCCCCCCCCCCCCAAATTATGGCTAACATTTAATTCCTAACTATTCAGCTATAACCAATTCTCTTAATAATCCGAAAACATAAACAATAAAAATCCTATTTCATAGTGACTTCGGACTAAATTAACAGTGCTAATTTCTGTCCAAATGTTCTAACAAACAGACCTACAAAATTAATCGACGACATTCGATTAATCGATTATAACACGTATAATCGATAACCAATGACCGACCTACCAGTCGGTGATTCACAGTACTTAAATCAACGATAAAAATACGAAACTAATTATCCGACGACGCTAATCGAAGCGAATTCATATCCTATAATGACACATTTAAAACAACAAACAGAAACAAACATCGACCAAAATAAAGGTCTTGAGGAGGAGAACAAAAAGAATTGACAACAAATAAAAATTGAAAAATGAAACAACATGACATAATTGAATTAACCATTATGTACAAGAAATGAATAAAACAGAAGAAGGAAAAGGAGTACCTAGAGAAAAAAAATTAGAGAAAGAACCACGGGCTTTGGAACAAACTCGAATTTGAAATTTTGATACCAAACAGGATTTAATGGAGTGTTCTCAAGTGAGAACTCTACGACTAAAGGCTGTTGAAACCTCAAAAATCTTCATCAGACTTAAAACTCTTCTAGGGTTCTTGACAACGAACAAAGATTTGACATATTCTAGTGTTGTTTGAAGGGAAACGGGTGTGGTTTTAGGGAGGGGATGGTCTGGTGGTGGTGTGGTGTGAATTTCACGGCCATTAGAATGGTTGTCACCGGATTAAGGGTTGTGGGGTACAGTGGCGGCTGCTAGGGTTCCTCATCTCTAAAGAGATGAGGTTTTGAGAGAGGTGAGATGAGGGGTATGAACGGGGTGTCAATTTGGTGGGGTTTGGTTACCGGCACCGCCGCTGGGATTCGAAGGCGGCGGCTAGGGCTCATCGACTTTGAATCAAAATTTGAAGCTTTTGAGGTTGATTCTACGGAAAAGAAGGGTAGATATGAAATGAGGAGACAAAAGCGAGGTTAGGGTGTAACTTTGATGGTCATTTGCGTGGGTGATGTCCTCGCCGCTGGCGAGCTTCGATAAGGGACATGGGGGAGACTGGGCTATTAGGGTTTGGTGGTAGAGATGAATTATTGGAAAGGGGTGGAATGGAATGTAGTAAAACGGGCTTGGGGGGTGTTCGTGTATTAAAATTAAGGTTTAATCCGAGCCGTTGGATTATAACACCCAACGGCCAAGATCAAATGTATTAATCTTGAAACGGTGTCGTTTGGAGGGGTGATGGGCGGGTTGAGACGGGTCCGGGTAAGGTGCTGGGACGGGTAATGGGGTTAATTTTGGGCATGGGCCATCCGATTTGGGGCTTGGACTGGTCTAGTCCAATTCTTTTTCCTTCTTTCTCTTTATATTCTTCCCCTTTTTTTTCTTGTTTTAATTTAAGAATTAAAACTAAAAAATCATAATTTTAATTATAAAAACAAATGAAGCTATCACAATGTACTAATTAACTCTAAATAGTAGTTTTTCACAAACAATTAAATATCAAATCACACAATTTTGACTAAGAATATTAAAACAAAAAAAACACACATTTTGTTCTTAATTATATAATTATAAACAAATTACTTAATTAAATCATAACTTCAAATGCAACACATATATTTTTTTCTGTATTTTATTCTAACAAATAAACATGTTTGGACAAAAATGCAAATAATAATTAAGAAAATCACGTACAGCAGAAAACTATTTTATTTTTTTATTTTTGGGAGTAATTCTCATATAGGGCAAATATCACGTGCTCACACTCTATACGATAAGTTTTACACAGCCTTATTTTGTGGAACTAGTTGATTAAAAAATGGTTAAACAGTAGATGTTTCCTATCGTTTGGTAGGTTATCTTAAAAAAGAGGGGTAGCAACGGGAGAATCAGTTGGGTCCGAATTTGGATTAGCAGCGTATCACTAGTTGAGTTAACATCAGGAGCAGGACTATTTGGTGTATCATAATCCGGTTGAGTTTCATCAAGATCAATTTCCTCATTATCATTTTCATCAATAGTATTACAATTATTGGAATAGAAAGCATTCATTAAGTCATGGTCTAAATGTTTATCAAGTGCAATATTATGGCGAAATTCAGTCACGGTATTGTAATAGACTATTATCGGTATAAAAAATAGCAGGTATCGGACGGGCATGGGGTTTGGTTCGGGGATCCGGGGGCAGGGAAGTAGGAACAACAGTACCACTAGATTTGCTAGTCTTGAATTTTTCTTTATTCTTATTTTTACCAAAAATATTTGATAAGGAAGAGATCTTAATTAATCAAGTAATAGCAAATAATTAAAACAAACAAACTAAGACTTAAGATTTGGAATGAGTTTACCAAATTGACGAACAACTTGTTAACAATTGATTATAGTTGAAGACGTCAATTTACCAACTTCAGAATTTTTTTACAATTTGTAACAACCTCGATTTTTTTTTACTATTTTTTGAAATAAAGAAGCAATAGTAGCAAGTATAGAGAAAAAAAGAGAAAGATAGTGATAGATTGATAATGATTATGTAAGATGGGTCAAGTTGGGGAGGGTAATTATAGTTGAAAATTGAGAAACAATATAATTATAAAAAGTTTAGGGTTAAAACTAAGTTGGGGGGGGGGGGGTTAAATGACTATTATTTAAATAGCCAATGGCTATTTTTTCAACCCCAAACAATTCTTTTTTTCAAAAGCCAAAATAAATATCCACTGGCCCCGTTTGCCCGCCAACGACCCAGTCCGGTCCCGGTCCATTGACGAGCCAAAGGGTCCTAGTCCTAACGGTTCCTAGCTAAGAACCAGCCTACGAGATCTGCCCAAACCCACCTCTATCGGTCCTAATGATCCCAGCCCACTTAACCCGGTCCATCCTTAATTACAATACACGAATTTGTACCACAGACATAAATGGATGGGAAAATGTGAACATGCACATTCAAGTAATGAGTAATACTATTAATTAGTTGATTGAGAAAATGGAATGCTGATAATCTATTCAAACTTCCTAGAAAATGAAATCTTGGTAAGATAATTTCACAGGATATGTATGGATGCAATCTTCCCAAGGATTATTTGGTGATGACTTTACATTCCTAAGTGCTTGCCACACTGCACTATTACACTTGAATCCACTCCCAAAAGCTATTTGCCATATCCTATGACCCCTTTGAATTCTTTCTTTTGCCTCTGTATATGCCAATTCATACCATATAGAACTTGAAGATGTGTTTCCAAATCTATGAAGAGTCATCCTAGAAGCCTCTACATGAATTGGAGAAAGTTGCAAACTTTTTTCAAGCTCGTCAATCACAGCCCTTCCACCTGTTGAGATATAATATAATTAAATAATTACAATTGTATTATCTATAATAGTTTAATAGATGAGATGATTGTACAATATCATCACCTGCATGTATGCAGAAATGTTCGAACGCTAGCTTGAAATTTGGGATATAAGGTTTCATTTTTGAATTGAACAATTTACTTCCTACCAAAGTCATGAAGAAAAGAAATTGTTCACTAATTGGAAGAACAAGTGGACCTAATGTAGTGATGTTTGTCTTCACTGCATTTCCGGCAATTTCTATCAATTTTTTTGACAATGATACCCCTGTTTTTCCCTTATTGTCTTCTTCTTGATATATACATTTAAAAGCCTTATCATCTGCACCCTTATGAGTCCTCACCACATGAACTAACTTGTACTTCGCCCTCCTCTTGTCCGTCGTCTTGTTTGATAACAAGATGGCAACGCCCCCCACACGGAACAAGCAATTAGGGATTAGCATGGATTTATTGGTACCAAAATACCAATTTTGTGTAATGTTCTCTGTGCTAACGATGATTGCATATGTATTTCGATGAACTTGTAGCATGTCTTTAGCAAGATCGATGGCGATAACTCCAGCACTACATCCCATTCCAGCCAAATTGAAGCTCCTTATATTACCTGAGTTAAAAACTTCACTTATAATTACAAACTTTATTAACTATAACAGTAAAGTTACATAGTTGTTTTCTGTCACGTAAAAGTAACTGAATTTTTTTTTATTGTAATAGTAAAGTCAATTTAGTTGTAGTACCTCTCAGCTTGTATTTGTTAACTACCATTGCAGAAAGGGATGGAGTGGGATTGAACAAGCTGCAATTGACAACTAGTATTCCAATGTCTTTTGGTTTAACGTTGGTGTTCTTGAATAAATTGTCTAGAGCGCCAAACATGACTGTCTCTGCTTCTTCACGTGCTGCAGCCATAGAAGGTCTTGGTGGAATAGAATTCATTGTCTCAGGCACGTATGTCTCTTCTCCAAGACCGGACCTTCCCAACATTTTTCGTTGGAATTCAAGTGAGGTTTCATCGAAATCGCCCGTAAGCCTCGAATGTTGCATGAATTTATAGTGTGTTGCCTGTTGAAAGTATAAGGATTACTCTTTCCATTTTAATTTACTTCCTTATTAGTTTGTTCAAAATAGAACACACATTTGTATATTTGGAGGGCCTGTTTGGTCATAAAAAAATTCCAACTTTTTTGAAAAAATTCTCCTTTTCTCGGAATCAGTGTTTGGCCATGATTTCCAAATTTTGCTCAAAAGATGAATTTCAAAATTTTTTGATCTGGAAAACTCCAAAAATTTGTTTTTTAAAATTTTTATTTCAAATCACTCACAAAAATTCAAATAGCTCTAAATTATATTTATCTCCAAACACAACTTTAACTTTTAAATACCATTTTACTTCAAATTTTTTACTTTTCCAAATGCCCACATAACTTTAAACTCTTTATTTTATCCACTTTACCCTTTATGAGAAGCTTTTATAGCCATAAAAGTATCATGGTCGTACAAAGCTTTAGTCCCTTAAGCTTTTAGAACCAGTATGTCTATATATATATATATATATATATATATATATATATATATATATATATATATATATAAAGTGATTGCGTCTAAATTTTTAAATGAGTAGGTCACAGAACTCAAACATTACCTTGAGGTGGTCTGGACCCCGATAGCAGGAGTAGTCTACAAGGTAAACGGATCCGGGTCGGGTCATAATGTAGAATGTGGATGCAAAAACCAAAACGAGAAATAAAATAATGATGGTGGTAAGGTTGTGTTGAAGAATGAGATATAGATAATGTATGTTTTGATAGTTCATTTGGGAGCCTTGAACAAAGAGGATGGCTATAAGGGGGAGTGAAAAAAGAGACAAAAGGTGGGACAATAGATAATGATACCCTAATTTCACGTATTTAAGTTTAATATTTGGTAAGAAATAAGGTAGAACTTTTCGGCCTTGTTTGATCTGAACAGTGGATGATGATGAAGGTGGAGACTGAAAATCTTTGTTGCACATTATGTTAAAGGATGTTCTTCAATAGCTGATTCTGCACAAAAAATGACTTTAAAACTTAGGATAAAAAAGGCTTCTACTTATTTTAGGCAGGTTTCTTTGGAGAGTGACACTATTTATATTGAATTTTATGGGATGGTTTGGACACTCGAAATATGATAGAAAGTACGCTTGTTATATTTCTATTTACGGGTTAAGTAGTATTGATATAACTTTATACTGGAAGCTTGTTATAATTTTATACCACATTCAATATGAGATAACAATGCAAGGATTAGGTATACCTGGTTTAAATAAGTAAAGCGTAAAAAATGCCTTTTGCCAAAATCAAATACATGTAGGAATTTTTACCCAAATAGCACGCTATATGAATTTGTTACTTTTTTATCCATATACATTGAATATACATATGTAATACATAAATTAAGCATATATTATACAATCACGGCTATATATTTAGTTTAAGTGGTACAGTAGCGTGGACGACTATTTGGGTTAATTCTTCTTTGCATTTTTAGCGTAATGAACTACACAAATAATAACCCGTACAAAATAATATATTAATTCCAATATTGCAATTCAAGTATTTTAATCGTAGTATAATATTTTTTGAGAAATGTGTAGTGTAACCGCTTTAAAAAATAATAGCCCACAAAATCTATACATTTTGTATATATGTATATCACATAAAAAGTATACATATTTTATACACTTTTCGGCTAGTGAATGCAATTACTTTCACAGGACTGACCAATTTTGTATTTCGCCCATAATTTTATCTCTAACATATAGTAGCTAGAAAAAAAATAACAAACCAGTATAATCCCACTTAGTGGGATCTGAGGAGGGTAGTGTGTACACAAATATTACCCCTTACCTAGGGTAGAGAGGATGTTTCCAAAATAGACACCCGGCATTATTTCCTCCAAGAACTTCTCACTTTACTCTTGGAAAGACTCGAACTCACAACCTCTTGATTGGAAATAGGAATTGCTTACTATCAAAGCAACGGCCGAAATCCGGGGGGAAAAAAGGAGGAATCCCTCGGCATGAATTTCTTTTGTCTTTTGACTAATGAGTGAAGGTATGGTTTTACTTTTACACACTCGATAAAAAAGAAGACTGTGAGAAGTGGAAATTAACGCAGAGGAAAGGAGGAGGAAGGTGGCGTGTAGGGTTCCTTTTGCCACAGACTTTAGTGTGCAAGACAAATATGTGTGGAAAACTGAAACCCCTTGTAATATGTCAATCTTCTGGACTTGTTCCCTGCATGAAACAAAATCTGTTTGTTCCCGTTTCAAACAACAACAACAACAACAACTACCCAGTATGTTCCCACAAAGTGGGGTCTGGGGAGGGTAATACGTACACAGGCCTTACCCCTACCCGAAAGGGTAGAGAGGCTGTTTCCGGCGAAATATACCCCCAAAAAATAAAAATAAATTAAAATAAAGAACGTAAAATTACATAACACGTTGCCATCTCTATCCTAATGAAATTTCCTCCCCACACAATCAAATTTGGCATCCAAAATTGATGAATGAAATATAGGGAAAAAGTTTGTTTTCAATGAACAAAAATCTAAAGTAGTTTTCACGGAAGTCTCCACTCACACGCTGTATGTAATTCCATATGTGCGTCGATGTTTACATTAAATCATATTAATTTATTATAGTTAAGTGAATTAACAAAGTTAAAATGCATGCATGTTATATATTTATTAATTTTCTGTAAATACCAGCTACCGGTAAGTTTTTAAGAAAAATTACGTCAACTACGTGTGATAAACTTAACAGGCTGATTTTACATCGAGAAAATAACATGTCTATTTATTCTCTATGAACATTAGCAATATTTGGACATGTCATTTATTAATTATTAGTATGCACCGTGTCATTTATTCAAATGCATCATGTCATTGTAATTGAGTTATTAGAATGGAATTATGAATTTGGATCTTAGTTTACTATATGTAGCGTACTTAACCTACAATTTGATCGCAACAAAAGTCAACGTTAATTCGCCATAACATCGTACAGAATTGGAAAGTGCATTATATGCAACGCAAAGACGCAGCATGCGACAGAGATGCTAATAAAAGAAAGCACATAGAGGAATTGCAGTTTTCTTGGGATAAAAGAAATTACAATCCGGGGATAATTGTTCCCGAGATTAGTTATACCACGATTTTATTCCCACCAAACATAAAATTAACTCATCTTAAATTTAATTACGGGATTAATTATTCGTTAACCTTCGCACCAAACGAGAAGAGAAGTGCTCATACAGGGTCTTGGGCATTGTATAAACAAGGCCTGTTATGAAGGAGTTGATCTTTATACAAATATAGATGGATTAATCCTAATTTATGTGGTTTCTAATTTGGTAATTAATTTGCAAGTTGCTATCTGTTATATATTAATTCTTCGGCAATGTGTAGGATTTATTAATTAGTATTATTAAGAGAGATTTTCATTGCAGCCACATCTGAACCTTTGATTTTTCTAAAGAAAATTAAACAAGAAAATTAACATCTGGTTATCTTATGCGTGGGCGGATTTTCGGTCCCGATATTGTACAAATTTTCTGTTGGAACCACGCACATATGACTAATTTATAAAGATATATATTGAGCTGAATTTTTCTAAGATTTAACATAAAAGAATAGTTTGAATGGAGTACAATGTATGGGACCGAATATGGTTTAACCATTGCGGGCCGAGAGCGATTTTTCCCACGCCCATATAGTAGCGAGGGCACGATCCTCTCTCACGTTTCTTACAGCGAGGGCGTAACATAGGCATAAAGGTACGAGCGTCAATGTATGTATTTAGACGTCCCCTCTTTAAGGGCGCCAGCGACTCTTCGACGGATTGTCATTTTAGTAAGAAAACTTTACCTCTATATAAAGGGGGGTTTTCCTTGTTGTAAGGCATCATGTGTTATTTTCTAATAATACAGCTTCTATCATTCTCTTTCTACTATCCTCTCAATTGTGATCGTTGATTATCTTTATAACTTCTTCGTTCGTCGTTCTTGCAAATATTTTCATATTATAACTACACTAATTCTACATTGGGGTTTATTTTATTTGATTACGATTTACCATTTTTTTATATTTTCGATTGTCGATAACTCATTAACTGATAACTTTTGAGTCAAACATACAATATTTCTCCGCATATATACCGGGTCAAAATCTTCAATCCATCCCTTATAATATGGTAGAGTGCATAAATAAGTCATTAATCAGAGGTCTCGGGTTTGAGTTCTGTGTATGAAACCATCTTTGTTAGGAAGCGTTTACGCTCCAATGTAGGATTTTTTAGGGCGATTATAAATTTAATCGGAGCCCAATAAAAATACCGAACATACCGTACTTACCATCAACAGTTATGCACTAGTCATTCAAATGGCTGTGGCATGCCATTACATAAAAAGTAGACCCCTCAGATTTGCCTTTATTAAATCTGCATATATTTTAACATGATTTTAATGGTAAAAGGTTGTAAAAGCAGGTTATGTGTTAGGTGTTTGCCATAATTTTCTTACCATATATGGTGTTCCTATCTCTTGAAGGAAAGGGGCAATATAATTACCTAAGTTGGATTTTCCTTTTTGTAAAAGGAAATTAGAAATTCTTCCATATTTGGCTAGTCCCTTTTCTTGTAGGAAAATGTTTGGACTTCTATAAATCGAGGATCCTTCCTTCTCATTCAGTAGCATTCACAATGTAGCCATAGGGGGCTTGAGAGTAGTGTTTAGGGGGAGAACTTTTCGGGACAAGTATTAGTGTGTCACTTGTGTTTGCCTCTTCGTGAGGTTGTTCTCTCAATATTTTATACTCTCTTTTATTATAGTGGATTGCTCATCTCCGTTGTGGACGTAGGTCAGTTGACCGAACCACGTTAAATGTTTGTGTCTCTTTTGGTAAATTTCTCTTTTGGTAAATTTCCAGACTTGTTGCCTCAGTTTCACTCAATTCAATCTTTAGTTTATCTCAGAATGCATGAATCCTTACTTATTTCCTCAAATGCCTCTTTTGTCATGTTCAAAACTGTGTCATTCCTTCATGATCAGACTAGCTTTCAAGATCAGACTGAGAATTATGTGTGCATGTCATGTCACTTGAGTTAGGATGAAGAGAACTATAAGGAAAAAAGTAACCTAAACAAAACTGACCAAGACTAACAGAAAACATGATATTGCATTAGACAGACGGTGAAAAGGGTTTGAACAGAACAAGAAAAACAGACATGGGTTGCAACCCTGGGACAATCCTAAAGAACATTAGACGAGTTACTACAACTAAACAAACTAGACAAAATGAGAAGAAGAAGAGTTTGAGCCACAAGATAATATCCGGATTACAACCCCGAAATAACCCGGACAAGCAGAAATGACAATAAAATAAACCACCAAAACTCCTTCCTGCCAACCAAGAAAGGAGTGTCTTTCCAATTACCAAGCTCAAAATATTAGCCACTAGATTGCACATCAAAATTACCGGGGCCTTCACCAATTTCAATATCATTAACTTCAGTCAGCAACTTCCCAAAAGGTTTCCCATACTCCATGTCACCATGCATCTTTCCAACAAATCTTGCATCATCATGTGCAGGTAAAGAATTTCGTGCAATGTTTGGGTATCTGGAGTTGGGAATGCGGTTGTTTTGGCTGGTGGATCATGGAAAGTTTGGGAGGAAGCGCCAGGGTAATTGTGGTAAGGGGTGAAGCCTGGTGCGTGTTGTAGGGAAAGATCAATGGTAGTAGGAACCTGGACTTGTGATTGTGGTAGAATGGAGGCATGATTTCCTGTATAGTTGGTAGGGATGATGTTTCTTAATCCAGGCATGATACATTTCTGCATCTGTTGTTTCAACCTTGGACCTCATCTTTCAATTCAGACTCCGACTCCACAAACTCCCTCGGCGGGTCAACAACTCTTGTGTCAAAGTCTTTGCTAGCCATGGGTACCTTGCTCTTTTGACCTTATGTTGTGTGAACAAATAACCAAGTGCCACAAACTAACCACCCTCTGTTATAATGAAAGTAACATCGAGGAGCAAAACAAAGCCAACACGTTAGCGTTAGGACATTTATCAGATAGAAATATCACATTGCGTGCAATGCCCTAGCAATAATTAATGGTTCTAGAATGGCTTCGAGGGTACGAAGGTCATTTGGCATCATCCCCACTTTGTTCATTTCAACCTTCTCTTTCTTTCATTTCTAGCACTTCTTGGCTTCCCGTTTTCCTTCCCCTCATTTTCTTTTTAATTTGTCGCTCATTTCTTTCCTCTCATTTCTCACATCCACAATTCATTCTCTCTTTTTTCTTTTTCTTCTTTTTTTTTCTTTTTTTTTTAATTTTCAAAAAAAATTATTCGATCGAACCCTATGTAGGTTGCCTACGTATCATGCCCCTCATGAATCAGATCAAGCGTAGTTCTTGAAAAATAATGGATAAAATAAACTAAGAAACAAAAAAAAAATTTTGGAATTTTTCATTTATAATTTTTTGGTTTTTCAAATACAAAACAGGAAGTACTATAACAAAAGACTCGACAATCTTAACTAGACTGACAGACTCGATACGACTGTACAAGACTAAATTTTAAAAACAACATAAGATAGACTAAAAAAATAAATAAAAAATAAAAATTCTCAAGCAACCCCCGTGATGTAATAGTCTTGACTAGAATGATCTGGGATATTTGTCATGCTCAAACTCTAGCAAATATATCCATACCTGGAAAAATAAGATTAAATAGAGTTAGTGACTCAAGACACATGCAAGAAAAAATTGGGCTATTTTTGAAAATTAACCACATGAAAAGGAGTGGCTATTAATGTAAACTCAACAAATGTGACCTCTAAAACATGGAAATACACCTCATTAAGGTTTTATGAATTCAAACTCTCAATAATCATAGCCCAAGACCAAATGACAAAAATGACCATTTTGCAAAAAATAGCCGATGTGGCTAGAAGTGGCTAAAGATGCAAACTCAAAAAGGAAGGACCTTAAATTAATATGACTCCTAGTTACGGACTCAAAATTCTAATATATGAGTAATTGAACCACTTTCGCGAAAATAACCTCATTTTGCAAGAATGGCCGATGTGGCCAGAAGTGGCTAAAAATGCACACTGAAAAAGGGCGGACCCTAAAGAAATATGACTCCTAATTGTAGACTCAAAATCCTAATATATGAGTAATTGAACCACTTTTGCGAAAATAACCCATTTTGCAAGAATGGCCGATGTGGCCAAAAGTGGCTAAAGATGCAAACTAGAAAAGGAAAGACCATAAATTGATATGATA
Organism: Nicotiana noctiflora; assembly: GCA_032618575.1. Taxonomy (NCBI): domain Eukaryota; kingdom Viridiplantae; phylum Streptophyta; class Magnoliopsida; order Solanales; family Solanaceae; genus Nicotiana; species Nicotiana noctiflora. Next base: position 238,289 of record JASVEL010003642.1, on the reverse strand, counting down.
CCTAATTGGAGACACAAAATCCTAAGACATAGGTTTATTGAACCACTTTTGCAAAAATAACCCCATTTTGCAAGAATGGCCGATGTGGCCAAAAGTGGCTAGACACGCAAGATTTGGCTAAAACCCCGCAAAGCCAAGAACCTAAGACACTAGGAGGACCGGACCCTACGTGGGTTGCCTATGTATCTCGCCCCGAAAGACGAGAATCAGGTTCGCGTAGTTCGGGAAGATGCAATTAATTTGTAAAAAGCTATATTTTATCTTTTTGAAAAAGGATGGAAAAATGTAAAATCTTTTTGGATTTTTCATTTTCAATTTTTTTGAATTTTTTGGAAAATAATAAAAAAGTGCAAAATCTTTTTTTTGGATTTTTCATTTTCAATTTTTTTGAATTTTTGGAAAATAATGGAAAAGTGTAAAATATTTTTGAATTTTCTTTTTTCTTTTTTTTTTTGGATTTTTCTTGAAAAAGTTGTGAAAGAAAAATGCAACCGGGCCCTAATTACTTCATTTTCCCCTTCTTTCCCAAACATCGGTCCGCCAAATGACATTTTACCCTCAAAGATGCGACATTTAACACATAGGATGATTACATGTCATTTTTGGGCCACGGGCCCATTTTGACATAATTTAGATAGGCCTCCTACAACGGGACACCGTGCCTGGGACCGAACCCTGCTAGGTTTAAATGATATGATGCACATAAGTATGACTTAAAGGCTGACCTACGGTTAGGGTTCACTAGACAAGGCAATTCGGGGCGGCACGTGGTCGATGGCGGCTGCTCTAGCTATCCGCCCACTCCACGCTCCCACGCCACCCCCTAAAGACACGGGTGACTCACAAAAAGGCCGTGTACGCTCAAACGTACTCCGGAAGACTTGTTGCAGAAAGAAGACTCGGGGTTATGCAAATGATGACAGTTATAAAGCAGTAAACACATCAAGCAAAAACTATAAACAAATAAACAACTAGCAAATAACAAAACATAAAAACATAATAAAAATCAAATAAAGCTAATGAAAAAGCATAAAGACCTCAACAAAATATTCTAAAAGCCAACAAAATCAAGTACTAGCTCGAACCCACAATGTCCCCAGCAGAGTCGCCGAGAGATGTCACACCCCTTTTTTTAACCAAAACAAACCATTCCACTAAACCCTCTTAAATTAATAAAAGAATTTAATAAAAAAGCTTGAAAAGGGTTTTTCAATTTTGAAAGTGACAAAAATGTGTGTTTAAAAGGAATTAACTCAGAGTCGCCACCTGACATTGGTTTCGGTGTGCCAGGCCACCGTTTTAAAATGATTTTCCTTTCAAAACACTTTTAGACTCCAAAACTATGTCTGCACCAGAGATTCGGGTAAGGGGGTTCATTTGACTCGGGGAGAAGGTGTTAGGCATTCCCCAAGTCCCGTGAAGGTCACGGTTGCGTACTCGTTCAAGTTGGCTTTCAAAACATTCAAATTGAGGTCAAATACACAAAAGCAAAATAAATACACATGAGGCTCGAGGTCGTCCCCACCTAATAAAGGAAAATGAAAAGTAAAAGAAAGGAAAATTCTAAGCTAACCTATACTAGACTTTTTACCATGCTTGTGAAGGCCTTCGAAATATTCACATAATTCTTCGGGGCATACCCCGGATAATAATATGTACAAATACCTTCGGGGCATTCCCCGGATAAATATAACTACGGGAACGACCTCTCACCTCAAATCAACGGAAATCCTAAAAAACTTGCCTACCCAAGTGTGGTCGGCCTAAGCATACTCCTAGCGAACAAAGTAAGAAGGCATAATAAAACTAAAAAAAAAACTAAAATAACTATAGGTTCATTTCGTTTAAATTCCAACCCCACGACCAAATTCAAGAAGTTTTCGCTCTTTGTTTTAATTTTTCTGTGTTTATAGTATCACAAAAAAGCCATCAGACACATAGAACCATACTGTCAAACAAATACTCAAGCCATTCAAAGGGTCTAAATAAGAGAACAATTAATACTATATTAAATTAAGCATAGAAAGGAATAATATTAACGAATCTAATATACTAACAAAGATGAAGAAAACTTAACACATGCTTACCTATCACACCAAATCCTAAAGCCTTCATTCAATGGAACTTGGAATTTACTTTAGCTAAAATTGCAAAAATGCAAACAGTAACCAAAGGAACAAACCACAGAGTAGTACTACTAAGGCATGATGAACATGAATCAGACGTTAATTCAAAAAAAAAGATCAATAAAACGGATCGAGGTAGATTAACGAGATTACTGAAAGCATGAGATTAAGCAAAAATAGTAAAAGAAAGGGATAAATAAACATCAGATAAATATGAAATCCGATTGAAAACAATGTTGGGCAACTGAATCGCGCACAAGATTCAAACTGAACCCTCGCCGGAAAACCTCGTCGAACCTGACCGGACTGCCTCGCTGTCTCCTTGTTCTGATACGTCTATGCGTGAGTGAAGGAGTTCTGTTAAGAACCCTTTTTTGGTGATGGACGACTGATCTGACTCGAGAATAGCAGGGGTCACTGGTAGGGCGGCTTCAGGTGGTGAACGATGGAAATGAGAGTTGCGTGTCGTGTGCGTGCGAGTGTACTGGCTGCTTTTGGTTTGTCTGCTGTTAGGGCTGGCCGCTGGTTGTTGTTGGTAAGGGAGATGGGGTGGGCGGCTGGGGTATAGAGAAGAGGGTGGGGGTAGGCGGCAGGGGTATCTTTTTGCTAGGGTTTTTTTTGTTCTTTGTTGTTGAAGAAGAAAGGTAAGTGGCGGCTGAAGGGTTCTTTCTTGTGCTAGTGTAGTGTATTGTTATGTTATTATTATAGAAGGTGTGAAAGGTTGGGTCACAAGTGTTATGGGTAAGGTATTTTGGGCTTTAAAATTTGGGCTTAAAGTCTAAAAATTGCAAAATACTACTGGAATCCTATTGAAATTAAAATAACTAAATATTTTAAAAAAATACTACCTTTAAAAATTGCGCGGGTCAAAAATTACGTGCTTACAGCTGCCCCTCTTTGCTCGTAAACATGAAGAGTTTTCGGAGCAAAGAACTATAAGCAACGTAATCAATTTATGACCCAACGCTTATTTAGAAGAAGATAAAGATGGCTAAAAAGATTGTGACCGAGCCCTGGTATCTGAGCTGCCTACATATCCTCGGCTATAGAGGAATCAGGTCACGTGTAGTTCAGAAGTGAATGAGATGATGGAGTTTACCGAAGTGGAGAGTCGAGTCGAGTGTCGTCGAGGTTCCGGTTCGCGGTCCTGTTATTACATCAAGATCGGAAAATGAAAAAGACTAACTAAACCTATTAACTATGAGTTACAAGATTCCTATCTCTAAGTCTTCTGAAGATTGATCTTGATTCTTGAATGGTTCTTCATGCAGACTTCAGATCCGAACCTTGATGCTCGCTAGATGCAGGTGTTAGCTCCTTTTCTTCTGCTTTTCAAATCAAAACTGGACATACAATGCTTGTGACTTTAGTCATGTCTTTAGCGATCCACCTCTTGTCTCGGCCTCTGCATTTTGGACTCACCTCCCTTTTCTCTTTTTTTCTTTTTCTGGATTGAAATTCCTTATCTTGATCACCTCAGATTATTGACTCGTATTCTTGCCGCGAGCTTCTGCTACTTCAGCATGAACAGATTTCTGAAATGATTGCCCCCGTTGTCCAGGTGGGCGCCTGACATTACAGCAAAACAGACAAAACAAAAGAAATTTTTTCTGCCCCAGTTTGGGATTGGGGCATAAATGTAAGTGTTAATTGGACTATGCTACCTACAAAGCTCTCAAAATTCTAAAATTAAATCCCATTATCCAGGAGGGTCCTGAAAACTTAAAATTAAATCCCATTATCCAGGAGGGTCCTGAAAACTTAAAATTAAATCCCATTATCCAGGAGGGTCCTGAAAACTTAAAACTAAATCCCATTATCCAGGAGGGTCCTGAAAACTTAAAATTAAATCCCATTATCCAGGAGGGTCCTGAAAACTTAAAATTAAATCCCATTATCCAGGAGGGTCCTGAAAACTTAAAATTAAATCCCATTATCCAGGAGGGTCCTGAAAATTCTAAAACTAAATCCCATTATCCAGGAGGGTCCTGAAAATTCTAAAACTAAATCCCATTATCCGGGAGGGTCCTGAAAATTCTAAAATTAAATCCCATTATCCAGGGGGGTCCTGAAAACTTAAAATTAAAATCCCATTATCCAGGAGAGTCCTGAAAACTTAAAATTAAAATCCCATTATCCAGGAGGGTCCTGAAAATTAAAAATTAAAATCCCATTATCCAGGAGGGTCCTGAAAACTAAAAATTAAATCCCATTATCCAGGAGGGTCCTGAGAACTTAAAACTAAATCCCATTATCCAGGAGGGTCCTGAAAACTTAAAATTAAATCCCATTATCCAGGAGGGTCCTGAGAACTTAAAAATTAAATCCCATTATCCAGGAGGGTCCTGAAAACTTAAAATTAAATCCCATTATCCAGGAGGGTCCTGAAAACTTAAAAACTAAATCCCATTATCCAGGAGGGTCCTGAAAACTTAAAACTAAATCTCATTATCCAGGAGGGTCCTGAAAACTTAAAACTAAATCCCATTATCCAGGAGGGTCCCGAAAACTTAAAACTAAATCCCATTATCCAGGAGGGTCCTGAAAACTTAAAACTAAATCCCATTATTAAGGAGGGTCCTGAAAACTTAAAACTAAATCCCATTATCTAGGAGGGTCCTGAAAACTTAAAATTAAATCCCATTATCCAGGAGGGTCCTGAAAACTTAAAACTAAATCCCATTATCCAGGAGGGTCCTGAAAACTAAAAACTAAAATCCCATTATCCAGGAGGGTCCTGAAAACTTAAAATTAAAATCCCATTATCCAGGAGGGTCCTGAAAACTTAAAACTAAATCCCATTATCCAGAAGGGTCCTGAAAACTTAAAATTAAATCCCATTATCCAGGAGGGTCCCGAAAACTTAAAACTAAATCCCATTATCCAGGAGGGTCCTGAAAACTTAAAACTAAATCCCATTATCCAGGAGGGTCCTGAAAACTTAAAACTAAATCCCATTATCCAGGAGGGTCCCGAAAACTTAAAATTAAATCCCATTATCCAGGAGGGTCCTGAAAACTTAAAACTAAATCCCATTATCCAGGAGGGTCCTGAAAACTTAAAATTAAAATCCCATTATCCAGGAGGGTCCTGAAAACTTAAAATTAAAATCCCATTATCCAGGAGGGTCCTGAAAACTAAAAATTAAAATCCCATTATCCAGGAGGGTCCTGAAAACTTAAAACTAAATCCCATTATCCAGGAGGGTCCTGAAAATTTAAAATTAAATCCCATTATCCAGGAGGGTCCTGAAAACTTAAAATTAAATCCCATTATCTAGGAGGGTCCCGAAAACTTAAAATTAAATCCCATTATCCAGGAGGGTCCTGAAAACTTAAAATTAAATCCCATTATCCAGGAGGGTCCTGAAAACTTAAAACTAAATCTCATTATCCAGGAGGGTCCTGAAAACTTAAAACTAAATCCCATTATCTAGGAGGGTCCTGAAAACTTAAAACTAAATCCCATTATCCAGGAGGGTCCTGAAAACTTAAAACTAAATCCCATTATCCAGGAGGGTCCTGAAAACTTAAAACTAAATCCCATTATCCAGGAGGGTCCTGAAAACTTAAAATTAAATCCCATTATCCAGGAGGGTCCTGAAAACTTAAAACTAAATCCCATTATCCAGGAGGGTCCCGAAAACTTAAAATTAAATCCCATTATCCAGGAGGGTCCTGAAAACTTAAAACTAAATCCCATTATCCAGGAGGGTCCTGAAAACTTAAAACTAAATCCCATTATACAGGAGGGTCCTGAAAACTTAAAATTAAATCCCATTATCCAGGAGGGTCCTGAAAACTTAAAACTAAATCCCATTATCGAGGAGGGTCCTGAAAACTTAAAACTTAAAATCCCATTATCAAGGAGGGTCCTGAAAACTTAAAACTAAATCCCATTATCCAGGAGGGTCCTGAAAACTTAAAATTAAATCCCATTATCCAGGAGGGTCCTGAAAACTTAAAATTAAAATCCCATTATCCAGGAGGGGCCTGAAAACTTAAAATTAAAATCCCATTATCCAGGAGGGTCCTGAAAATTAAAAATTAAAATCCCATTATCCAGGAGGGTCCTGTAAAGTAAAAATTAAAATCCCATTATTTAGGAGGGTCCTGAAAACTTAAAATTAAATCCCATTATCCAGGAGGGTCCTGAAAACTTAAAATTCAAATCCCATTATCCAGGAGGGTCCTGAAAACTTAAAATTAAATCCCATTATCCAGGAGGGTCCTGAAAATTAAAAATTAAAATCCCATTATCCAGGAGGGTCCCGAAAACTTAAAATTAAATCCCATTATCCAGGAGGGTCCCGAAAACTTAAAATTAAAATCCCATTATCCAGGAGGGTCCTGAAAACTAAAAATTAAAATCCCATTATCCAGGAGGGTCCTGGAAACTTAAAATTTAAATCCCATTATCCAGGAGGGTCCTGAAAACTTAAAACTAAATCCCATTATCCAGGAGGGTCCCGAAAACTTAAAATTAAATCCCATTATCCAGGAGGGTCCTGAAAACTTAAAACTAAATCCCATTATCCAGGAGGGTCCTGAAAATTCTAAAACTAAATCCCATTATCCAGGAGGGTCCTGAAAACTTAAAATTAAAATCCCATTATCCAGGAGGGTCCTGAAAACATAAAACTAAATCCCATTATCCAGGAGGGTCCTGAAAACTTAAAACTAAATCCCATTATCCAGGAGGGTCCTGAAAACTTAAAATTAAAATCCCATTATCCAGGAGGGTCCTGAAAACTAAAAATTAAAATCCCATTATCCAGGATGGTCCTGAAAACATAAAACTAAATCCCATGAGCCACGCTTCCATCTTGGATGATTCTGAATATAATTTTGCTCCATGAACCATGCTTTTCCCATCGGAGGTACCTGTGGACTTAAAAAAATTTCTTGCCCTTGCTTCAGACAAATAAAATCTTGTCAGTTTGAAAATGTGGTGGTTAGTTTGTGGCATCATTGCTGAGTGTGTGCTTCTGCCATTGCCATGCTTCATCTTGATTAGTTGCATCAGGCTAGCAAAGAGTTGTTTGACCCTTTTGATTGGAATTAGACCACAAAACCTCTTACACTCACTTGTTGCATTGTTTTTTATTGAATCTTTGTATTTTCTCAAAATTCAATATCCACTCAACTGCCTGAACGTCAATTATCACAATACTTCTTATCCTAAATCATGTCAATTGTGATGTGCATGGCCAAACTCCGCTTTGTGCCATTGGAAAGCTGGTGTCAAATTTTAAAGTCATTCCATACTTGTTCTGACCAAACAAACTCAAGAAGGGACTCTAACAAAACGAGAGGAACAAAATAAGGGACAAGGAAAAGAGATGATACTTAACAAGAAAATTACTAAGTAGAAACTTATCAGATGTGGATACCAACTCTAATGACTATGACATGCACCTTTGGATCGAGTGGCCTAATCTCTCAAGTCAGTCTAATATTCAACTCTTGTTATACCTCTTCGCTGTGAAACTGGGCTTCAGCGCTTCAATTGTCCCATTTGATCCACAATCCTCAGTCGACTTGTAGTGCCCCGAAGGGTTTTCACCATCAAGCCTCTCTCATTTTGCTCTTTTTCTCAACTCACCGTCGCCTTACGGTGCCCCTGAGGGTTTTCACCGATAAGACTCTCTCATTTTATCATTTTCTCTCATTGTTCTAAGAACAAAGGTATTACTCATGATGCAGGGAGATCATACTTTCACCAAACACTTGATATAGCATCCTCAATGATTGGTCGGAAGGTCTTCTTTTGGACCGTAATGTAGGCTTTTGGACAGGGTTAGAAAGAAAGGGTAGCATGAAGGCTCAAAATAATTCAAGATGAAAGGGTTCAAAATTACAACTTTTGGAATCAGGTCTTTTGGAAAAATTAAAACTTCTGCCCCAGTTTCATGAAGTTTGGGGAATTGTTTTTTGGATTTTTTTTTCTTTGATGGGATTTCTTAAAAAAATCTGCCCCAGTATTGATTTCGGGGATTATGAAATATTTTATTTGGTATGACCGAACCGTAAGGCTGCCTACGTATCTTGTGGTGACAAGAATCAGGTCGAACGTAGTTCAAAAGACTACTTTTTGTTACTATTTCTTTTTTTTCTTTTTTTTTTCTTTTTCTTTTTTTTTCTTTTTTTTCTTTTTTTTTCTTTTTCTTTTTTTTTCTTTTTCTCATTTTTTTCTTTCTTTTCTCTTTTTCTTTTTATTTATTTTCTAGGTCCTGACTCTATTTCTGATTCCAAAAGAGGGGTACGAAATAAAAAATTAGGGCTCAAAATGGGTAGCAAAGGATAAAAGTGTTTGGGTAGCACAATAAAAAAGCCTTCGTCATACCAAACTTTGAGAATGTCAAGTACAAGTGTGCAATTGAAGATAAACAAAGAAATCATGCACAATATTTACTGATGGCATCATCACAAACAGATAGTGCTGACAGGCAATACCTTTGTCCCAATGAATGATCCTTGCCAATTCAGAGCAAACTTGATTCAATCTTACCTTCATGTGGAAGAATGCATTTCAGCGCTGACACATTTACCGCAAACTGCTTGAGAACCATTTCCTTGTTGTATACTCTTATCAACCTCTTGATTTCCAGACTTGTTGCCTCAGTTTCACTCAATTCAATCTTTAGTTTATCTCAGAATGCATGAATCCTTACTTATTTCCTCAAATGCCTCTTTTGTCATGTTCAAAACTGTGTCATTCCTTCATGATCAGACTAGCTTTCAAGATCAGACTGAGAATTATGTGTGCATGTCATGTCACTTGAGTTAGGATGAAGAGAACTATAAGGAAAAAAGTAACCTAAACAAAACTGACCAAGACTAACAGAAAACATGATATTGCATTAGACAGACGGTGAAAAGGGTTTGAACAGAACAAGAAAAACAGACATGGGTTGCAACCCTGGGACAATCCTAAAGAACATTAGACGAGTTACTACAACTAAACAAACTAGACAAAATGAGAAGAAGAAGAGTTTGAGCCACAAGATAATATCCGGATTACAACCCCGAAATAACCCGGACAAGCAGAAATGACAATAAAATAAACCACCAAAACTCCTTCCTGCCAACCAAGAAAGGAGTGTCTTTCCAATTACCAAGCTCAAAATATTAGCCACTAGATTGCACATCAAAATTACCGGGGCCTTCACCAATTTCAATATCATTAACTTCAGTCAGCAACTTCCCAAAAGGTTTCCCATACTCCATGTCACCATGCATCTTTCCAACAAATCTTGCATCATCATGTGCAGGTAAAGAATTTCGTGCAATGTTTGGGTATCTGGAGTTGGGAATGCGGTTGTTTTGGCTGGTGGATCATGGAAAGTTTGGGAGGAAGCGCCAGGGTAATTGTGGTAAGGGGTGAAGCCTGGTGCGTGTTGTAGGGAAAGATCAATGGTAGTAGGAACCTGGACTTGTGATTGTGGTAGAATGGAGGCATGATTTCCTGTATAGTTGGTAGGGAATGAAGGTGGAGGATGTTTCTTAATCCAGGCATGATACATTTCTGCATCTGTTGTTTCAACCTTGGACCTCATCTTTCAATTCAGACTCCGACTCCACAAACTCCCTCGGCGGGTCAACAACTCTTGTGTCAAAGTCTTTGCTAGCCATGGGTACCTTGCTCTTTTGACCTTATGTTGTGTGAACAAATAACCAAGTGCCACAAACTAACCACCCTCTGTTATAATGAAAGTAACATCGAGGAGCAAAACAAAGCCAACACGTTAGCGTTAGGACATTTATCAGATAGAAATATCACATTGCGTGCAATGCCCTAGCAATAATTAATGGTTCTAGAATGGCTTCGAGGGTACGAAGGTCATTTGGCATCATCCCCACTTTGTTCATTTCAACCTTCTCTTTCTTTCATTTCTAGCACTTCTTGGCTTCCCGTTTTCCTTCCCCTCATTTTCTTTTTAATTTGTCGCTCATTTCTTTCCTCTCATTTCTCACATCCACAATTCATTCTCTCTTTTTTCTTTTTCTTCTTTTTTTTTCTTTTTTTTTTAATTTTCAAAAAAAATGATTCGATCGAACCCTATGTAGGTTGCCTACGTATCATGCCCCTCATGAATCAGATCAAGCGTAGTTCTTGAAAAATAATGGATAAAATAAACTAAGAAACAAAAAATTTTTTTTTGGAATTTTTCATTTATAATTTTTTGGTTTTTCAAATACAAAACAGGAAGTACTATAACAAAAGACTCGACAATCTTAACTAGACTGACAGACTCGATACGACTGTACAAGACTAAATTTTAAAAACAACATAAGATGGACTAAAAAAATAAATAAAAAATAAAAATTCTCAAGCAGCCCGTGATGTAATAGTCTTGACTAGAATGATCTGGGATATTTGTCATGCTCAAACTCTAGCAAATATATCCATACCTGGAAAAATAAGATTAAATAGAGTTAGTGACTCAAGACACATGCAAGAAAAAATTGGGCTATTTTTGAAAATTAACCACATGAAAAGGAGTGGCTATTAATGTAAACTCAACAAATGTGACCTCTAAAACATGGAAATACACCTCATTAAGGTTTTATGAATTCAAACTCTCAATAATCATAGCCCAAGACCAAATGACAAAAATGACCATTTTGCAAAAAATAGCCGATGTGGCTAGAAGTGGCTCAAGATGCAAACTCAAAAAGGAAGGACCTTAAATTAATATGACTCCTAGTTACGGACTCAAAATTCTATTATATGAGTAATTGAACCACTTTCGCGAAAATAACCTCATTTTGCAAGAATGGCCGATGTGGCCAGAAGTGGCTAAAAATGCACACTGAAAAAAGGCGGACCCTAAAGAAATATGACTCCTAATTGTAGACTCAAAATCCTAATATATGAGTAATTGAACCACTTTTGCGAAAATAACCCATTTTGCAAGAATGGCCGATGTGGCCAAAAGTGGCTAAAGATGCAAACTAGAAAAGGAAAGACCATAAATTGATATGATACCTAATTGGAGACACAAAATCCTAAGACATAGGTTTATTGAACCACTTTTGCAAAAATAACTCCATTTTGCAAGAATGGCCGATGTGGCCAAAAGTGGCTAGACATGCAAGATTTGGCTAAGACCCCGCAAAGCCAAGAACCTAAGACACTAGGAGGACCGGACCCTACGTGGGTTGCCTATGTATCTCGCCCCGAAAGACGAGAATCAGGTTCGCGTAGTTCGGGAAGATGCAATTAATTTGTAAAAAGCTATATTTTATCTTTTTGAAAAAGGATGGAAAAATGTAAAATCTTTTTGGATTTTTCATTTTCAATTTTTTTGAATTTTTTGGAAAATAATAAAAAAGTGCAAAATCTTTTTTTTGGATTTTTCATTTTCAATTTTTTTGAATTTTTGGAAAATAATGGAAAAGTGTAAAATATTTTTGAATTTTCTTTTTTCTTTTTTTTTTTTGGATTTTTCTTGAAAAAGTTGTGAAAGAAAAATGCAACCGGGCCCTAATTACTTCATTTTCCCTTCTTTCCCAAACATCGGTCCGCCAAATGACATTTTACCCTCAAAGATGCGACATTTAACACATAGGATGATTACATGTCATTTTGGGCCACGGGCCCATTTTGACATAATTTAGATAGGCCTCCTACAACGGGACACGGTGCCTAGGACCGAACCCTGCTAGGTTTAAATGATATGATGCACATAAGTATGACTTAAAGGCTGACCTACGGTTAGGGTTCACTAGACAAGGCAATTCGGGGCGGCACGTGGTCGATGGCGGCTGCTCTAGCTATCCGCCCACTCCACGCTCCCACGCCACCCCCCTAAAGACACGGGTGACTCACAAAAAGGCCGTGTACGCTCAAACGTACTCCGGAAGACTTGTTGCAGAAAGAAGACTCGGGGTTATGCAAATGATGACAGTTATAAAGCAGTAAACACATCAAGCAAAAACTATAAACAAATAAACAACTAGCAAATAACAAAACATAAAAACATAATAAAAATCAAATAAAGCTAATGAAAAAGCATAAAGACCTCAACAAAATATTCTAAAAGCCAACAAAATCAAGTACTAGCTCGAACCCACAATGTCCCCAGCAGAGTCGCGAGAGATGTCACACCCCTTTTTTTAACCAAAACAAACCATTCCACTAAACCCTCTTAAATTAATAAAAGAATTTAATAAAAAAGCTTGAAAAGGGTTTTTCAATTTTGAAAGTGACAAAAATGTGTGTTTAAAAGGAATTAACTCAGAGTCGCCACCTGACATTGGTTTCGGTGTGCCAGGCCACCGTTTTAAAATGATTTTCCTTTCAAAACACTTTTAGACTCCAAAACTATGTCTGCACCAGAGATTCGGGTAAGGGGGTTCTTTTGACTCGGGGAGAAGGTGTTAGGCATTCCCCAAGTCCCGTGAAGGTCACGGTTGCGTACTCGTTCAAGTTGGCTTTCAAAACATTCAAATTGAAGTCAAATACACAAAAGCAAAATAAATACACATGAGGCTCGAGGTCGTCCCCACCTAATAAAAGAAAATGAAAAGTAAAAGAATGGAAAATTCTAAGCTAACCTATACTAGACTTTTTACCATGCTTGTGAAGGCCTTCGAAATATTCACATAATTCTTCGGGGCATACCCCGGATAATAATATGTACAAATACCTTCGGGGCATTCCCCGGATAAATATAACTACGGGAACGACCTCTCACCTCAAATCAACGGAAATCCTAAAAAACATGCCTACCCAAGTGTTGTCGGCCTAAGCATACTCCTAGCGAACAAAGTAAGAAGGCATAATAAAACTAAAAAAAAAAACTAAAATAACTATAGGTTCATTTCGTTTAAATTCCAACCCCACGACCAAATTCAAGAAGTTTTCGCTCTTTGTTTTAATTTTTCTGTATTTATAGTATCACAAAAAAGCCATCAGACACATAGAACCATACTGTCAAACAAATACTCAAGCCATTCAAAGGGTCTAAATAAGAGAACAATTAATACTATATTAAATTAAGCATAGAAAGGAATAATATTAACGAATCTAATATACTAACAAAGATGAAGAAAACTTAACACATGCTTACCTATCACACCAAATCCTAAAGCCTTCATTCAATGGAACTTGGAATTTACTTTAGCTAAAATTGCAAAAATGCAAACAGTAACCAAAGGAACAAACCACAGAGTAGTACTACTAAGGCATGATGAACATGAATCAGACGTTAATTCAAAAAAAAAGATCAATAAAACGGATCGAGGTAGATTAACGAGATTACTGAAAGCATGAGATTAAGCAAAAATAGTAAAAGAAAGGGATAAATAAACCTCAGATAAATATGAAATCCGATTGAAAACAATGTTGGGCAACTGAATCGCGCACAAGATTCAAACTGAACCCTCGCCGGAAAACCTCGTCGAACCTGACCGGACTGCCTCGTTGTATCCTTGTTCTGATACGTCTATGCGTGAGTGAAGGAGTTCTGTTAAGAACCCTTTTTTGGTGATGGACGACTGATCTGACTCGAGAATAGCAGGGGTCACTGGTAGGGCGGCTTCAGGTGGTGAACGATGGAAATGAGAGTTACGTGTCGTGTGCGTGCGAGTGTACTGGCTGCTTTTGGTTTGTCTGCTGTTAGGGCTGGCCGCTGGTTGTTGTTGGTAAGGGAGATGGGGTGGGCGGCTGGGATATAGAGAAGAGGGTGGGGGTAGGCGGCAGGGGTATCTTTTTGCTAGGGTTTTTTTTGTTCTTTGTTGTTGAAGAAGAAAGGTAAGTGGCGGCTGAAGGGTTCTTTCTTGTGCTAGTGTATTGTATTGTTATGTTATTATTATAGAAGGTGTGAAGGGTTGGGTCACAAGTGTTATGGGTAAGGTATTTTGGGCTTTAAAATTTGGGCTTAAAGTCTAAAAATTGCAAAATACTACTGGAATCCTATTGAAATTAAAATAACTAAATATTTTTAAAAACATACTACCTTTAAAAATTGCGCGGGTCAAAAATTACGTGCTTACATTATGTTTGCCAACGAAAGGGAAAAAGTCGAATTTCTTGAAGCTTTGGTAGTTAGTGACAAAGACGCCATTACCCGTAACTACGTATAATATTCCCAGGTTTGTTCAACCTCCTCTTAATCCTTTCCTTTATTATGCGCGCGATGGCTTAGAGGGTGTTATAAATATTTCACGGGTAATGAAGAAAAGAAATACTTATAACTTTTAGTTTTTTTTTTTACTTATAAACACTTTTAACTCTATCAAAGCACGTAAATAAATTAAAAAAAATATTTATAAATTAGTTTGACCAGCTTATATCTATGTGATTATATATTAATCTTTGAACTATATGTAATAGATGAGGACATATTAAATTTTTGGTGTATTACTTTCTAAGTGTTGTGGTAATGAAGTCAATGTTTGTTTCTCCTCGAATAATTTGTCCTATTTAGGCTTATTTTTTACTAAGAAATTTTTGTCAATTTATTAATTATTATACCATATGATTATATGCTTACCATAAAATAAATTAAAATTATCATAAAAATATCTTATCTAAGCACAATTGTATTTAAAATAAAATGACAAATAGAATATTTTATATTTGAATCGATCTGAAATTTAAAATTTTGAAGAAATTACGCCTTTATAAGTGTAAACCGTTCTAAGGATATTTAAGTCTTTTTATCAGAAAATGAGCTTATCAGCACTTTTTTATCAAATACTACAACAACCTATTATCAATTTCAGTACTTGTACCTAAACACATAACTGCTTATTTATTAAATCAGTTTCAGCACTTAAAAATTCTTTTTAGTATCTAATGCTTATTAGCCACTTTAAAACGGTTAATCCAAATGGTCTCTTAGAGGACTTATTCAAACTCTAATTTTAATTCACTTAATTACCTCTCAACATTTGGATTTTTTAAGACACATATTGGTCACATTTTTATTTGATGAATTAATGTGGGTAAATTGCCAACAATCAAAGTTAATAAGTTCTTTCCATGCAAATGCAGATCCATTATTTTAAGTTTATGAGTTTTTACAATGATCTAAAGTTGATATATAATAATAATCGCACCACTAAACTGGGTTCGAAACTAAATATTCTTATATATTTAATAAATTTTTGAAATACGATCTAGGCAAAAGTTAATGGGTTCACATAATGAACTCATAACCTTCGCACCAGATCCGCCCCTAATTCTATGCCAAGTTGGTGTGGTGGATTACTCATAATCATGTGATGATTTAACTTTAATACAACATAAGAGGATAGGTGATTTGTGTGGTGTCCAATTTTTGCTTAAACTGATTATGGAAGGACCTGATTCTTCTAAGGGTTCCTTAACCTACTATTGCAGAAATAGTAAATGCAGAAAGTAACGGACATAAGTATTTTACGTGGAAAATACCTGGTTCAAAAGGTGAAAAAACCACGACCTACTTTCTAGTGTGATTTTCCTTAACTCTCTACTAAAACCACTAAGTCAAAAACTGCATTTACAGAAACTCTTTTGTAAACCTAGGACTAACTCTAATCCCATTGTAGTAACCTCTAACTATTGCGACAGCTTCAAGTTAACTCTAACTTGAATACTCTGAGTACCTAGTACAATTGCCTCTATATAAAGGTGAAATGTACAATATAAAAATACCTACTACAATTGAACTAGAATAAAATATAGATACTTGGAACTGGTTCTTCTATCTGGTTCATGTAGCTTCAGGTTTGCACACTTGAATCATATACGAACTACTTGCAAAAAGCTTTGCTATTTTCTCTTAATTCTTGTTTAACTTCTGTGTTTGTGCATTCCTCTAACTGATATTTATAGGGTTAGTAAATAAAGATTAACTAGAATTTTGATGCTACTCTTCCTCGGTAAAAGAATTCTAGTTGATCTCAACATCTAACTCCATTCCTATCTTGCTATTTGAGTAAGGAGCCTTTATCCTCATCGATTATGCAATCTTTCCGATCAGGAGATGTCACTTTTAACAAGTTAGGTTTATCTTCTCCACGTATATTCCAATTGCTCAAATATGTCAGTATCCGTGCTAACAAGAGGTGGATTTGGTTCCTGCCTGAGTTCCTTTGTAAATGTTCAAAACTAACTTTTACTTGGATTAATAAATTCCCCCTTTTTAATGATGAAAAATAATGTGCTTTTCATATGCTTAGGCTTTGTTTAAACTCAGCTCAACATCAACACAATGTTAGAAATTTTTTTCTTTTTATCACTTATTATCAAAGACTAGGTTCATTAGGCTACAAATATCACTTGTTCAAAGCTAAAAATGAATTTTTTAATGCATAACCTATTTATTTTCCCTCCTTTGGCATCACTGAAAAGCTTGTGCAGAACCCAGATTATAAAGCTTACTCTTGGCCACCAGGGCTATCCTAAATGCAATCATGGTTTAATCATCATTGATCAAGCTAAGAATTTCAACCATAAAAAAAAGCAGTTAGAGCAAAAACCAACATATTTCATTGATTTAATTAAAAGCTGATATGGTTCTCCATAATGCATAAAAGGAAATAAAATACTTAAAATACGAGCAAACAACAACAAAAGAAACATCCCAAACTGGATCACTAAAGGAAATACACTACGCTAGGATTTAAGACTTTGAAGAGGTAGGGGCTAGGTTATTTGCTTGGAAGTTTCAAAATGTCTCGAAGAATTCCATCATTCTTCTCTTTTTCCGTTGCAAAGTTTAGTTTTGAGAACATTTCTCTCAGAGTCTAACTCAGCCAACCGTGTCTTTAGTCTTGCTATCTCAGCTTCCTTTGGCTCAGTCTCCTGTACCAAGACTCTGATCTTGCCATTGTTTGATATCTTTTTAGATGAACTAGGTTCATTAGGATTGGCAAGAACCTCATAGTCACAAGCAATCAAAGTTTTCTCCCTAAAGTGATCTTTGCCTGTCGCTAGCTCCCATTTCTTCAAAGGCACCTTAAAATGAGCAAGCAACGTAGTAAGAATGAACCCATAAGGAATAGTATGGTACTTGGTACTATGGAAAACCCTATCAAGAAGCTGGACTATAAACCAAGTCCAATTTATCTACTTCCCACTGTCTATACACTTAATTAGAAGCAAGTCCATGTAGTTTGCAATGTGCCTTCACTCTAGGCAGAACACATTTCATGACAAATTCAAACAACATTTTGTGGGAAGGTTTCATCGCACTCTTGTACAAAGCCTTGGCTCAATTTTTTTCGCATGATCACTTAATGTTCTAGTGATGGGAAGGGCAGTCGGAGTATTTTCTAAGCTTGAACACTTAAGCCTTGTGTAATCATTGTATCCCTCAGCAGGTGCACCTAGAATTTCACCCAACTCCTTCATATCAAAAGAGATTTGCACCCCATTCACTAAGCTGGTAACTCTTCCATTTTGCACTGCAACATTTTCCATAAACTAAACTACTTCATCCCTAGCCAATATTCCATCCATTTGAAGGACCATGTCCTTCCATCCTTGCACCTCTAGAAATTCCCGTGACAAGACCATCAATTCTTCCTCCAGATCCTTTAGGAGTCTTTCTTTCATGATAGTCCTTTTTTCAAACTTGGCCAGCTTGCCCACTACACTGTCTGATTCATCATCCTCTTCTTCAGTAGTTTTTACATTTTTAGTTTCATTGCTGACTTGGTCCTCTTTGCCAGAGTAGATGGTTCAGTAGACTTGGATACAGATGTAGACTTATTAGAAGTAGTCTTGGCTTTCTTAGTCTTATGGGTCTGAACCTCTACCTCAACAATCACCTTTTCACTTTGATGGACCATGTACATCTCATCCATATCAATAGCCTTATCAGGCTCTACCACTTTTTCCTTCCCTTTGTCTATCATTTTCTTTTTACTTTCTTTTAAAGCCTTCTGCAACTCTTCCTCACTTTGCTTCAGCTTGCTCCTCATGGCACTACCTCTTGGGAGAGGAATTTCAGTAGTATCAGAAATGAGCAACCTTCCTTTTCTTGTTGGCTCTTGTTATGTCAGGGGTCTTTGTTTTACGAGTTCTCCTTTTTTGGAGTTATAACTGTCACCTACCTTTTTTTAAAAGATATACTAAGATATCTTCAATGGATGAGACAGGTTCATCTGTATGCTTTCCAAGATTAACCGGCCCTTCAGCGACTTCTCTTGATCGACTTCCCCTTGTTTTCTTGCCACTTTCCTGCACCTTTCCTAACTGCACTCCACGGATAGCCATTCTATTAGTTTTATAAGTAGGTGAAGAATCATCCACTTCTTTTCCTTTTACTTTTTCGTCACTTCGCACACCCTTACTCTCTTCTTTCTCTAGACTCGGGCGTTTTGACATTCACCATAGACCCAACCAATATAAATCTATTTTATAAATTTTCAACCAAATCAGAGATGACCTCAGTATAAGGATCTAGCACAAATGTTACCTACTCAGAATCGGAAGAACAAATTCCTTCTCCCTCAGTTTCAGACTTCAAAGAGTCGTCAGTGTTTTGGGGTTCTTAGGTTTGACTTTCCTATAATTGTGCGTTAAGTTTCCTTGAAAGCATACCTCTAGCCATAGTTTTTAGAGCAAGCATTTTTCCTCTTCGTCTCCTAGGTTGAGGGGTAGTAGAATATGAGGAACATGGTGTGGGTGTACCGGGGTTATCTTGAGAGTTAGTCAATTTTCTTGATTTCTGTGAGGAAGGAGATGGGTAGGTTGAATTTCAGAAGAAGATAGAAGACACAAATTTTGACGATTTTTGGGAATTGTGAGAGAATGGGAGGGACGATGATGAATAATTTAAAGGAAGGGGGTAATTAATGAGTAATGACATGTTTTGCAGTCAATTAGAAATCTAATCAAACTGAAATTTTAGTTTTGAAAAGATGGTTGAGGCATACCTGGAATTTTGTTGAGTTAGTTTGGGTGGGAGTCTTTGAACATAACTGGATCACTTATTCGATAAACTCAAAAGAAATTCATCTTTGGTAGAACTCTTCTCATGATTCAAATAGTATTATTTTAAAATATGTGGCATGTAAAATATATTGTGTTATCTTGATGAACCACATTCTTCACTGATAATTGTCTTGTGTAAGTCTAAATTTTTAAAAATAGAAAAAATATTATTATAGATTAATGAGTCAATTTAACACATGGCACAAGAGTATACTATTAAAACTATGAGACTAAGAAAGATTTCGTCTATTTATGTACAATTTACAGATTTTCTAACCATTTTTTCGTTTAGCATTTAACTGGTACTTTTAGGTGATCTCAATCATCCTTGATTCCAAATTTTTCATAGCAAAATGATCTCTATTTAAGGCTTTTATGAAAATGTTAGCAATTTTCTTATCAGTAGGAGAAAAATCCATAGTGATCTAGCCTTTCTCATAGTTGTCCCTAAAAAAATAGTGCCTAACATCTATGTGCTTAGTTCTCTTATGATGAAAAGGGTTCTTTGTCATACTAATGGCACTAGTGTTATCACAAAAATAGGGATGCAACCAACATCAATTTCAAAATCAATCAATTGTTGTTTGATCCACAACAATTGAGCACAACATGAAGCAACAACAACATAATCGACTTCAGCAATAAATAAGACCATTGAATTTTGCTTTTAGTAGCCCGTGACACAAGACATGAACCAAGAAAGTGTGCCTTACTCGAGGTTCTCTTCCTCTCTACAATGAAAATTTCATAATTAATATCAACATATCCCACTAGGTTAAAATTACTACCTTTTAGATGCCTGATAACTAGGGAATCTAGCCTATTTTAGGCTTTTTTTTGCTTATTGTGCTTGTTTGCAGGATTTGGCAAAAATGAAACAAGAAAGTCATAACCAGCTCAAAAGTTGAGACAAAAGCGCTGACACCGAAGGAAAAGAGCAGCCACAAAAGATCCACCGCTGGCGCAGCCACAATTACGCTTATAATGGAATTGAGATTCAGGGGGGGCATTTTGGGGTACAATAGATAAGGCTGACCGCGGTAAAATGGCACGGCAACGGAACACTAGACGCCGCCGCGATGCAAATTGCACTAAGGGAGAAAAAGGTATTCAGAGACCCTGGAAATTTGAGCTTACATGAGAAATGTGGTCCGCGATTGAAGCCAACGCTGCGGTGGTCATTTTTACGCTCCTAGCGGAATCTAGCCCAGTCCCAGTCTAAAATGAAAGAAACACAGTCCGCACTTGCTTTTGTGCGGGCACGGAAGTCCAAGCTGAGGCTCCCAGTTTTCTGTTGACAACAGAACCTTAGTAGGGGTAGTTTAGACCAAAAATTTTAGCTGTGTATAAATAGTTTCTTTTCATATTTTTAGGTCATATTTTATTTTGAGGAGCACGTGAACAACCATTTTTAACTTCTTAGAGTAATATTTTAGCATATTTAGCTATTAATCTTGGATTTTTCTCTTGTAATTACTTTTTCATGGCTTATATTTTATCTTTATCTTTGCTTTCTACCTTGATTATGAGTAGCTAAACCCGTTAGCTAGGTTTGTGACCCAACCCTAGCATGGGTATTTAATGGGTCATCAATTTTAGGGCTTAATTGTTCATGAGTTAATGATATTTAGCTTGTTTCTTGCTGTAATTGTTGAATTGGTGGTTGCAAATACTGATTCATACCTATTTGACTTAGACTCTTCTTGATAAAGAGAGACTAAGTCTAGAAAATTCAGGCTAACAAGGAAATGGGGTGCATTCAAGATATTGATAGCCCGAATAAAAGGGTTAACTTTAGAGATAGTAATACCCGACCTGAGCCAACTTTTCTTGAATTGTTTGAACACCTAATTGGGCTTGAGAAAGCCAATTAGGGCAAAGTCACTCAAACTACCGAAAGGTATATGGCGAGTAAGTATGTGCAATGGTTATATCATAATCCCAAATGTGCCAAGTTTGCTCTTAGTTTTAGACCAAGTTAGATACCCACCTAGGTGTAAGTCACTTCCCTAGTACATTTTACCAATTGAGAAAACCTTTAGAAAAATATTGTACTTAGATTATTTTTGTCATTCGGTAGCATTAAAAGTAGAGTATAAACAAAACAAAGCATGGTTTGAAGTGCAATTAAGAGCAACACACATAGATAGATTAGATAGAAATCCAACTCCTAACCAATCTCCTTGTAGATAGCAATCCCGACCTTTCGGGTAAAAGCTACATTAATCACTCTTTGCCATTTTATAGTGGTATAGGGTTGGATCCAATCACTTTTTAGCGCTATTCCCGGGGATTTAAACTATATTGGCTATCTATCTGACTAGTTTTATGTCTTGTTTTTCTTTCCTTCTATTATACTAACTTGTGTGAGTTAATCGATTCAGGTACAACATGTAAAATAATGATCCTATTGAAAATGTTACTCCAAGAAGGGAGGTAGATGATAACAGTGAAGATGAGGTGCCTCTAGTACCTCAAGTTCAAAAAAGAGGTCGTCAGGAATGATAACATTCCAGACTCTCCCCCATCTCCTCCACCAATTGTTCCACAAGTGCTTCCAAATAAATGCTACGCAAATGCAATTGTCCCATCTCGGATTCGGGTAGGCGAATCATTACAAATGTTATGCTGACTTTATTGGTGCAAAAAGAGTACTTTACAGGCGCTCCCCATGAGAATATACATAAACATGTAAATGGCTTTGTGGATACCTACTGGGGAAGCAACCATAAAAATGTGTAGGAGGATGCATTAGGATTGAGATTGATGCATCTTTCAATATGAGTAATATCTTTGGACTAGCACGAAAGACTCCCCAACCATTCCATAACTATATGGGATGAGTTGGCCGACAAGTTTATAGCCAATTTTTTCTCCCTAGGGCATATGGCGGCATTGAGAGATGAGATCTTGACTTTGAAACAGGAAGCTAATAAACCACTTCATGAGATCTAGGAAAGGTATATGATGATGGTGAAAGAATGTTTGAATAATGACATGACAGAAGCAATGATCCAGCAACCATTCTACCGTGGCATCAACATGACCAATTAGTGTGTAGTGACACATCTAGGAGGGGGAAACTTTATGAACACTCCTTATGCTGAGGCATGTGAGATTATGGATGAGATGGTAGATACTTCCTCGGCATGGAAAAGCTGAGCTAATATTCCACAAGATGATCCCACTGTCATTCACCTGCACATAGAGCTCCACGACTATGGCCAAGCAATCGCAGAGTTAACTACAACAATGAACCAATTGGAAAAAGATCAATTGCGCCAAGTTCAAGCGCCAAGACAAGTGAATGCCATGGAAGGGGTAAAAATGTTGGTCAAAAAGAAGCGACAAAGAGGTCAAAAAATTCATGGAAATCTGAATAAATATGTGTGGGGTAGTAGTGGTTTCAACCAATGATGGGTATGATGATCAAAGTGAAAAAGATCTGTACGTGAACAACTACCAAAGACAACGGGGCAATGCTCCAAGCCAACAACAATAGTGGAGATCCCAAGGAAATTGGGGGAATAAAAACCAACAGTGAAATAATAACTGGGGGAACAAAAATAAAAATTGGGTCAACCAGAACAATCAAGACAACTGGGGAAGAGACAACAACCTAGGGGATTGGAATAACCAAGGGAATCGGGGAGCCGGGTTTCCCAAGGCTTACGATTTATCAACAACCAAATAACCCGTCTCCATTTTTGTCCCTAAGGTCATAGCTCATCAAATAATGAGATGGTGAGGATTGAGTTGATGTTTGAGAAAATGATGAAGAAAAACGTCAACTTCGATGCACAGTTGGCATCCCATAATACTTCTATATGGAATATAGAGGTCCTACCTGGCCAGATTTTGAAATCTTTGAACACTCGCCCTAAGAGGGCTCTACCTAGTAACACAGTAGTGAACCTGAAGGGCGGGAACAACACCAACCATGCAATTGATGTAACTACAAGGAGCGGTAGAGGTGGTGAAATAAGTACCTCCAAGCAAAAGGAAGTTGTGAGTAATGAGGTTGAAGTGCAAAACCATGGTGTTCCCATAATTGATAAGCAAGTAAGTGAAGAGAATTTGGATGTTGAGGTGAGAATTGATATTCATGAAAATGAGGTGGAGTCTCATAATTATGTAAACCCGTCTAGGGAACACATGATAGACATGCCGTAAATGGTAATGCCTAAAGAGAAGGCCTCCTCTACCTTACACTCAAAGACTTGCAAAGTAGAAGAATGAAAACCAGTTCAAGAAGTTTATAGAGATGATGAAATATTTGTCGATCAATGTGCCCTTGGTCGAAGCTCTTGAGCAAATGTCGGGATATACCAAGTTTAAGAAAGACTTGGTGAATAAAAATATATCTATAGATTGTGGGACCAACAAAATGACTCAAAATATGAGTGTAATTGTACATTCGATGGTCCCAAATCTTGAAGTTCCTGATGCTTTCACCATTCCATGTACCATTTGGAGTGTGAATTTTGCAAAGGCCTTGTGTGATTTGGGAGCAAGTATAAATTTGATGCCTTATTCTGTATTCGAGAACTTTGGGTATTGATCAATCGAGATATACTTTAGTGATATTTCAAATGACAGATAGAACAATGAAAAGGCTGCTTGGCATTATTGGTGATGTTCTTGTCCGTGTTGACAAGTTTATTTTGCTTGCGGATTTTCTGATTCTAGACTGCGAGGTGCTTATAATATTGGGAAGTCCTTTCCTAGCAACAGGGAAGGCATTGGTTGATGTGGAAGAAGGGGAGATCACCTTCCCAGTGGGTGACAGAAAAGTTGTCTTTCATGTATGCAAATTAATGAGGCAGCCAAATAGTACTAAACTTTTCTCTTTTGTAAATCTTGTATAGGAGGTGATAGTTGATGACATGAGTGGCATGATCAAGGTGGAGGATCCTTTGGAAGTGGTATTGTAGAACTATGATGTGACTAAGGATGGAGGTTTGGTAGAGTATGTCAATACTTTGGACGGAATGGGTTCTTACTTCTATGAACCTCGTAATCGTTCCTCCGATCTTGAGAACAAAACAATTTCACCAACAAAGACATCAATTGAGAAACCTGCCATAATGGAGTAGAAGCCTTTGCCTTCTCACCTCAGGTATGAATTCTTGAGCCCTATTTCAACTTTTGCTATTAATCTATCTTTGTGTCTTACTAACATGCATATAGATTCCACCTTGGAAGTGATCCATAGAAGGAAGAAGGTGATTGGATGGACTCTAGCTGATATTCGGGGAATAAGTCCGACATTTTGCATGCACAAGATTATACTTGAAGATGATGCCAAACCCTCTGTGGACCATCAAAGGAGATTGAACGAGGCTATGCAGGAGGTCGTCAAGAAGGAAGTGATCAAGTGGCAAGATGTATGGGTTATATACCCCATCTTAGATAGTTCTTGGACTTCACCAGTACAATGTGTGCCGAAGAAGGGTGGTACGACTATGAGCACAAATGAGAAAAATGAATTGATTCCCACTAGGACTATCATCAGATGAAGGGTATGCATGGACCACCAGAAGCTGAATAAAGTGACACGCTCCATTGCAATTTCTTGACCAAATACTGGATAGACTTGCTGGGCGTGTCTAATGATGCTTTTTGGATGGGTACTCAAGTTACAACCAGATATTGATTTCTCTAGAGGACTAAGAGAAAACCACCTTCACATGCCTATATGGGACCTTTGTATTTTCACGGATGCCATTTGGTTTGTGCAATGCACCGGCTACTTTCTAGCAGTGTATGATGACTATCTTTAAGGACATTGTGGAAGACTTCTTGGAAGTGTTCATGGATAATTTTAGTATTGTGGGTGACTCCTTTGATGAATGTTTGAAGAATCTTGACAAGGTGCTAGCCTGGTATGAACAGACAAATCTTGTGCTTAACTGGGAAAAATGCCACTTTATGATCGAGGAGGGAATTGTCCTTGTCCATAAGATTTCAAATAGCGATATTAAGGTGTACAAGGAAAATATTGAAGTGATTTCAAATATTTCTCCTCCTACTTCCATCGAGGGAGTTTGGAGCTTTCTTGGACATGCGGAGTTCTTCCAAAGCTTCATCAAGGACTTTTCAAAGTTAGTGAATTGTTTGTGAAAATTATTGGAAAAGGGTGCAAAGTTTGTGTTTAATGATGAATGCATGAAAGCTTTTGTACTTATTAAGCACAAAATGACAACCACTCCCATTATTAACGCACCCAGTTGGAACTTACCTTTTGAGCTCATCCTCGATGCAAGTGATGTTACAATAGGAGCAGTCTAGAGTCAAAGGATGAACAAGATGTTTCACATGATATACTATGCAACAAAAACTATGAATGATGCCTAGGTTAATTACACGATGATGGAAAAATATTTGCTAGCTATTGTGTTTGCAATAGAAAAGTTTAGGCCTTATATCATGGGTGCCAAAGTGATTGTTCATACCGATCATGCAGAACTCCGTTACGTGATGACAAAGAAGGATTATAAGGCTCGGTTTTTGAGATGGTTTCTATTGCTTGAAGAGTTTGACCTTGAAACTCTTGATCGAAAAGGGTGTGAATACCAAGTGGCGACCACTTGTCCCGCTTGGAGGAGGAGGGGAGGCCCTGTGCTGGCTCAAAATTAATGATCCATTCTTGGATGAGAAATTGCTCTCTATATCTGTGAATAGTGTGCATTGGTTCGTTGATGCTTCCAACTTTCTTGTGACCGGCATTGTTTCGTGCGAGCTCTCTTCTAATCAAATGAAAAAGCTTAAATAGGATAGCTTGGACTACTACTGGGATGTGCCTAATTTGTTTAAGATTTGTAATGATGGTGTGATCCGGAGATGCGTTCCGGAATAGGAGCAAATAAGTATTCTTGATGCTTGTCATTCTTACCTTACGGTGGTCATCATGGTGGGATGAGAACTATTTTAAAGGTGCTCAACTGTGGTTTTTATTGGCCTACATTATATAGAGATACTAGTGAGATTGTGAAGAGATGTGATGAATGTCAGAGAGTTGGTGGAATCTACAAAAAGAATGAAATGCCTCTCATCACTATTCTTGAGGTTTCCATATTTGACATGTGGGGCATTAACTTCATGGGACCTTTTATGAGTTCATATGGTAACACATATATTCTGGTTGCTGTTGATTATGTCTCCAAGGGAGTTGAAGTTGTGGCTTTGTGTAACAATGAGGCATAGAGTGTAGTGGATTTCTTAAAGAAAAACATTTTTAGATGATGCTTTATGGGCTTACTAGACTGCTTAAAAGACTCCAATTGGTATGTCTCCATACCGGGTTGTTATTTGGTAAAGTTTGCCATTTTTGGTTGAGTTAGAACATAAGGCCATGTGGGCGGTGAAGAAGTTAAATTTTAAGTGGGATGTTGCAGCAAATCTCCGGGTGGAGCAACTCAATGAACTTGATGAGTTTAGGTTCCGTGCCTATTCCAGCTCATCCTTGTATAAGGACAAGATGAAGTACTTACATGACTAGTATGCTTGTAGCATGGAATTCAAGGAAGGTGATTTGGTTCTTCTATTCAATTCTCGGTTACGATTATTTCCAGAAAAGCTCAAGTCAAAATGGAGTAGCCTTTGTAAATCGATTTGGTGATCTCGATTTGAAAAACAAAATGGGTGAAATCTTTCGAGTTAATGGGCATCGAATAAAGCACTATCTTGGGAAGTTTGAGGAAAATCGCGTGGTGTAAATGATCCATCTCAAGTGATTGATGATAACTTGAATCTTGTTGTGACATTAAATCACGCACTTCTTGGGAGGCAACCCATGCGTTTTTCATTTTCTTTTTAGTGTAGGATTTGTTTTGGACTAATTGGTTATGAGATTTGTGTAGGAATTTTTGATGCAGTGCAGAACTAACACTGGAAAACTTTGGCTAAGTTTTTAATCGGACGGCTGACCACACACTAAATTTCATAGTTAGTGGAAGCTTTTTTGTGAGGGCATAATTTGTTGGCGGAGTCAGACTTGAAAAGTCAAAAATATGAACTCTCTGAAGCTTGAATCACGTCCGCGGTGGCATTTTCATGGTCAGTGAACCTGTTATGCGGCCGTGCCAGTTTATTTTTTCTTAGCGGTTCCCTTTTTGTAACACGCATCAAATGGTAAAAATATGGACCGTGGTGGAATTCTGCAGCCGCTCCAGGTAAGGTCTGTAGGTCCCAATATTTTTAGTATACATAGAATGTCAGGGAACCTTTTACCCTTTTTATAGTTTGAACTCTCAAAAGAAAATTTCTACTATTCATCAGCCCTAATCTGGTCTAATGATACAAGCACACTAATATGCTCAAATCACCATTGTTCTTCAATTTGTACTTTTCTTTTCTTTTAGTTGTAACGTCTTCCTCTTTTTCTTTTTGTTTTAACTAGGGTTAATTAGTTTTTAATTGTGCGATTCTAAATTAATTAAGGTTAATTGGTAGTTAATTAGTGATGCCTAATATGGGTATGAAATGTACATGATCCCTGTTAAAGATAAGAAAAAGTGAAACCCTAGGTTGCTTGTTTAATTTTTGAATTCCGTGACCGCAACTGTAATTCTGCAGTCAAAGTTCCTATGAAGATTAAGTTAAAAAGGGTTTGTTTTCCATGGTCAGCGGTGGAATTTTCGCAGATAGTGGCCTGCTTTACACTGCCACATTTCAATTTTCACGGATAGCACATTCTAGGTTTAGAGACTTGTCAAACTGGGCCCGCAACCGTGGTTGTTTATCTTCGGATAGCGGTTCAACTTTCGTGGCTGCGCCCAAAAATTCTGCTTTCAATGGTACATCATATTCTGAGATTGGGTAGTATGATTCCCAACTTTTCACGGACGGGGTTCTTTTTCTGCGGTCTATAGTTGCCTATCCGCGGATGTGCATTTTTTTCCGCGGTTAGAGGATATTGATTCTAAGAGGCAATAATTCCAGTCCTCTACTATGCTTTATTTTCACGTGCCATGTCTTTAGCTTCAACTGCAATGTTTACCTAGATGATCGATACATTGCTCTGACTCTGTTTCATGGAATATTTTAGGCAGGCAATGGTCAAACCTAGAGTTGGTAGTGATAAACCAAAAGGGAAAGCAGAGTCTTGTCGGGGTAGGAGACAAGGAAAAATCAAGTTATCCCTAGCAATACAACAATCCATTAGGAAGATGCGAAAGACCATTAAAACTATAAATAAAGCCGCATCCCATTCTGATGGTAGTGATTATGTCCTTTCACGAGGAGCTACGGAAGAAAACTATGTGCCAACCCACGTTCTCACAGACTTCCTAGGGAGATTTCAGTTGAGAGATAAACCTACACCCCCTCCTTCTTCTGAGTCGTCTGATAATTCAGAGGAAAATAGTGCATTTTCAGCATCAGCTTCTCCTCCAGCCTCTCCACCTTGGCAGGAACCTATTGATGTAGATGCTGAGATCCCTAATAACAGGAGGGGTGGTGACACCCCGACAAGGGGGTTGGAAAGAACAAGGGACTAGATAGTATGGCAAGAAAGATTAGAGAGTGAAAAAACCCACCGCAAGTATTGGGAGTGGTGATCTCAAAGGTCTCTCACCATCGAGAGATGATTCATACAGGGGGATCAACTACCCCACAACCCCAATGTGAAGAGCCAATTTGATGACAAAGTAGGATGGGAATTTTTTACAAGCAAGTTGCCGAAGGCCAATGAATTCGTCGTTAAAGAGTTCTATGCCAATGTAGCCCATATAAAAAAGGGCACCTTTGTGACTAAGGTGTTGAACCTGAATATTATATTTAATGACAAGACTCTGAATGACTATGTTGGGTTCGATGATAAGGATGAGTCCCCATATTTGGAGAAGGTGCCTATAAAAGAATTAGCCCGCCCTTGGATTGCATCAGTGATTTCTCTCCGAGGAACTACTCCAGCTTGGCTGACACCTGGGGTCCCGATCTACGTGAAAACTTTGAGCTTCGAGGTGAATGGGTGTTAGACTTTTTTGTGCAGCCATTTGGGCACTACTACGCATGACAATGATATGTCAGTTTCCTCTGCAGTTATTGTGAGGGCTATCATGGTGGGATTCCCGATCAGCGTCGGGAATATTATGACCAAGGTTATCACTAGGGTGGTTAACAGGGATGAGGGTTCATATCTTTTACCAAACTTTCTCACTATGTACTCAGAAATTCACGAAGTAGAAGGAAGGGATTTTGACACATATATGACATGAAAAGGGCCAATTTGATGGTACAACATTTGAAGTTTGGACAACCCCAAGTCCAAAGGCAAAGCCACTATTTCCACTAGCTAGTCTAAAGAGATAGCAGTGGTGGCCACTGTTATTGAGCACTCCTCTGCCATGCCACATCTTCTACGGGAACATCTACTTATGTGCCTTCTTTATCAACAAACCCTCTGACTACACATAGGGTTAAGCAGACTCTTTCCAGCATCATCAACTGGATGGAGGCAGCTTTATTTAAGTTTACTGTCATATGTAGCACAATGGCAACTCAGTCAGTTCCAGCTCAGCCTCAGGTGCCCGCTTTAGTGGAGGAATCTCTTAGGGGTCTTCTAGATAACAAGAAAAAGCTACTAGACAACCATAAGCTTATAACGGATGTTTTGGAGGCTCAAAGAAAAGGAATCAAGGACCTGGGCAAAGAAACAAAGAAGATGAAGAAGACTCGAGCCTCAAAGGAGTGGTTAAAGCTGCTAAGGAAGGAGGTTGTTTCGATTAAATCAGCTGGAGACATCCCATTGGACCTACTATTAGAGGAGCCAGTCCCAGCAGCTCAGACAACAGAAGCACTAGAGCAGGAGGCAGACAGAGAGCCCATAAGGAGACAAGTGATCCCTCAACATGAGGATTTGGACACTGAGTTGGAGGCCTCGAGGGAGGTGACACAGCTCAGCCACATGACCCAGCCAGTGACCCTATGCATATAGAGGTACTATAGGGAGTTTCTTTTTTACTCTCCACCCTTCCCTTATTCTATATTTGCTAATAGCATTGAGGATAATGCTACTTTTTGTTTGGGGGCTGGCCTTATTTTGATTTGATGGTGATTTGGATGTTTGTTTGTAATAACCTTGATACTATTTCTTTTCTTTATTCTTCTTTACTTACCAATTATATTTTCGTTTTTTTGGTATGTATATAAAGTTATGTTTTCATGTATATATTCATTCCCTTTTTTTGTATATTCGTCTTAATCCCCTATTGTACATATTCAATTTACTTTCTGTATTTTACTTTATAACTTCTTTTGGAATTTTCCTTAATATCAAAGTTTCTTATTTCATTTAGTAGCTTCTTTTTTAATTTGTAGCTTCTTACTTTACAAGTTTTTGTGATCAATAACCCTTTGGTTTTCTTATGCCATAGTTCTTTCCAAAGGTTATGTGAATCGGGTGACTCTTCCCGATGATGGATGGAATGACAACCTTTTTAAGGGTTTGAATCTGTTTTCTTTTTGTTTTATTGTAAATAGTAGCAACAGAATAAAATTATCCAAGGAAAAGCTTCACTTGGGCCTAACATATTTACCTTTGACCTTCTGGTAAGAAACAAATTAATGTGTGAATGATGGTTATAGTTGTGACCTTTAGACTCTTATGTTGACTAAACAATCATCGAGTGGTTTTTCGGGACCAATTGTGTTGCTCAAATCTTAGCTAAGGTTGTTGTGGGCCAACAAATCTGTCTCTTTAGCAATCCAAAAGCTTGTGAGGTGAGTTATTGATTGGCAAGTCCAAGTCCCGTGCCAATAAGTCTAGATCTTGCCGTGAATGTTTGTCTAGGCAAAATTCTAAGTGTAACTCGACCTGACAGATGTTATAGGCTCTCCTTGATCCAAAATGATACTTGAAAGCATCCACAGCCTGCCAAATATGTTATCCCTAGTCAAACCCATTGCGCTATTGTCACGACCCCAAACTCGATCGTGATGGCGCCCAACACATTGCTAGGTAAGCTACACCAATCACACACATTACCGAGCTACCAACTCACATTCTTTGTTCGAAATCAATAATAACGAGATATTATACAAAGTTTAGAAAAAATGTGTGAAAATATCCCAATAACAGTGCACATCATCTCCCACAGATCTAAGGCTCACGAGTCAAGATCTTCTACCGAATAACATAGTAATAATACTGTATACAGAATAAATTTGAAAACCCGGATTGTCTAAAAACATAGAAAATAATGGAGAAGTCGGGTCCTGCGGACGCTAGGCAGCTACCTCACCAAGCTCCGGAATATGCTCCGGGAGCAGCTAAGTATCAACCCCGCTGAGAGGTACTTGGATCTGCTCACAAGTTGCAGGGAGTAAAGTAAGTACTTCCAACTTAGCGGTAATAGACATGTATAATGATATTGAAGGCAAGAAAACCCAAAATACCACACAGTAAAGCCATACAGTGTTTCATTTCCTTTTTAACAGTGTAAATCTCAGGGAAAGCAGTAACAGATAGAGCATATAGTATAAATGCATGAATGCAATGTAGATGCACATAAACATGATGCTACGGCGCGTAGCCCAATCCATTTGGGTACCCGCGCTAACTGTGGGGGTTCAGACTCTAGAGGGACTCCTACAGCTCAAGCGCAACATCATAGTAACTTATGCTGCGGCGTGCAGCCCGATCGATTACCAGTCCAGCTACATGCAATGCAAGCCTCACAGGCATAGATAACTTGCCATTTTTAGTTTCGTTTAACAATAATTATAGAATTAGGTATTTAGAAATCTCAGAATTTGCAATTCATATTTTGACAGTGTTTAGCTCTGGACTGATATCATGAAAACATGCTATAATCATAGAAATAGTGATGCAATCCTCACATGATCCAAATAACCGGCACACAGCCCAAATATATCCATAACCATCCAAGTAGAAGGTTTACCGGCTCATTAATAGCCAACAACATAGTACAATGCCCTCGGTCGGACTAAGCCATAGTCCCCAATCACAGTTGACCCCGCACTCACCGTAGAGTACGTGTCTCGCCTCAACACAGTGTCACATAGTGATATATTGGCGTTTCAAACCCTCAAGTCACCATCCACATCTATTACTCACCTCGAACCGGCTCCTAAACTAGTTCCCAATGTCTTTCCCTCTAGAATCGACCTCTGCGGGTGCCAAATATGATCAAAACCAATAGGAATACATCAAAATAGGCTAATGAATCATAACCCAATCAAAATAACTCATAATATACCCAAAAACACGAAGTTGGCTAAACCAGAGCCCCGGGCACGCTTCTCAAAAAATTATAAAATTCACATATTGGAATCCTCATCTCGCCACGAGTCCATACATATAAAATTTATCACAATCGGAGTCCAATAGCCCCTTCAAATTCAAAATATTCAAAACCAAAAACCAAGCCCTAACTCCTCCAGTTTCCACCAAATTTTCAGTGATAAATTCATGTTTTTACACTATAATAACATAAACCAAGTCCAAATATCCTTACCTGGTGATCCTCCCACGAACCCTCTTCAAAATCACCCAAAAATCGCCTTAGTTCGCACCCCAAATTGATTTTACACTTCTGAAATTTCGAATGAACTGATACATTAATCTGACACTTTTGCTTCTGCGGCTCCCATACGCACTTATGCGGTATCGCTTCCGTGTCCAATGAACCACTTTTGGGGTTTAACTTAAATACCGCTCGACCGCTTCTGTGGTCCTATGCCGCTTCTGCGGTAACCGCTTTTGTGGTCAAACAACCACTTCTACGGTCTCAACCATTCTACTTCGGACCGTTTCTGCAGTAACTAATCCGTTTCTGCGGAGACCGCTTTTGCGGAATATGGTGCGTTTTTGCGAAAAATCCCAAGCCACCAAGGGCCGCTTTTGCGATCACTGAGCTGTATCTGTGGGACCGCTTAAGCGGCTCTCCCACCGCAGATGCGGAAACAATAGAAGCCCCCACACCAGACCTGATACAACATATCAAATTTCCGATTAACCATCTGAAACTATCCCAAGGCCCCCGGAACCTCAACCAAAACCACCAACCCACTCCAAAACAACATATAAACTTGTTCCAATCATAAAAACATGTCCTTAAACACAAAAATCATCAAATCAGACGGATTCAAGTATGTTTCAGCTATAACTCTGAAACCAACATTCAATCAAAAACCCGACCAAACGATGTCCGAATGACCTGAAATTTGCAGACTTATCCAAAATCCCCTAACGGGGCTACTGCAACTGTCAAAATTCCATGCCAACTCCGAGATCAAAATCTCACCTATCAACCTGATTCCGTCAAAATTCCAACTTCGCCAATTCAAGCCTATTTCTACACCAGACTTTCAAATTCAATTCTGATTGCTCCCCTAAGTCATAAATCACCTCCCGAAGCTGACTGAACCACGGGAATTCACATCCGAGAGCTCTAACCACATAGTCAACTTTCCATTGACCTTTCTGAAACAAAATCCCTTCTAAGAGGCTATATGCCTTATTTTCAACCAGAACTGATTCCGTTACACCCGATAGATTCTAATACTTATATAGAAACATGACGCAACACAATAAGGTGGAAATGGGGCGGTAAATCTCATAACGACGGGCCAGGTCATCAAATCCTCCCCAACTTAAACAAACGTTTGTCCTCGAGCATACCTAGAGTTGTGCTAGAAGCAACCCAATAGCTGAATGACCTTACCAAGCATATACTCGGGGTGATCCCACATCACCATATCTCACATAAGTCCGATAACAGATATAGCTAAAATTTCACAGTCCATCTAACCCATAAACCTCATTGCACTTCTTGAAATCACACATCTGATCAGAACCCCACGTCTAAACTCAGAATAAACCTGAACCGACTGTAATAACCCATACTTGCCACTCCAGATGAGATCATATGACATACTATACAACCCGAACATTCAAGACGGTGGCCTCTATTCACAGACATTTCCCACAATAACCAAGTACCAATAGAAAAATCCCTTTCTATTAGCTAAAGTCTTATTCCAACACCTTCATAAACTGCCAACGGCAACTGAAATACGCGATAAACCGTACCCAAATCTTAGTTCAACCATTCATGAATCCATTTTTTTTACTTATACTTAACAGATTTCTGAGCTAAATCTCGATATTACCATTCTAACAAGCTAAAATCAATATGCTCGTACTCATTAACGACTCCAACGACCATATCGACTACAATACACCACTTTGGTAGCATGACACCTCAACACCGGCCTAAGCCACAACGTGCACAACACAGGCACCAATAAGAAACGTTCTAAAC
Organism: Nicotiana noctiflora; assembly: GCA_032618575.1. NCBI lineage: Eukaryota > Viridiplantae > Streptophyta > Magnoliopsida > Solanales > Solanaceae > Nicotiana > Nicotiana noctiflora. The sequence goes on along the minus strand of JASVEL010003642.1, from coordinate 203,938 downwards.
ACACCCAAATCATGACAACTAACTCAACGAAAGAGCTGCAGCTCAAGCTCAATAGTACCATTACAACACATAAATGAGATCCCGTCTCACAACATAGAAATAGAGTACTTGAATCCTCCTCGAAAGGTTATAACATTACGTGGCCTTGCCACAATGCGTGATTCTATCCAAACGCTATTACCCATGAAGCACATCAAATTACGAAGCTCAAACGGACAACCACCCACAGATTGAGGTCTGAAACCAAACAATCCATCACACCTATGGTGAAACAATTAATATACACTATTCCAATCATGAAAGGACACAACCGATGCACTATTCCCCGAGCAATACCTTATACGGGCTTTCCTTAGAAACCCAGAAGTAAAGCATACAAAATAACATATAGAAAACTATTCCCAACATCTCACTGTTGCGGCATGCAACCCGCTCAAGATAACATAGCCGTGGTAGCGTGCCACCCGATCCCAATATCATACATGTGGCGGCGTGCCACCCGATCCACACATATATCTCACAAAAAGAGATGCACATCGAGCCAAATTTGCTCATAATAACAAAATACCTATTGCATAACAATGTCTACATATAGCGTTATAAGCTACAAAAATCAAGCACAACTCAAAAATCGTAATGCCTCACAGCACCAAAAGGCATATAATAGATCTCTCGAGATCGCTAACAAGCTCAATGACGAGAGATTAAACCTATCCCTCAACAATACATATCAAGGCCAACCTAGCCATCTCAATCTGAATACGTTGCCACATCGGTCTACCAATGAACTCCATGCCAAGAAGCTGCTTATTCCACTTTCTATAACTCCTACTGGAGCCGTACGACACGGTGCCTGACACCAAATCAATACCATAATACACAATCTCGTCTAGCAACATGCCAGTCCACAAGGGACGCATATGAAGAAAAGTTCCTCAATACCAAAACTGAATCAATGGTAGAAATCTCTATACTAACATCTATCACAAAGGCTCAATTAAGGAAAGCAATCCTTCCCATGTCCATTAACTTTTGGAATACCAACCACTCTGCGATACCATAATCCGACGCGCCTTGCCATGCAACCAATGACATTTTCTGACATAGCCCAAAGCACAATAGTCTAAACAACCTGACATTGATACAACTTGTCTACAATCTACTATCATAACTGAAATTTAACATACCAAGCAAAGAAGGATGTACTCGGACCTCCAATTTCCAATAAATGCTAGATGATATCGCTACAGACAATCAACAACCACTGCATAGGTGGGTCACGAGAACTTCTAGTCTACAACATATATAACACACATCTAGTATCCATTCATACCACGATAGTTATTTAAAAAATTTCACTATTCCACTAACAACTCAATTAACCACAATCGATCGAGTAAGAGAATACCGCAATACCACCCAATATTATCAGTTTACATCACCTTCCCTTTTTCTGAACATATACCCCCGCCACATCACTAGCATACCAATATCATCTTCCTTAATCATCTGAAGATCGATTCTTAAATCACCTGCCGCTGCCTGCGCTGCTCAAGAATTAATGACTTTCCATTATATTAGGAACTGAACCAAAACCTTGTACACGCACATCTAAATTCTACATATCGTAACACATAGACCATACCACACCAGGATAACATGAGGACTTCTATCTCTCTCATGCGCGATAGACATCGACATACTCAACTAGTCAAGAAATTTCATGATCCCATATAGGAGTGAAATGATTACACACTCCATGCAACGCATACCCATAGGAAATATACTCATCTTCAAATAACGGTAAAACATATCAAGAACTCTTTCTCCCAATTCCATTGCACAAGATAAACTGCCAGGACTGAATCCTTCTACTTAAACCAAGCTAAGTAAACTGCCAGCATGCAAGAGCTTCGCTGCACAATACTTGTAAGACTCATTGCCTTGGACACATACAAAGTGTTAATCATATCCTTATCATATCGATTCAGTTTATTATCAAGCTATTCCGTTTACCCAGTTTCCTTCCTAATTCATCTTTAATTTGACATTCTCCCTTTGTAGCACCACAATACCTCAACCCAAGTTACCATGCGTGACTCGCACATAAAATTGCACTGTCTAATACTGATAGGCCACCGAATACCCTCTCAAACGTCTCCCAAAAGTACCACATTTCAAATGCTTTACTCTAAAGGACTTTCTTCGAATCTGAATTTGTTACCATTACCTCCCAAATGTGGATACACATGAAGTACCACAAGTATTGATCTTTTCTAATGAAAACATAGTCTCTAGCCACATCCACAAACTTACGACATCTGATTGGTACATGCAAAATCTTGAATGCAGTAAATCCATTCTCGAGAGTCATTCACTCTTATTCAGATGTAATTCACCTACCCTAAATGAACAGAATCACTCGTGCCTTATTAGTACTCTTACACCGCAGAACATGATTCCTTACATATACAATCAACCATCTTTCTTCTCTATACACTGAGCATTCTTCATCAACAATTGTTAAAAGCATCCCAGTATTTATTCCCATCTATGAAGCACCATATAACCTTTATCAAAATATATCCTTCACATGTGCCATTCTCAACTCAATTTCTATGACCAGACCTGATCCGCCAACATACTTTGAGACAGCACCAACATAGTACACAACAGTGCAATCAGCTAATCCATAGCAACCTCCCCAACTTGGCTCGAAGCCATATACCAGGACAAGCTCAATAATCCTTAATAATTTTACTCTAATGATGCCACAATGTTATAATGAGATTAAACTCAAGCCATTTACAAGTTTTGTGAATACACATATCACCTAGCACTGACATTCTCTGCAACCCTCACATTCATTTCCATATCAGCTGAGTCCACTTTCTTAAGTGTCCCAAACCAAATTACAACACATACACGTGACATTTTAACATACACATAAGGATCATACCGCTCAAAACACTCCGCAGGAGATAACCCACCCGTTTCACCTCATTTCAATATTTCAACATGCCTTCCATCATCATATACGTTACACAGTCAGTTAGCCTTTCTGAGTCTAAACTCATACCGCCACACATAGTGCACCTTACTTCTCAACTAGGAAATACAAAAATATTCTTCACACAATGGGAAACGAACACTCAATAGTTCATCTATTGTTCAACAGACTCTTTCATTACTACTAAAATCACATAGATACACCTCGCGGTACTAACATATTCATCGCATGGATATCCAATCGCCAACTCGGCTAATAAGGACATTACTGAACATATAAGTTCAAAATACTTGCTCACACAATCATCACCTCGATGCTCAAGCCATAGTCAAAAATCCGGCCTCAAGTCCACCAGACTGGCCCAACATGAAATCACGGAGATTACCTCTCGCCCCTTGATCAGGGAATCGCCATTACGGAACGTATACTACTGAGCGCTCATGTGCGCATACATACGTGTGGAAGGAATTTCAAGAGTTATTTAAAACTGAACCAAGTACGCATGATATGAATTCCAAGAATGGGAAGTTTTCCTAAAAGTTCTGCAGCCTCCCGATGATAAATACAAACATCTCTGTACCAATTCGTGAGATACTACTAACGGGCTCAAAACTCATAAGGCCTAGTAACCTAGGCTCTGATACCAACTTGTCATGATCTCAAACCCGATCGTGATGGTTCCAAGCATATTGCTAGGCAAGCCCGACCAATCACTCACATTCTTTGATCAAAATTAATAATAATGAGACATTATACGAAGTTTAGCAAAAATATATCAAAATATCCCAATAACAGTGCACATCACCTCCCACAGATCTGGGGGTCACGAGTCAAAAGCCTCTACCGAATAACATAGAAATAATACTATATACAGAATAAATCTAAAAACGTGGAATGTCTAAAAACATAGAATACAAGGGAGAAGTCGGGTCCTGCAGATGCCGGCCAGCTACCTCGACAAACTCCGCAATATGCACTGGGAGCAGCAATGTGTTTTATTTCCTTTTTAACAGTATAAATCTCAGGGAAAGGAGTAACAGATAGAGCAGATAGTATAAATGCAAGAATTTAATGTAGATGCACATGAACATGACGCTACGGCGCGTAGCCCGATCCATTTGGGTACCCGCGCTCACTGTGGGGGTTCAGACTCCAAAGGCACTCCTACAGCCTAAGCACAATATCATATTAACATGTGCCGCGACACGCACTCCGATCCATTACCAGTCCAGTTACATGCAATGCAAGCCTCACATGCAAAAATAACTTACCATTTTTAGTTCCGTTTAATAGTAATTATAGAATTAGGTGTTCAGAAATCTCAAAATTTGCAATTCATATTTTGACAGTGTTTAGCTGTTGACTGATATCATAAAAATATGCTATAATCATAGAAACAGTGATAGCGATCCTCACGGGAACCAAATAACCGGCACACAACCCAAATTTATCCATAACCATCCAAGTAGGAGGTTCACCGACTCATTAATAGCCAAAAACACAGTAAAATGCCACTCGGTCGGACTAAGCCATATTCCCCAATCACAGTCGACCCTGCACTCACTGTAGAGTACGTGTCTCGCCTCAATACAACATCAAATAGTAATATATCGGGGTTTCAAACCCTCAGGTCATCATCCACATCTATTACTCACCTCGAACCGGCTCCAAAACTAGTCCGTAAGGCCTTTCCCTCTAGAATCGACCTCCGCGGGTGCCAAATCTGATTAAAACCAAAAAGAATACATCAAAATAGGCTAATGGATCATAACCCAATCAAAATAACTCGAAACACACCTAAAAACACGAAGTTGACAAAACCTGATCCCTGGACCCGCTTTTCGAAAAATTATGAAATGCATATTTTCAGAATCGACAAGAGGGGTTGCTCTGATGGTAAGCAACCCCCACTTCCAACCGAAAGGTTGTGAGTTCGAGTCTCCCCAAGAGCAAGGTGGGTAGTTCTTGGAGGGAAGGATGCCGGGTGTCTATTTGGAAACAGCCTCTCTACCTTAGGGTAGGGGTAAGGTCTGCGTACACACTACCCTCCCCAGACCCCACTAAGTGGGATTATACTGGGTTGTTGTTGTTGTTGCATATTTTCAGAATCCTCGTCGCCATGATTCCATACACATAAAATTTACGACAATCGGAGTCCAATAGCCCATTCAAATTCAAAACCAAAAACCAAGCCCTAACTCCTCCACTTTCCACCCAATTTTCAGTGATAAATTCATGTTTTTTACAGTATAATAACAGAAACCAAGTCCAAATATCCTTACTTGATGATCCTCCCACGAAGCCTCTTCAAAATCGACCAAAACTCGCCTTAGTTCGCACCCCAAATTGATTTTACACTTCTGAAACTTTGAATGAACTGATACAATAAACCATCTGACACTTTCGCTTCTGCGGCTCCCATAACCGCTTCTGCGTTATTGCTTCCGCGTCCAATTAACCGCTTTTGCAGTTTAACTTAAATCCCGTTCCACCGCTTCCGCACTCCTATACCAATTTTACGGTAACCGATTTTGTGGTCAAACAACCACTTCTGCGGTCTCAACCATTCTACTCCGGACTGCAGAACATGGTCCGCTTTTGCAAAAAATCCCAGGCCACCAAGGGCCACATTTGCAATCACTGAACCACATCTGCGGCACAACTTAAGAGGCTCTCCCACCTCAGATGCTGAAACAACAGAAGCCTCCAAACCATACCTGATACAATATATCAATTTTCCTGATTAACCATCTGAAACCATCCCGAGGCCCCCCAGAACCTCAACCAAAACCAACAACCCAATCAAAAACACCATACGAACTTGTTCCAATCATAAAAACACATCCTTAAACACAAAAATCATCAAATCAAGACGGATTCAAGCCTAAGTTTCAATTATAACTTCAGAAACCAACATTCAATCATAAACCCGACCAAACAATATCTGAATGACCTGAAAATATGCGGATATATCCAAAATCACCTAACGAAGCTACTGCAACTCTCAAAATTCTATTCCGACTCCCGGATCAAAATCTCACCTATCAATCGGATTCCGCCAAAATTCCAACTTCGCCAATTCATGCCTATTTCTATACCGAACCTCCAAATTCAATTCCGATCACTCATCTAAGTCACAAATCACCTCCCGAAGCTGACCGAACCACTAGAATTCACATCCAATCTCTCTAACCACATAGTCAACTTTCTGGTTAACTTTTTTGAAACAAACTCCCTTCTAAGAGGCTATATGCCTTATTATCAACCAGAACCAATTCCATTACACCCGATTGACTCTAATACTCATATATAGAAACATGAAATAACACAATAAGGGGGAAACTGGGTGGTAACTCTCGTGACGACAGGTCGGGTCATCACAGCCATAGCCCATGTTCTTTCGATAACCATGATATAAGCTCTATTCTAAAGTGATTCTCTCATGGAACCCAATCATTCCTTAGCACAATTGGCAAAAGTATAAGTTTTGGGAGTAGGGGGAAGGGGAGACGAGGAATGCAAAAGTAAAAAAGGTACAAGATAAAGAAAAGGTAAGGCGAAAGAAGGAAAAGGAAAAGCCAATATAGTAAAAAAGAAAGTGAACAATGTAGAAAAAAGAAGGGATTCAATAAAATCAATGATAAAAGGCTTGGAATGATTAGAGAGGATAAAAAGGATTGACATGAACAAAAAAGAGTGACAGTGTGTCTCCCTAGTCCCCTGATGAAGAAGAAAATGACTCAAAGAGTCAATAAAATGTTATCCAAATTCAGCAACCAAGCAGGTGGGAAACCTTTCAAATTCCGTAACTGCCTGGCACGCTTGTATTCTGTCACAATCCGGATTTTCCACCCTCAGGAGTAGTGATGGAACCTACTCGTAGAAGCTAGGCAAGCCATAATTCATAACTCCTAACACTTTTATTTTAAATTCTTTTTACCAATCATATCAACGAGCGTTAAATATTTGAATCACAATGAAAATATGAAATTAAAGCGGAAGACTTAAATTAAATAAACTAAATAATAAAGCGGAAATCATCATATGCCTCTACCCAAGAACTGGTGTCAAAACATCCACGGACTACTATGAGTACTAAATTCAATCATTTAAAAGAAAAGTAACATTGTTTGTCTCAAAAACATAACATAACAGACTGAAATATAAGGTAGAGAAGACATTGGGCCTGCGGACGCCTGCAAGGCTACCTCGGTGTCTCGATGAACTGAAGACTAGATCCGGAACTACTGCTCCTTTGCGGTACCCGGATCTGTGCAAAAGAGCACAGAGTATAGTATCAGCACAACCGACCCCATGTGCTGGTAAGTGCTTAGCCTCACCCCGTAGAAGTAGTGACGAGGCTAGACAGGACTACCACATAAACCTGTGAAGTTATATATATTTCTACAACGGGAAAATAATAAGAATAACCATTTTAAATGGGTGGGGAACATGCTTCGGGGATAAAAGATAGTACAGAAATTCAAGAGAATAATAAGGAACACCAATAAATTAACTCTAACATGAATAAGGAAAATAAAAGCATATTTCACTTTTAGTACACATCTCATTGCAGGCGTGCAACCCGATCCTATTTCTCAATGTGTCCGTGGAAGGCATACAAACCGCTCCCATTTTATCAAATCACGTGGTAGGCGTACCAGCCGCTCCCATTTCATCAATATCTTGTGGTAGGCGTACGACCCGCTACCATTTCAATCAATATCTTATGGTAGGCATACCCACCCGCTCCCATTTCAATCAATATCTTGTGGTAGGCGTACCACCCGCTCCCATTTTAATCAATATCTTGTGGTAGGCGTACCCACCCGCTCCCATTTCATCATACCTCATGGTAGATGTACCATTCACTCCCAAAGACAAAGTCACAATAAAATTCCGACTAGGAAAACAAAGCAATATAATAATAATTTCCCGAAAAAGGAACAACAATATCAAAATAACTATTTCGGCAAGGGAGAATCAGCTATAACCAAATCCTAGCTCAACTCTTACTCAGCTCGATTAATACCAGTACTCAAGCATAAATAAAATCCATGAGAATAGACTAAATCTCGACTCAATATCAAGAATCATCAATTTAAAGCATCCGAAGTGTCATTTAAGAACATAACAACTATCAATTTAAGACTCAAGGTCATGCTCGACACCAACTTTTAAATACTCGTCACATGCATATACGTCATACTCAACAAGAAGCAATTAACAAATAAGACTTAACTCCTAGTCCCTCAAGCTAGGGTTAGACCAAACACTTACCTCAATGCCATGAACACAACTCAAGCCTCAATTATAGCTTTACCCCGTGATTCCACCTCCAATTTGCTTGTATCTAATTAAATAACACTAAATTAATCAACCCCAATACATGAAATGAGTTTTCCAATGTTTTACCCAAAAAGTCAAAAATCGCTCAGGACCACGTGGTAAATACTCAACATTCGAACCAAAATCCAATTACCCATTCCTCCACGAACTCAAATATATAATTTATATTGAAATCGGACCTCAAATTGAGGTCCAAATCTCCAATTTTGAAAAACCTAGGTTTTACCCAAAACACCAAATTTCACCCATGAAAATTATTGATTTGAAGTTGAAATCATGTTAAAGATGTAATTGAAGGAAGTTAGTTAAAAATGGCTTACAATTGATTTGGAGTAGAAGAAATCCTTGAAAAATTGCCTAAGTGTGTTTGGGTTTGAGAAAATATGAAAAATGAAGTTGAAAATCGGCTAAGTGTAAAAAATGTAGGTCTCAGATATGGGAATTGCGAACAGGGGTTCGGAATTGCGAACCTTGGCCCTCAGATATGGGAATTGCGAAGTGAAGTTCGCATTTGCGAACAGTGAACAAAAATGAGGGCTTCGCATTTGCGACAAAAGATGTCGCATTTGCAAAAAAAAAAGTCACATTTGCGACAGACACAGCTCCGCATTTGCTAACCATTTGGTCGCATTTGTGAACACTGCATAGATTCCCCTTCTACGCATTTGCAAATGCGAAAACTGCAGAGCATGCGTACCAAAATCTTTTTGAAGTTCAAAAATGAACCTTTGGCTTATCCAAAACTCACGCGAGCCCTCGGGGCTCCAAACCAAATATGCGCACAACCTCAAAAATATCCTACGGGATTGTTCGCGCGATCAAAGCGCCAAAATAAATCATATACATCAAATTAAACCTCAAAATCCAAGAATTCTTTCAAACTTTGTAAAACATCAAATTTTCTAATTTAGGTCCGAATCACATCAAACGACGTTCCTTTTCAATAGAATTTCACATAAACATCTTAAATCATATGTAAGACCTGTACCGAATGCCAGAACCATAATACGGACCCGATACCAACATGTTCTAATAAATTTTAATTTTAAATTTCCTTAAACAATTTTAAAAATTAATTTTACAAAAAAATTTATTTCTTGGGCTTGGGACCTCAAAATTTGATTTCGGACATACGTCTAAGTCCTATATTTTCTCGCGGACCCTCCGAGACCGTCAAATCACGTATCCGGGTCCATTTACCCAAAATATTGACCAAGGTCAAATTTATTCATTTTAACTTCAAAATTTAGTATTTTTTCACAAAATCTCACATTTAAGCTTTCCTTCTATGCACCCGAACTGGTGATGATCCTTTGGTTCCTCACATTCTATACCTCTAAATAATTGTTCGTCCTCGAACAAACGGAAAAAAGAAGTACCTGAGTCGATAAAAAAATGAGTATAATGGCTCTACATATCGGACTCGGACTCCCATGTTGATGCCTCAGGAGGCCGACCTCTCTACTGAACACGAACAGAAGGGAAACCCTTGGATCTCAACTGATAAATCTACCAATCTAGAATAGCTACTGGCTTCTCCTCTTAAGACAAGTCCTTGTCCAACTAGACAGTGCTGAAATCTAACAAGTAGGCTGGATCACCATGATACGTCCAAAACATTGACACATGAAACATTGGATGTATGGCTAATAAACTCGGCGTAGAAGCAAGTCTATAAGCCACCTCTCCTACCCGATCAAAAATCTCAAATGGACCAATGAACCTAGGGCTAAGCTTTCCTTCTTCCTAAACCTCATCACGCCCTTCATAGGAGACACTCGGAGCAATACCTGCTCACCTACCATAAAAGCCACATCTCGAACCTTTCGGTCTTCATAGCTCTTTTTCCTCGACTAAGCTGAATGAAGCCTATCCTGAATGATCTTGACCTTGTCCAAGTCCTCCTGAAAAAGATCTGTACCCAACAACCGAGCCTCTTCCGGCTCAAATTATCCAACTGGAGACCGACAGTGCGTACCATATAAAGCCTCATAAGGAGCCATCTGGATGCACTACTGGTAGATGTTGTTGTAAGCAAACTATGCTAAATGCAATAACTAATCCCACGAAACTCTATTCAATAACATAAGCTCGGAGCATATCCTCTAAGATCTAAATAATCCGCTCGGACTGACTGTCAATCTGGGAATGAAATGCTGTGCTCAACTCAACTCGTAAGCCCAACTCACACTAAGTTGCTCTCCAGAAGCGCGAGATAAACTACGTACCCAGATCCAAAATGAAAGACACGAGCACACCATGAAGGTGAACAATGTCCCGAATATAGATCTCGATAGACCTCTCAGAAGAATAGGATACTGCCATAGGAAAGAAATGCACTGACTTGGTCAGCCTATCAACAGTGATCCATATCGCATCGAACTTCTTCCGAGTCGGCGAAAGTCCAGTAACAAAATCTATAGTTCTCTGCTCTCACTTCCACTCGGGAAGCTCAATCCTCTAAAATAAACCACTAGGCCTCTGATGCTCATACTTAACCTGTTGAAAATTCAAAGAACGGGCCATATATGCTACGATATCCTTCTTCATTCTACGCCAACAATAATGCTGCCGCAAATCCTGATACATCTTTGCGGCGCTCGAATGAATAGAGTATCGGGAGTTGTGAGCCTCCTCCAAAATCAACTCTTGAAGCCCATATACATTAGGAACACACACTCGACCCTATAATCTCAAATCTCTATCATCATCTAAGGTAACATGCTTGGCACCTCCACGATGCACATGTCTCTAAGGACACACAAATGGGGATCATCATACTGCAGATCACGGATACGCTCCAATAAAGAAGAATGGGAAACTATTAGAGGTCTGGAGACCCGAGTGGACCTATTTCTTCTCAGTATGATTGATTTTGATGTTATATTGGGCATGGATTGGCTATCTCCATGTCATGCTATTCTAGACTGTAATGCTAAGACAATCACTTTGGCCATGCTAGGCGTTTAGAGGATCGAGTGGCGAGGCACGACTGATTATGTACCCAGCAGGGTAATATCCTTCCTCAAGGCCCAACGAATGGTTGGGAAGGTATGTTTTTCTTACTTGGCATTCGTACGGTAGGTCGAATCTCAGACTCCCAGTATTGATTCGGTTCCCATTGTGCGGGACATTCCTGATGTATTTCCCTCAGACCTGTCGGGCATGCCGTCGGACAAGGACATTGATTTTGGGATCTATTTGGAGCCAGGCACTCAACCTATTTCTATTCCTCCATATCGTATGGCAACAACTGAGCTGAAGGAATTGAAGGATCAGCTCCAAGAATTCCTAGATAAAGGGTTCATTCGGCCGAGTGTGTCACCATGGGGTGCACTGGTCTTGTTTGTTAAGAAGAAGGATAGCTCTATGAGGATGTGTATTGACTACAGGAAGTTGAACAAGGTAACACTGAAGAATAAGCTTCCTCTACCGCGCATTGATGATTTATTTGATCAGCTCCAAAGAGCTAGGGTATTCTCGAAAATTGATCTTCGTTTAGGCTACCACCAGCTGAAGATTAGAGAGTCTAATATTATGAAGACAGCCTTCAAGACGAGGTGTGGGCACTATGAGTTTCCTGTGATTTCTTTTGGGCTAACCAATGCCCCAACCGCGTTCATGCACCTGATGAACAGTGTATTCTGGCTGTATTTGGACTCTTTCGTGATTGTATTCATAGATGATATCTTGGTATACTCTCGTAGCCAGGAGGAGCATGCTCAGCATCTTAGAGTTGTATTACAGAGGTTGCGGGAGGAGAAGTTGTATACAAAGTTCTCCAAGTGTGAGTTCTGGCTTGAGTCTGTGGCATTCTTAGGGCACGTGGTGTCTTGTGATGGTATTCATGTGGATCCGAGGAAGGTAGAGGCAGTGCAAAGTTGGCCCCGACCGACCTCAGTTACTGAGATTTGTAGCTTCCTGGGATTGGTAGGTTATTATCTCCGATTCGTTCAGGGGTTCTCTTCTATTGCTTCACCCTTGACTAGTTTGACTCAGAAGGGTTCTCCCTTCATATGGTCCGAGGAGTGCGAGGAGAGCTTTCAGAAGCTCTAGACAGCACTGACCACAACACCAGTCTTGATACTGCTGTCAGCTTCAGATTTTTATACTGTGTATTATGATACCTCGGGAGTTGGCATCAGTTGTGTGTTGATGCAGGAGGGTAGAGTCATTTCTTATGCTTCTCGCCAGTTGAAACCCCATGAGAAGAACTACTGTGTTCATGATTTGGAGCTAGCAGCCATAGTTCACGCTCTGAAGATTTGGAGGCATTACATGTATGGTGTCTCATGTGAGGTGTATACGGATCATCACAGTCTTTCGCACCTATTCAGGCAGAAGGACCTTAATTTGAGGCAGCGGAGGTGGTTGGAGTTGCTTAAGGATTATGACATCACTATATTTTATCATACGGGGAAGGCCAATATTGTGGCTGATGCTTTGAGCCGGAAGGCGGACAGTATGGGCAGCCTAGCTTATATTCCAGTTGGGGAGAGGCGATTTGCTTATGGTGTTCAGGCTCTACCCAATCGGCTAGTGAGATTGGATATTTCAGAGCCGAGCCGAGTGTTGGCTTGTGTTGTTTCTCGGTCTTCTTTATATAATCGCATCAGGGAGCGAGAGTATGATGACCCACATTTGCTTATTCTTAAAGATAGAGTTCTACACAATGACGCTAGAGAAGTGACTATTGACAGTGATGGTGTTTTGAGGATGCAGGGCCATATTTGTGTGCCCAATGTAGATGGCCTACGAGAGTTGATACTAGAGGAGGCACACAGTTCGCGGTACTCCATTCATCCAGGTGCCGCGAAGATGTACCAAGACTTGAGACAACATTACTGGTGGAGAATGATGAAGATGGATATTGTTAGGCATGTAGCCAAGTGACTCAACTGCCAGCAGGTCAAGTATGAGCTTCAGAGACCGGGCGGTGTTCTTCAGCGTATGGTTATTCCCGAGTGGAAGTGGGGGAGGATTACCATGAATTTTGTTATTGGGCTCCATCGAACTTCGAGGAAGTTCGATTCAGTGTGGGTGATTGTTGATCGGCTGACCAAGTCCACACATTTCATCCCAGTTTGTACTACTTACTCGTTGGAGCACTTAGCGGTGATCTTTATTCGGGAAATTGTCAGATTGCATGGGGTCCCAGTGTCTATTATATTTGACAGAGGCACTCAATTCACTTCTTAGTTCTGGAGAGCATTTCAGCGGGAGCTGGGTATGCAGGTTGAGTTGAGCACCGCATTTCATCCTTAGACGGACGGTCAGTCTGAGTGCACTATTCAGATTGTGGAGGATATGTTGCAAGCATGTGTGATTGATTTTGGTGGTTCGTGGGATGAGTTCTTGCCACTTGCTGAGTTTGCCTACAACAACAGTTATCAGACGAATATTCAGATGGCCCCGTACTAGGCGTTGTATGGCAGATGGTGTAGATCTCCCGTGGGATGGTTTGAGCCTGGAGAAGATAGATTGATAGGGACTGAGTTAGTTCAAGACGCTCTGGATAGAGTGAAGTTGATTCAGGAGAGGCTTCACACAGCACAGTCTCGCCAGAAGAGTTATGCAGACCGTAGGGTTTGAGAGTTGTCTTTCATGGTTGGTGATAGGGTATTACTGAAGGTTTCACCCATGAGGGGTGTCATGCGGTTCGGGAAGAAGGGGAAGCTGAGCTCCAGGTATATTGGTCCTTTTGAGTACTCGGGAGGGTTGGAGAGGTGGCATATGAGCTGGACTTGCCACCCAGTTTATCTAGTGTTCATCCAGTATTCCATGTGTCTATGGTCCAGAAGTATATCGGGGATCCGTCTCATGTACTAGACTTTAGTACCATTCAGCTTGATGGTGATCTATATTATGATGTGGAGCCAGTGGCTATTCTGGGTAGACAAGTTCGAAAGTTGAGGTCCAAGGATATTGGTTCAGTCTAGGTGCAGTGGAGAGGCCGGCCCGTGGAGAAGACTACCTGGGAGGTCGAGCAGGAGATGCGGAGCAGATATCCTCACCTATTTGAGTCTCAAAGTATGTTTCTTAACCCGCTCAAGGACGAGCGTTTTCTTAAGTTGGGGAGAATGTGATGACCCGGCCCGTCATCATGTGAGTTATCACGCTGTTATCCCCGTTATATGCTTGTTAATGTTACAATATGCATGTTGGGTGAGTTTGAGTTAATCCAGGACGAGTTTGGTTGGAAATGAGACAAATAGTCTCTTAGAAGAAGGAATAGTTGAGAAAAGTCAGATGGATGTTAACTTGGGAGTTAGAGAGCTTAGAATCGAATTCTGATGATTCGGTCATCTCCGGAAGGTCATTTATGGGCTAGGAGAGCGATCGGAAGTGAATTTGGAGGTCCGGGGTAGTTTTAGGCTTGAAATGGCTAAAGTTGAATTTTGGCATTATCCGAACGGTAGGTGAGATTTTGATCTGGCAGTCGGAATGGAATTCCGACAGTTGCAGTAGCTCCGTTAGGTGATTTTGGATGTGCCTGCAAAAGTTTAGGTCATTCGGAGATCGTTTGGTCGGGTTTTTGATCGAATGTTGGTTGCGGAAGTTTAAATGAGAACTTAGGCTCGAATTTTCTTGAATTTGATGTTTTCCTTGTTTAAGGGCATGTTTTTATCATTGGAACAAGTTTGTATAGTGCTATGGTGTATATGTGTAGTTTTCGTTGGGGTCCCGGTAGGGCCGGGATGGTTTCGGGAGGTTAACGGAGGAATTTCAGGAATAATACAGGTCTGGGATTTTAGGCTTCTGGTGTTTTCGCTTCTACGGGTGGGGAACCCTAGAAGCGGATGCGCAGGTGCGAGGAATTTCTCGCAAAAGCGAGATTGAGCCAAGGCAGGAAGCTCTGCAGAAGCGGCTAAGTATGCGCAGGAGCGGGCTCGCAGAAGCGAGCCCATGATCGCAGGAGCGGAAGAGGGCAGCCGGTGGAATTCCGCAGAAGCGGAGCCCGGTTCGCTTATGCGGTCTCGCAGGTGCGAGACCTAGACCGCAGAAGCGGAAACAGGCGGTTAAGTAAAAATTCGCAGAATCGACGAGCTGATCGCAGAAGCGGACTCGCAGGTGCGAGTCCAAGGCCGCAGAAGCGGAAATTGCGTTTGTGATAAAGAAATCAGAAGGGGTAAAATTTCATAAGTCATAAAACATTTAGGGCTCGAACTTGAGAGACAACTTGGGCAATTTCGAAGAGAAATTCAATGAGGATGTTCATGTAATCAACTATGGACTCAAATTATGGTTTTGTATTGATAAATTAAGCATTTAACACTTGAAAATGGAGGTAAGAAGGTGTATTAATGGGGGATTTTAGACCTAAGCCAGGACTTTTATAAAACATTGATTTGAATGGGCAAACAGAGTCCGATTTTGGAAAACTTTATATGTATGGACTCGTGTTGAGATAAGGGTTCTGAAAATATAACTTTCGTAATTTTTTGAGAAGTGTACCAAAAATCAAATTTTGGCAACTTTTTGGGTTTTGGTGCAAATTGAGTTATTTTGAATGGGTTGTGTATAATTAGCCTATATTGATGTATTCTTAATGATTTGGAACAGATTCGGAATCCGAGGTGGTTGAATTGTGAGGCAAGTGCAAGGCGGACTAAAGTTTTTACCGGACCGAGGTATGTATTGGTAGTAAACAATGTACTGATGGTTTGAAACCCCGTACTTGCACTATACAATGCTATGTTGAGATGAGACACGTGTCATGTGACGGGCGTGGTGACATTGTGATTGGGGAATTAGACTTGGTCCTTTCCGACTAATAGCATATTGTGTATTATGACTATGAATGAGATTATAACTGTGTAGTTGGGCTAGTAGCCATGTTTAGAGCCTTGTGCCGATCTGTAGAGCATTAGGGAACCTGTAGAGCTAGGTGACCTCTATATAATGTTGGAGACTTACACTCAACCGTAAAATTAGCTGTATAGCATATCGTGGGCCAGTACTAGATGTGTATTGTGAGAGAGACTAACTAGGGTGGAAATTCCCTGATTTAGCTAAGTGGGCCTGAAAGGCCAAGTCTATAATGACAGGGCCAAGGTCGAGGACCCATTATGAGGTACTATATGTGTATATTGGTTCACATCCAAGCAACGGTCGTAGTCAATATAACCTAGTCTAATAAGTCCAGAATCGATCCCACAGAGAATTAACCTACCAATTGCAGCTTTTAAAACCCAAGAACACTTCCGAATCAAGTTCCCAAACTTTGAGTATATTTTTTTGTGAGTTTTCTAACAAATATTTTGCAAGAATTAAAAGACTGAAAAGAAAGAATTGAATATTGGGTAAATATTATGGAGAAAGACTAAGGTATTGATTTCCTCTATTGATGGAATCACTTCTGTTTATGCTCATACGAATTGTCAATATATTCTATCAACCATGAACGCTATTTTTACCATAATCCTCTCCTGAGCAACTACAATAATTTACTAGTGCACTCTCCCGAGCTACCCTAGCTAGCTTTAATTTAAATAGTCCACTTTAGATTGCACCCAAGGTTTCGTTATTCCTAATCACACCATTACGCCTAAAGTTATAGATTCCTCCAATAACCTAGGTGTGGTGTTGTTCAATAATATACCTAAATATGCACACTTTTCCAAGTTATGCACACTAAATAAGCACAACTAATTGGGGATCCTACCAATTAACTACAATAAGAACGTAGTTGAACAAATAGAAATCTAGCTAACAATTCGTAATCACATAAACGAGAAGTTCATCACCCAATAGGTTCGATCAAAACCTTAGAAAGGGAATTAGCTACTCATGATCAAAGAAACAAGAATAATAATTGAATTCATAACCAAATAATTGATATAAAATAAAGAAATATGTTTAGAGAGTTCTCTCTTACTAATAATCTTGCAAAAGTAGTCAAAAATATAATGCTTGCCTCTTTTGGGCGGACTAGAGGTTTATATAGAGGGTTTAGGGCTTAAAAATAGAGTTTGTACAAAATTAGGGATAAAAGTTACGGTGCCTTCCGCGGTTCAACCACGGTCGCGGACGAACCGCGAACAGAACAGTCCTCTGAATCTTGTGAGGTTCCGCTAGCTTGTTTTTTCGCGGTTCATCCGCGGTCGCGAGTGAACCACGGATGAACAGTAATCCGGATTTCTTCTTCAATTTTTCAAGTTCACTTCAACTCTTCACTTGGCCTTTTTACCATCTTGTGACTCCAAAATAGCTCCTTTAATATCCAATGTCTCATGTGTACCTATAAAACACCAATAAACACTAATAAAATCATTTTTTTTCATCATAAACAATATCAATTAAACAACAAAGTGTGATTATTTAGGGCATAATTATTGTCAAATTCACTTATTATCAATACCCCACACTTAAACCTTTGTTCGTCCTCGAGCAACCTTAATCACACTTTAGGCCAATTTTAGTAATGTCTCCCCCAAGATATGTCACAAAAGCTATCTTTCTTGATTAACCTAAGATATGCACAATCCTTACCTAACTGTAAACTCACATGCCGGCACATTATTGCTTACTCTATTTATTATCAAAAACTTGCAAATTTACCATTTTCCTCTTGAGTTACATGCCCTCACACAATTTATTAAGAGAAGTTCCCACACATAAACAATTTAGAACATGGAACTTACAGATATAGAAAAAATTCACTCACTCTCAACAAAGAACATTCATATGCATACAGACACACCATAGGCTTGCCCCTAGTGTAATACTCCACTAATCGAGTTATTCAATGATAGATCAAGAGGTCTTTAAGGGTTGTAATGTTGGCTACGGGACGGGTAGGATACTTTTGGTTAGAGTGACTAATCTCCCTAAGCACTTATCTTTTCCTTTTCACAACTTCCCTTTTTGTTTTCTTCCTTATGTCTCCCCTAAACATTCCTTCACCTTTATTGACTTTTAATCCCCACTTTTCTTTTGTTGGTGTAACTGGCCTTTCTAATTTTTCATATATACATTGATATAGCTCATTTTCTCATTTTTTTATCATTGCTTTGCAACACATTTACATTATTTTTGCCCGTTCACCATTTTCTACCATTCATTCTTGATTTTCCCTTTTTTCAATTTTCCTTCACCCCACACTCAGACTTTTGCATATTCATTACAACACAAGTGCTTCTAGGAGGTAAAGTAGAACAATGTAAGAATTCAATTTTTCATGAACATTCAAGGGTTATCAAAGAATAGGCTTTAAGCTCAAAGGGGTTAACTAGGATATTATGTACGGGTGAATTCATGTCTATGGATTTATAGGGTTACACAAAGAAATGCCTCTATCATCCCTACAACCAAACAACTTCTATTTCACTTTGCAAACACACAGGGCAAGTTCTAGGTATCATGTAAAACATATAATGTAAGTAAAATCTCACAGACATATAGCATGCAACTCATTTAGAATCCGGTTCATCTACAAAGTCCTATCAATGTTCAAGCAAGCTCTATTGTGCATTTTAAGGCATATCCTAGAATCTACAGTCAAGCTTAAATAATAAATTCTCAAGTTCAATTAAGTTTTTGCTAATGTGCATACTTGGGGTTACATGTTTACCTTTGCCCTCTAATTCCTAAAAAAGAAAAATCTACCTAACCCGGTTCAATAAAAACCCTTGGAAAAGAACCGTGGTCAAAAGAAAAAACAAGGGGGAGGTGATACACTACCTAGAAAAGAAAAGAAAAGAAAGAAAAAATCCTACGTGGACTACTTCCTTCAAGAGTATTTGTCCAAATAGTCCGTCATCAGGAAGAGCCCTCTACTCATATTTTTGGAATTTTTTCAAATTTTTTGAATATTGTTTTTTGTATTTTTTTTATTCCGACTTGGACCCTTAAAAAACCCGTCGCCAAGTATCCATCATCGGGCCAAGCCAGCTATTACTATTTACAACTACATCTACAATGTACAACATATACAAGATAAGTTTCCCACCCCACACTTAAAATCATGTCATGTCCTCATGACATAATAATAAAAATATAGCTCAAGATGGGCGAGAAAACTTACCTGTGACTCACTCGGAGTCGGAGACGGTGGAGGGGTCGACATGACATGCTCGAATAAGTGCTCGAAACCATGCCATGAATCTATTTTTCTGACCGAGATCCGCGGGTTATACTGGAATGGAAAAAAATGGTCCCTTGGGTTATGCCAAGGGAATCCACGGGTTATTCCGGGATTTGGAAAGAAAAAAAGCACCTTGGGTTATGCAGGGAGATCCTCGGGTTATGCCGGGCTGGAAAGAAAAAAGCCCTCTTGGGTTATGCCAGGGGGAACCTCGGGATATTTAAGGAACGAGATCCTATGCTACCATGATTTATTTTTCTTTTGGGATTTTCATTATAATTTTTTGATTTTTTTTCTTTTCCCCCCTTTTTATTTAGCAATACGCATGAAAGAAATTGGGGGGGGGGAACTTCCCTTTGGTCAATTTTCTGCTGCAAAGCTGTTTCAGCGCTTGTGCATTCCATATCCTTTTTAGATTGCACCTCCTTCCTGCATGGTTGCTTTGAATTAAACATGTTTTCAAGAAAGAACAATTTGTTAGTTTGAAATGGTGGTTGGTTTTGTGGCCTTGATCACCCCAATTTCTTCATCCCGACCCCATTTCCGCTGAGAACTTTGTTGCCTACTGGCCTTGAGGGTGAATATCTTTTAAACTGATAGGATTCAACTTTTAGGATTTCATGATGACTCACTCGTGTATGCTCTGGCCTTTTCACTTTATTCTGCCCTTAGGACCTTTGCCTTTGACTTTCTTTCTTTTCCGATGTCTTTACTTTGATAACATCAACTAACATGGTCAATCGGGATTGGACTGACACACCCTCTGAGGCTGGGTATTTTCTTTGGCTTTTGCTATGCGAGCCGTATGAAACCGGTCCTACCACCTTTTCTTTGCAATAGTCACGGATTCAGAGTTAAATCGAGAGGGATTCAAGGAAGAAATATACAAAAGGCACACATATAAGTTTAATGAGAAGCATCCCTTTCGGGGAAAAAGAAGGACTTATCTAGGGTGTGCATGCTGGCTTCAAATAAACATGACATGCTTCTTGGACTAGATGTCCGACCCATACAAACTTTCCAGCTTTTTGTGAACCCCTTAATCCGCATTTCAATACCAGGGAACCTTTCTAGGACTATTTTAGTAATGAGAAGTCTTCTATTCGGCCGATAGCGTCCTTTGCGGGTTTTCGCTAATCAACCTCACTAATTTCTCTTCTCAACGGCGCCCGATAGTGCTCTTTACGAGTTTTCAGTTAGCTGACTCTCTCATTTGCAATTTCTCGACTCATCAGCGCCTTATGGTACCTGAAGGTTTTCACCGATAAGACTGTCTAATTTTATTTCTCTCAATTTGAATTGCATTAGATTCCAACAATGACATTTTTCACTTCCCTGCCTTTGCCAGTTGATCGGAAAGACTTGAACGAGGTATTTGGGTAAAAAGAATTTGGAGGGAACTACAACTTTGGAACCGTTTTTGCGATCTCATGAATGAACCATTATGTCATCTACCCCAGTTTCAACTCTTGGGGAAATAGGAGATTTTGCTTTGGTGTGACTGAACCTTAGGGAGAGGCTGCCTACGTATCTTTCCAAATCAAGTCAAACGTAGTTCAGGGGAATGATTTTTGTATTTGTTTTTGTTTTGTTTTTCTTTTCTTTTCTTTTCTTTTCTTTTCTTTTCTTTTACTTTTTTCTTTTCTTTTCTTTTTATTTTTTTTTCCTTTTTCTTTTCTTTTCTTTTCTTTTTCATTTATTTTTTTCTCATTTTTTTCATCATATTTTCTTTTCTATCTTTTTTTTTATTTTTCTCTTTTCACCATATATTGTTTCTTCATTTTTTTTTCGATAATACTTCCGGGTTTCAAAGAGGGTAGCCAAAGAAGAGTAGCCGACTCAAAAGATTTACGAAGGCTTAATAGTGTTTGGGTAGTGGGAAGAAAAGCTTTCATCATCTGACTTACACAAAAGCCATCATTGCAGTAGGCGTCGACATAGTACCGTTCTACTACATTTGTATTAACATCTATTTCAGGATAATTTCCTTCGATATCTCCCAAACAAAATGCTCCTCTTGGCAATATATTCCGGAGGATATATGGAACCTTACAATTTTGCTTCCTGGTGATGAGATAGAATGCGTCTTAACACGAGTTGTCCTACTTCAAAATTCCCAAGACGCACTTTCTTGTTATAAGAATGGGCTATCCTTTATTAGTACAACTGCCCGAATGTGCCCTGAGTATAGCACACTCTTTTGTTGTAATGGACCTTTCCAAATCGCTACCCAATTTCCCTTTAATTGTTCGAATTCGTGGTTTTGTTTCCTCAAGATTACCTTCTTTGCATTTCGACTCGTGATTCATTATTTCAAAAATCTGACAGTATTTTGGGATATAGGCATGAAGTCTGCAAGCATGTCATGTCATTTAAAGTTACATTATTAAAAACTAAAGAGATGAAATGAATGAGAGAAATAGCAAAATCTGAAAGAATGAAGAAAAATGAACGATGAAATATTGATTTCATTTCATGAAATTTTGAAGATAACATGGTTCACGTTCGGGAATTTAAAGACAATAAAATAAAATAAACATCCGATTTACACCCTGAAATAACTCGGGAAGCACAAAAAGTTACAGGGCTAGTCTACCGGGACTTCGACCTGATCGGGAATGTCGTAGCCGTCCAGTTTTGGAGTTCAGCCTCTGGTTCCATGTAGAGAACCTAAGTGGTTCTAGTACCCTCCCCTGGCTGAAGCATGTTGGTTTCATAAATTATTTGTCTCATAGCTCCACATATGTCTTCGATTTCCACAGAAGTGAACACCTTATCGTCTTCTTCTTCGCCATATTTGGGCTTGACAAAAGTATCATAGATATGTGCCAATGGTTGTGGCAAAACCCATCCTTCCTTCTTTCTTTCCCCTGCCCACTTCTTATCATCTGGAGTTGGTTGGAAGCCTATCCCGAAGAACTTTTCTGTTATAGGTAGAGTTACCGGCTCAGATATACTTGGTAAAGCTTTTCCCAATCCTTTTCCTGGTTTGAAACTCTGTCTAAGCATCTCTTTGGCCACCATAATTGAAGCATTAGACAGGAAAAGCTGGGGGCACATATTTCCCTCCTCGTATTGATCTCCCACCACAATTTCAAAGGCTTGATACACAATAGGTTCACTTCCTTGCCTCACATCCAATCATGGGATCGATGGGTCGCGATAAATGGACTGCTCGTCTTCTTCGTGGACCACGATTTCCTGATCTTCATACTCGAATTTCACCATTTGGTGTAGGGTGGAGGGCACAGCTCTTGCAACATCGATCCAGGTCCTTCCCAATAGAATATTGTATGATGTATCCATGTCCTGCACCTGGAAGGTTACCTCGAAATCCACCGGGCCTATAGTTAATATCATATCAATTTCACCGATGGTATCCCTTTAATGCCATGAAATGCTCTAACACATATATTATTGGGACAAATATTTCCCATCCCAGTTTCCATTTTTTGCAGTCTGGAGAGTGGGAAGATGTCAACGCTTGAACCTCCATCCACCATGACTCGCCTGACGTAGTAACCTTTACAGTATACAGTTAGATGTAAGTGTTGGGTCGCGCCTTCTGGAGGCAAGTTATTGTTACTAAAAGAGAGTTGATTGATGGTGAAGAATCTTTCTACCATCATTTCTAGCTATTCAACTGAGGTTTCAATTGGCACGTACGCCTCATTCAAAGTTTTCATCAAGATCTTTTGATGTTAAGAGGATTTCATCACCAATGACAATAGCGACACTTGTTTAGGATATTTTCTCAATTCACCTATGATGTCATAATCAGTCATCTTCATTTTCGGAAACAAGGCTCTAACTCCTCAGCGCTGACTGGCTTCTTGGATGGAAAACACTTTCACGTGGCATTGTTTACCTCTTGTACATTTGAATATTTCTCCATAGAGGTCTTTCCTGGAAGTTCTCCCGATATTTCTTTGCCCTTGTATGTAACCACTGTCTGCTAATAGTTCCGTGGCACCGCAGAAGGGCCGGTCATTGGCTTCTGTGGTATGCGTCCAATAGCCACTGTCTCACACAGTCGAGGCGGTTTGCTTGTCCCCCATACCATATAAGATCCTTTCAGCACATACAATTGCGCTCCTTTTGTTACTTCAAACTTCCTTAGAGCACTCACAATCAGTGGTTTTTCTTGGCGACCTCATGAAACATAATGAACTCAGTTTTTAGGAGGCACTGTCTCTACTTTTGTTTCAACGTTCTTCTATGGATCAGTCTTGACACTTTTATTCTTCTTTTCCCCTCTTTCTTGCTTCGGGACTGTCTTGGACTTTCTTTTTACATCGGTGATAGCAATTATGGCTTTCAGGGCTAGATCAAATCATACCGGCATCTTTTTATGTGCGGGCTATGAGTTATTAGTCATATTTGGGGCTTCTTCATCCCTCAACACTATCTTTCCCTGTTTTATCAAATCTTCCACAACTTTCTTCAACGTCCAAAAGTTGTCAATAATATGCCCTTCAGCTTCTGAGTGATAAGCACATCGGACGCCCCGTTGATAGGATGGTGATATCGGGTTTTACCTATTTTGGGGGATAGGTTGCAGCAGATTCATCTGGACGTTCTTAGGGAATAGACTGGATTATGGTTAACCAATCAGTGTAAAGTTTGGTCTTCTAGGTAGTTCCCAAGGATGGAAGTTATTTATTTGTGGTCGGGGATTATAGTGGTTCTGGTGATGAGGCTGGTTTCTTGGGAATGGAGGTTGATATATGTTGGCTTCTGGTTGTGGTCGGCAGAAAGGTTTAGCATTCGTGACCACATAAGGTGGGGGAGCATAAGCCATATCAATTTGATGATAGTAGTGTTGAGGGGTTCTTTCAGAGAACACATGTTTAGGAGCCCGGTATATTCTTCCACCTTATGCTACCATAACTATTTCTGTGACGACCTGGCCCGTCGTCATGGGAATTATCACCCTGTTATGTTGTAATTACATGTTTTATGCTTTTATATCAGTGTTAGAGTCTATCTGGTGAGTTAGGACTGATTTGGATTGAAAATGAGGCATATAGCCTTTTTGAAGGAAACTTGAATATGGAAAGTCAACCCGGAGTTGACTATTTGGTTAGAGGGCTCGGAATTGAATTCTGATGATTCGGTTAGTTCCAGGAGGTGATTTGTGACTTAGGGGAGCGATCAGAATTGAATTTGGAGGTCCGGTGTAGAAATAGGCTTGAATTGGCTAAGGTTGAATTTTGGCGAAATCCGATCGGTAGGTGAGATTTTAATCCGGGGGTCGGAATGGAATTCCGACATTTCCTGTAGCTTCGTTATGTGATTTTGGATATGTTCGCAAAATTTCAGGTCATTCGGACGTCGTTTGGTCGGGTTTTTGATTGATTGTGTAATTCGGAATATTTTAAGGAATTTAGGCTTGAATTCGATGTGAATTATGGGTTTTTATGTTGTTAGACGTGTTTTGATGATTGGAACAAGTTCGAATAAGGTATTAGGATGTGTTGGTGCGTTTGGATGAGGTCCCGGGGGCCTCGGGGTGTTTTCGGATGGCTAAACGGGAGAAAATGTGGAAAATTGCAGGGAAGTGTTCTGGTTCTGTTGTTTTCGCTCCTGCGGAAATGGGGGCGCAGGAGCGAGTCCGCAGAAGCGGACAAGGAGGCGCAGGAGCGCTTGTCTTCGCAGAAGCGGAAATCTTTTCCGCTGAAGCGGCGTCGTTGGTGCGAGTGGGTGACCGCAGAAGTGGACTTGATGAGTAAGGGGAAAGTCCGCAGAAGCGGATTCTTGATCGCCTGGGCGAGTCCGTAGGAGCGGACTCTGGAGCGCAGAGGCGAAAGTCACCGCAGGAGCGGTTATGTTTTCGCAGAAGCGAACACGCGGAAGCGGTCTTATGTTCGCAGAAGCGGAATTTGGCCGGCTAGGTCAGGAATCGCAGAGGCGACCATCTGGTCGCAGGTACGGACCCGCAGGAGCGGAATTTTATCCGCAGAAGCGAAAATCGTAGTGAATTAATTGTATCAGAAGTTAGAAAATTTCAGAAACATTTCACACATTTGGGTCTCGGCTTAAGGAGGCGATTTGGGCGATTTTGAAGAGAAACTCAAGGGAAATCATCAGGTAATCAACTATGGACTTAAACTATGATTAGTATTGATAATATTATGCAATTATATCATGAAAATGGAGGCATTTGGGGTGATTCATGGAAGATTTAACCCTAGGCTTGAACTTTAGGAAATCAAGGTTTTGAATGGGCAAATGGAGTCCGAATTTGGTAAAATTGATATACTTAGACTCGTATCGAGATGAGGGTTCCGAATATGTGACTTTCGTGATTTTTCGACAAGTGTACCGAAAGTCGGGTTTTGGCAACTTTGTCATTTTTGGTGTAAATCGAGTTGTATTGATTGGGTGTCGTCCCATTGGCCTAATTTATTGTATTTCTACTGTATTTGATCAGATTCAACGCGTGCGGAGCTTGATTCTCGTGGCAAGGGCGTAGTCGTCGCACTGTATTGAGGTGAGTAATAGATGTGGGTGATGACCAGCGGGTTCGAAACCCTGGTATACCACTTTGTGACGCTGTATAGCGGCAAGACACGTACTCTCATGTGAGTGCGGGGTCGATTGTGATTTGGGGACTATGGCTTAGTCCGACTTGCTGATACTGTGTTATGATATTAGGCCATTCTTGAACCGTCGAACCTCCTTCTCGGATGGTTGCATACTATATTGTGATATTGGCTACACTTAAGCCGTTGAACCCCCTTCTTGGGCGGTTGAGTATACTTGTGGGCCGTGAGCCAGTTATTGGATCCCGCGAGGATTGTTATCATTGTCTTATCATATTGACATGTTAGTTACTACCAGTCCGTAGCTATTTCTGTTATCATGCTGTTTCCAATCTCTGGAACTTGATATTACTGTTTTCCAACTGAAAAATAATAAATGGGTTTTCAAAACTACTTTTGAGCCTGCGAGGCTGTATTTGCATATTAGCCGACTGGTAGTGGATCGGGCTGCGCGCCGCAGCGGTATATATGTTGGATCGGACTGCACGCCGCAGTGATATTGTGCTTGGGCTGTAGGAGCCCCTCCGGAGTCTGAACCCCCACAGTGAGCACGGGTACCCAAATTGGATCGGGCTACGCGCCGTAGCGGTCATATCATGAATTGCATTGCATTTAGCTACATCTGATAGCTGTTATACTGTTTTACTGGTACTTGTTGGTACAGGTACAATTGATATTGATTCTATGACAAGGTATTTGATTACAGCTTTACATAGTGCTTTATTGCGGATTTCTTATCCGCGCTGTCTTACCCTTGTTTATTACCACTGAGTCTGGCAGTACTCATTTTACTCCCTGCACCTTGTGTGCAGATCCAGGTACCTCTCAGCAGTGATCCAGTAGCTGTGCGAGGCGACATCCGTGGGATATACGAGGTAGCTGCAGAGTCCGCAGGACCCGATATTCCTTCTTACTGTCTTTCGATTCTGTATCGACTTTTCTTTCCGCACTTGGTATCTTGTAAACCTTATTACACTTATGTTCAGTAGAGGCTCATGACTCTTGACCCTTCGGTCTATGGGAGTTGGTATATTTTGGGACTTGGTTCCCCGTGTTCGATATATGTATTACTGTTGCTTCATGCTTTGATATGCTTAAATGGGATAAAGCGAGCTTCTAGCTCCGTCGTTGTTATTGATTGGTCAGGCTGGCCTAGCAATGTGCTGGGTGCCATCACGACCGGATTTGGGGTCGTGACAGTTTCCTCATTCTTTTTACCTTTTTTATCCCTCTAGACCCACTTTGGATGGCTTGGGAGGTTGCTCTGATGGCCGGTTGACTCAAAATCCTATCAATTTTCAAACCATTATTTACCATCTAGCCAATTTTGATTGCCTCTGCAGAAGGCTTCCCATGGCCGAAATCATATTCTGAAAATAATCTGTTTCCTAGGCCTGGAGGGAGACAGTGACCATTTCTACCTCGTCCATTGGAAGTTACACCCTTAATGCATGTTCGCGCCATTTAATAGCGTATTCTTTGAAGCTTTCTGATGGATTCTTCTTCAAATTTTCCAAAGAATTTCTGTCTGGTGCGATGTCAATGTTATATTGAAATTGCCTTACAAAGTCCGTGGAAATATCGTCCCAAATGTGCGAACGTGAGATGTCTTGGTCCATGTACTATTCTGGGCAATGCCTATTAGGCTCTCCCTAAAATACGCCATCAACAACTCTTCTTTTCCATCGGCGCCACGTAGCTGATTGCAATACTTTTTCAAGTGAGCAATGGGGTCGCCGTGCCTGTCATACTTTTCATACATTGGTTTTTTAAACATTAAGGGAAAGTGTACATGCGGGAACATGCACAGATCTGTATATGAGGTACTTTTTTTCCCGCTCAAGCCTTGCATATTCTTTAAGCTCTGCTCGATGCTTCTCATTCTCATCTCTATCTTATCTTGCTCTGTGGCTTTGGGGATTTTTTCTTGCCCTGGTGTAAGCTCGTATGGCAGTGGCTGAGAGTAAGTATATTGAGGATAATGAGGAGGGTCAGCCTGAAAGATAGGGTTTTGGAAGGTGAAAACCGAAGGGTCAAAATCATGCTTTAGTAGTGATGGTTGTGTTATAGCGGAGCATTGAAAATGTTAGGATATGTTCCCGAGGGGAACACCTGGGGGCGAACCTCAGAAGGTGTTCCTAAGAAGTGAGCAGTTATAGTAGGTTGTTCCAACGAGGTGTTTGGGTGGCTAATGGGAGCGGTGGTAACACCTCCGGATCTAAGAAATAGTTCAGGAAATCCAGGGATGGTGCTTGGGGGTTCCTTTCCATTATTTCAGGCCTCCCACATTTCCATGAGTCGGAGGCACGGTATCCGATTCTTTTTAACTGTAATGGACTCATATGTCGGGACCACCAAGATGGGGCTATCTTCGGATATGGGAATTGTGGGCAGAGTCATATCTATAGACATTTCCACTCTGCCTCTTGATCTGATAAACTATTGATGTGATGCAGCGTACCACAACCAACCACCATTTCTAAAAGCTAAGCTGGAATTGACAGCAACAACGATTAGTTTGACACAAATAACAGATAGGTAACCGAACATTGGAGTGTGATGCACCTATAAAGTTAAGTGAATATCTACATGTTTGCCATGGTTGTATGCGTCATCCCGCCTTTTCTTTTTGTTTTCCTCACTTTTTTTCTCTTTTGTTTTTCTCCCATTTTCTTTTCCCTTTGTTTTGTTTTTTCATTTTATGCTTTTCCCTTTTCTTTTGCCATGGCTTATCTCTCAATACCTTATTTTCTTCCTTTGCGTTTCTTTTTCTCTCTTGTTTTTCCTTTTATTTACTTCCCTTGTATTTTTTGTTTTCTATTTTTCTTATGATTATGGTCAAATCTTGTGTCGATTGCCTACGTATCATGACCGTGCATGAATCAAACCAAGCATAGTTCTTGCAAATAAGGTAAATAAACTAACTCAAGAAATGCTTTGAAAGAAAAAGGGAAATATGTTTTTATTTTTCTTTTTATTTTTTGAAAGAAAGACCTCCCAGAATTCTTTTTCTTCTTTATTGGTACTTTGGGAATTTTAGAAGTAGAAAGAAATATTTTTGTTTGAATTTTCCTTTATTTTCTCTTTTTTCTAACACGAAAGAAAAAGATATTTTTTTGGATTTTGAAAGTTTCCTCTTAATATTCGGAATAGGGACTTTTACGAAAATATTTTGAATTTTTCTGCTTAAATATTTTCGGACTCAATTTTATTTTTCAAAATTTGTATTATTTTTTTATTTTTTATTTATGGAAGAAACACATGTAAGGAGTATTTTAATAATTTATTTAGACCTAAAAGGAAAAAGTGGCTATTTTTCAAAAAATTTATTTAAGCAAACAAAGAATCAGTTTTGCAGATACGGCCTTTCAGCACTTCTAGGAGGAAGATTTTAAGATTGTGCCTGCAAACCCTTTAAAAATGACTCAGGCCTTTTGTCGGCCTTTTGAAGACATTCGGCTTATTTTAAACAAGAATGACATAACCCGACTTATTCATGACAAATTTCAAATTTTATCATTTTTGGGCTATTTTTGCAAAATGGAGGTTGGACCTAAATCAAAATTATTTTGAACGAAAAGTTTCTTTCTATTCTTCAAATATTTTACTCATTTTTATTCAAAATCCGGTAGTATTTCAGTACTATTTGGGCAATGATTTTTTTAAAACAAGTGGTTACTCTCATTTTGTCTAAACAATGCTTATTTTTCTAAATTTTCACTCATTTAGACAAGTTGGTCAGCATGCAAAGCCGGGCAAATAAATGTGCAAGTAGCACGTAAGATGCATCAAGATGGTCATTTAATTTCAGGTCACCTCTCCTAGACGTACCAAACCCATGTATTGAGTCCCCTAAGTCAAATGCACATGAGTCAAACAAATGTCCTATTAGCGATCCGATATTTGTTTTTGTTCTTCTAGCTTTAAACCCTAGGTATATTGGTCTAGACCTAGCTTACCCGAGCAGACAACTCGAGCCAAGGGGGAGGTAGCCTATCGGGAATACAGAAGCTCCACTGGCTTAGCAACTCATCCAAACCTCGTTCTAAATGAGGAAAGACTCTAAACAGAAGAGAAACTACATGAAGTGCACCCTTCTCCATGATGTAGAAGACGTAGAAAGAGGAAGGGATTCGCAACAGTTTCTATACAATTCAACAAATATCAAAGCAGTAAAACAGTTACCACATATAGAATGGAACATGTAAAAAAATCAAATAAAGCCAAATATAACAATTATACTAAGCTCGAATTCTTGAACCCTTAATCGAAATTCTGGGTTCGTATCCCCAGCAGAGTCGCCGGAGCTGTCACACCTCATTTTTTACAAACCTACCCTGAAGGATAATGTACAAGGGAATTTTTTCATTTAAAGTGACATCATTCGAAATGGGAAAATGTATTTAATTTTAGAGCCTCCACATGGGATAGGATTAGCTTTTGGTGTCCCAAGTCACCGGTTTAACTTGCATCCCAAATCGAGGAAAACTTTGACTCCCTAGTTGGAGTCTGCGAACCAGAAATTCTGAATAAGGAATTCTGTTGACCTGAGGGAAGGTGTTAGGCATCCCCGTATCCCATGGTTCTAGCACAGTAGCTTAAATTATCATAGATGGCTAAAATTTGATTTTTTATACATGTCATCTCATAGTGCAATTTTAGACTTATTTAAAGCTTTTAATTCAAAATATTTCTAGAAAGTGAATGTCGTGTAAAATGTATTTTGGATAACGGCACACAAAATGCACCGGGTTCCTCGATACATTTTTATCCAATGTTTTGGGATTTGGATTTGGGTCGCATGAAATGCACACCCGTATTTAGGAAGGTAAAATTATTAAAAAGCGCGCCTAAAGCGACTAACATATTATTTTCTTTGTAGGAGGCCGTGAAATTTTGCTAAACGGCACGTCCCAAATTCTAACAATTTTAATATAAACAATTATAGATGGGCCACGCAATTTATGCATTTTAATAGTCGTGGCTTGTCTCACCTCCTTTTTCGCTATTACACCCCGTGAGGGGTATAATAAATGAGTTTTTCCAATTAAAGGACAATCGAAATGAGATTCATTTGTCAAGAGATTCAGAGTCGCCACTTGGGAACTTTATGGTGTCCGAATTCACCGGTTTGAATCCCGAATCGAGAAAAAGGTTTGACTCTGTATTATAGTTGCAAATCATAAATCCGGGTAAGGAATTCTGTTAACCTGGGAGAAGGAGTTAGTCACTCCCGTGTTCCGTAGTTCTAGCACGGTCGCTCAACTACTATATTTGGCTAAAATATGATTTTTATACATATTAAACTTATAGTGCCTTTTAGAATTATTTACCACTTTTAGTCGATTATTAAGAAATTGAACGTCATTTAAGAATGTGTTTTCAAATCACGTCACATGAAATGCACCGTAATTCTCGACAAATTCTTATTCAATATTTTTGGATTTGGATTTGGGTTGCATGAAATGCACACCCATATTTCAGAAGGTAAGATTATTAAAAACGCTCCTAAAGTGACTAACATCTTTTTAACTTTGTGGGAGGCCGTGAAATTCGATAAACGGCACGCCCCCAAGTTCTAAATAATTTTATATAGATAATTACTGAGGGACCCGCAATTTTTGTGTTTCTGTTCGGCGAGGCTCATCTCATTTTTATTAAGGGCTAACCTAAAGCAACTATGACTGTTGTATTTATTATGTCTCTAAAAGGCCAATTAACTTACAATTATAAATTCGGGGCTCGAATTCAAGTCAGAATTCAAACAAAAGGGAAGACCCTTTTAGCTTGAACCCGCTACCTAATTCGAAACCCAATTTTATATTTTTGAATTAATTCCCTCTATTACTTGGGTGATTTGAAAAAGAGCCTTCGGGCTTCTAGCAATTTTTTGGGCCTTGAGAAATGGTACTAGCAGATGATGTGAAGAGAGAAACAAAATAAAGGAAATTAAGTAATAGAAAAATTCAAATTCATGCTCATTTTCCTTAAACGTTAATTCCCAAAAAAAAAAAAAACATGTCCTAACAATTCATGAATGGGTGAGAAGTCCATATGCTACTGACGGAAGCACATAACTAAGGAAAACAAATAGAATCATTCAAAACCAATCACAAAATATTCAAGTTCGTTTCAATTTACCAAATCCCAACCCTACCATTACTTATTTTAATACTCGAACCTGCAACTTAACCCATTAAACCTATTGATTTAATTCTCCTAGTGTCAGATTATATCAATACTAAACCCTTTGAAACCTATTTTTTAACAAACATATGGTGAAAAAATAAACATGATCAATTATTCTACACTGCAAGAGATGTCAATTCTTCATTAATAAAATACTCATGCTATCTCCAGATTTAATTTCTAACCAATGACTTACTCTAGTCTTAAGTTCAACCTACAGGATACTTAAGGCTAATATTATTAGGACATTCGTATAGTTCTCAGAGGAAATACAACAGTCCAATCAGTCCTTAATTAATACAAAAGATAGATGATAGTCTAATAACAATATTAAACTAAATGCCTAAGTATGCAAATCAGAAAATGTAATAAAACAAAGGAACCAAAAGAGTCCTCCAATATTCCTCCTCAACAGTAGTCATACATAGGAATCCAGTCCTCACTTGAGGTATTAGAGTATACCTGGAAATAAACAAATGAAAGGAGGAATAATCAGCAATGTAGACAATAATCAGCAGCAACTGGAATTCAACTAGGGTCCAGCAGTTAACAACAACAACTTGGAACAACTTGGACCTAAAATGACTTTATAAAAACCAAGCAAGCAGCACAGGACTGGCACACCCGGTAAAGGACTCTGGAATGACTCAATTGTAACCAAAATCAACCGAAATTCACTCAGAAATACCCTTGGAACCAAAGCATCCAGAAGCTAATCCAAAATTGTAAACCAACAACTAGTTTATTTTCAGCTTAACGAAACAGTAGTTTTTGTTTGATTTTGATAGTTTTCTATTTTTTTTTTCTGTTTTTCTATATAGAATTCAGATCTAGAGGAGGATTTTTTGAGCTTTTTATGATTTGAAATTCAAAATATAATATTAGATCTGTAGGAGGATTTTTGGGGGGAGGGTAGGAAGTTTGGAAAATTCTGAGAGGTGTCTAAACTTGTTAGTGAAGGCATTGGGTTGCCTTTTAGAGACAATAAAATGGGCAGAGGGTTCTCGAAGAGTTTTTCAATTTTTCCCCCTTTTTATTTCATAATTTGACTATTAGACCCTAAATTTATGCTTTGCTACCCAAGTTACTACATTAAAATACAGAAAATTTACACTAAAGCCCCTTCTAGAAGGCCCTAGGGTATTCTTTTAGATATGTAATACCCATACTACCCTTATCCTAGCTTTGAAATTACTATTCTTGATAAATCAGCCATTTTCCATGCCCAAACTATCCTTAAAAACCCCCTGAAATTACTGACCAATTAGACCCCTTTTACCTTAGTTAAAGCTTAACTATAGTTAAAGCAAACAATTTTAATTCAGCTATATCCAAACAACCTAATATGAATATCTAAAAAAATTCTAATTAACACTAAAACTTTTAGCTATAACCACATTACTAATTAGAAAACGAACAATTGACTAATTAATCAAACCAGAATACTCATAATTAACTCCAAATCCCTAAAGCTAAATTCAAGCTAAAAATTAATATCACTAATACAAAATTTTAAACAGACAATAAAATCAAAAAATAAAAAATTAAAATTGAGACTTAAAATCACATGAAAAGCGCAATACACAGAATCAAAAATTCAATCACAATCCTATAGTTTCAAATTAAACAAACAATTGAATCATATAAGCGAAAGAAAATTAACTACTATTGGAACAAATGAAAGCCCTGGATTAATCCTAAGACTAAAAAGATGGATTGAAATAGAACAAAACTGGATTAAAAAAAATTAAAAATAATAAAGAAAAAGAATTCTAAGAACATTTACTGATTTTAAAGCTTGAACTTGACTGATTTCAGGTTTAGGTCCTCAAATAATGTTATGTACTTGTTCTTAATAAGAACAACACATAACATTATTCCAGGAACCCAAATCGAACCCTGATGACTTTTGAAATATTCAAGCCCTTGAATAGCAAACCATAGGTCCGGAAAATAAAACTTATCAATTGGATTTGGAGAAAATAACTTGAGGATTCAGGTAGAGGATATGTATGGGAGTATGGGGTGTTATTTTGGGCGAGGTTTGAGGGTTGCGCCGCCACCAGAGAACCAAGACGGCGGTTAGGGTTCACAATTTTAATTAAAGGTTCGAAGGGTTTGGGCGTGTTTTGGAGAAAACAGAACCGAGATTGGTGATGAGGAGGAGGATGAGAAGGCATCGTGTGAATTTGGTTGATTTGGGACATTTAGGGTTTTGGCCGGATTTTAGATTCGAAATTCGAGAGAATAGGCAACGAATTGAGGAAAAGGGATTTGAGGGATGGGAAGAGGAGGTAAAGGAGAGTATGGGGTAAAATTTTAGGGTTGTTGAGAGCATCGCCACAAGCAGAGGCGATTTTCGGTCGATGGCGGACTGCGGAGTAAGGCGTAGGTAGGATGGGGTAGGGTGGCCGTCGGAGGCGTTACAAGGAAGGGGGAGTTGGTACGAGGAGGGTCAATTTGGTTTCGAATTTTTTAACAATTTTCAGATACTTTTATTAAAATCTAGGGTGAACTCAGAGCTATTGGATCATGAGGGATGGAGGGCCAGGATTATTTTGCCACTTAGGGAGCCTGAAACGACTTAGTAACACCCCTATACTCCGTCGTTTCAGGAGTCTGAGGGCTGGAGTATTTTGATCGGGCATGGGCGTGACTTGGGCTTAGACCGGGCGATTGAGGGGTATTGGCTTGGGCAGGATGCTAGCCTAATGCAGGCTGGCCCTTTTCTCTTCTCTTTTATTTCTTTCATTATTATTATTATTATTATTATTATTATTATTATTATTATTTATTTTGTTGATTACAAAAATTAAAAACAACAAAAACCTAATTTAACTCTACAAATTAAACTAATTAATGTTCTAAAATTAACTAGGTCCTAATTAAAAAAGAGAATTAAACAAAATCAAAATCAAAGGTAAAATGTAAAACAAAAGGCTATTTAGATTATTTCTTCCATTTTTTGTAATATTAATTGACTAAGAAAAATACTGTAATGGGTCCTAAATGCAAGCATGCTATTGTATATATTTTTTTTGAATTATGCCAACTAAAAATGCGCACAAAATGCAACAAACAAAAATTCATGCAATTAATTCCCTAAAAAACTTCAAGTAAGAAATGTCTTAATTCTAAGGGTTTTATAGGAATAGTTCAAGCGAGACAAAAATTACGTTCTCACGGCTGCCCCTCTTTACTCGGAGACACGAAGGATTTTCGAGTAAAGATAAATGAGTAATTATGAGAGTTATTTGCCTGCTTTGCATTCCATGAGAAGCGTTTTTGAAAATTGTCTGACTGAACCCTGCTTCAAAGGTTGCCTACATATACTTGGCTATAAAGGAATCAGGTCAGTGTAGTTCTGGAAGGTTAAGTAGCTAGGACAACAAAGGAGCTGTGATCTCATTATTGTTGCTGCTGCTATTGCTCGCTGACCTCCTTATTACACCATGGTAAAACAAAAGAAGCTAGCTTAAGCTATGATCTAAGAGTTAGAAAATATCATATCTATGTCTTCAAACTTGCTCCTATGTTGTCTTGAACTTGTATTCTTCCGATGGAAATCTATCATTGTTGCCTTGCATTGTGACCGGAGATGTCTTTCCATTCCTCCGAGCGATGTTTGACTACTAAATTTGAAATGTGTGCCTCTATTTTCCAGGCGGGCTCCTGAATGCTGACGCATGAAAAGTATTCTCTTGTTTCCAGGTGGGGTCCTGACTGCAATGCTTGAAAAGTATTTCCTTGTTCTTCTCAGGTGGGCTTCTGCCTATAACAAAATAGACAAATAAAAAATAAATTCCTAGTTTGGTGGTTCGGCAAATCATGTTATGCGATATTCCAAATTTAAAAACTAAAATTTGAACTGTAGTTCCCTTGTTCTCTAGGTGGGCGCCTGATTGCTGAAACTGAAAAGTATTCTCTTATTCTCCAGGTGGGCTCCTGACTGCAACGCTTGAAAAGTATTCCCTTGTTCTCTAGGTAGGCTCCTTCCTACAACAAAATAGACAAACAAAGAAATTTTCTTCCACAGTTTGGTTGTTGGGCACATCATGTTATCTGAATATTAAACTTAACAGCTAAAATTTGAATTATACTTCCCTTGTTCTTCAAGTGGGCGCTTGACAGCTGAACTTGAAACGTATTCCCTTGTTCTCCAGGTGGGCTCCTGATTGCTGAAAAGTATTCTCTTATTCTCCAGGTGGGCTCCTGATTGCTGAATTTGAAAAGTATTCCTTTGTTCTCCAGGTGGGCTCCTGATTGCTGAATTTGAAAAGTATTCTGTTGTTCTCCATGTGGGCTCCTAATTGCTGAATTTGAAAAGTATTCCGTTATTCTCTAGGTAGGCTCCTGATTGCAATAAAACAAACAAAATAAGGAAAAAATTATGCCCCACTTTGATGAATGGGCGCGTTATGTTACCATAATATAAAAACTTGAAAGATAAAATTTATGTTATACTTCCCTTGTTCTCCATGTGGGTCCCTGATTGCAAAAATTTGAAATTTATTCTCTTGTTCTCCGGGTGAGCTCCTCATTGCAACAAAATAGACAAAGAAAATTTTCTGCCCCTATCTTAATCAAAGAAAGATTTGTTAATATAAAATGGTGGTTAGCTGCCGGCATTCTTGTTGGGTACATTCCTGCTTCTGGCTTTGCTCCAACTTGTTCCCTGGACTTTCTTTGAAACGCCTCGAATTCCTTACTGACTTTCAACCCCCTGACTTTGATGACCCAAATGTTTTATCCCATATTGTTGTTTTGTGTTTCTGACCCCTCTATTTGAATCCTTAGTTCTCCCCCACGATTATCTGATTAATCCATTGATGAAACTTCCAGTGGTCATGCATGTCTTACTTTTCTTTTGACATCTTTGATATATTCCGGCCTTGTTGCACCGTACAACTGGGAAGCTGGCAGTTAGCCTTGATATCCATCCTTTTTGTTTTTGGACAGAGCTGACACTGAAACATCTTATAGACAGACCTCAAGAGGATGAAATGCAATGACCTCGAAAGTTAAAGATAAAATGGATGATTTGTAATGAAGAGATGAAGATAGGACTTATCTGAGTGGAACGACTGGTACCATTGATCGTGCCATGCTTTTTAGATTAACTAGCCTAGTATGTCCAACCAATCATCTTTCAATTACAATCTTTACTGTTCCAGACTTTCACAACCTGACTTTCACCAAAACCCAAGCCTTGCTCGTCTTTCCATGTTTTGAGCAGCCTTCAACCACAGACTTGTTTCATTTCCCCATCTGAAAACTCACCTTCGCCTTACGGTGCCCGTGAGGGTTTTCACTTACAAGACTCATTCATTTTTATATCACTCAAAACTCACATCACCTTATGGTGCCCATGAGGGTTTTTACCAATAAGACTCTCTCATTTTTATCTTTCACAACTAATGTCGCCTTATTGTGCCCGTGAGGGTTTTCACCAATAAGACTCACTCATTTTCATCATTTTCCTTCTAGTACCATAGTGTTGCCCCTAACATAAATTTCTTTGCTTGCTCGCATTGAAACTCTTGAAGATTGATCGGAAGGTCTTTCTTTGGACCGTAGAGCAGTCTTTTGGATGGGATTTAGAAAGAATGGTATAGAGGCTCAAAATAATTCAACATGGGTTTAACATTACAACTTTCCGAATTAGATTTCTTACAATAACCACAACTTCTGCCCCAGTTTCCTTCTTGGGAACTTTTGGATTTTTATTTCGATGAGACTAAACCTCATAGAAAGGCTACCTATGTACCCTTTCGGGATCAAGTCAAATGTAGTTCACGTCATAAAATTACTTCGTTGTTGCGATATTTCCTTTTCCATTTTTATTTTTTTTTCTTTTCATTTCTTTTCTTTTCATTTCTTTTCTTTTCCTTCTCTTTTCTTTTCTTGTGTTTTTCTTTTCTCTTCTTTTTTCTTTTCTTTTCTATTTTTTTCTTTAGTTTTCTTTTTTTTTTCTTCCTTTTTCTTTTTCACTATTTTTCTCTTGTTTCTCCACTTACTTTTCCCGCTCGGGTTTTTGAGTTTTGTTATTGATTCTGAAAGAGGGGTACGAAAGAAAATAGAATAAGGCTCAAAGGGATAACAAATGATAAAGTGTTTGGATAGCAGAACAAAATGCCTTCGTCATTTCAATGTCAAAACATGCCAAATACAATTAGGTACATTTCGATAAAGAAATCATACATAGTATAGCTTGACTGCATCAGAGTTGATAGCCATTTCTACACATTTCCCTTCCACATTTGTTAGATTCAATGCACCACTAGATAACACTCGGGTTACCACAAATAGCCCCGGCCTATTGGGGGAGAACTTTCATTTTGCCTCAGCCCAGTGAGGTAGGATATGCCTCAACACCAATTACCCTACTTCAAACTTCTGCGGACGCACTTTCTTATTATATGATCTTGCCATTCTCTGTTGGTATAATTGTCCATGAGATACTGCTGCCAATCTCTTTTAATCAATCAAGCTCAATTGTTCTAAGCGGGCTTTGACCCACTTATCATCGTCAATTTCCACTTTGGTGATAATCCGGAGGGATGGTATTTCAACATCTATAGGTATTACCACCTCCGTACCATATACCAATGAATAAGAAGTCACCCCTACTGAAGTGCAAATAATAGTGTAATAGCCTAACATGGCAAAAGGTAACTTCTCATGCCATTGACTGGACCATTCCGCCATTTTCTGAAGTATCTTCTTGATGTTCTTGTTAGCTGCCTCGACCACTCTATTCGCCTTAGGACGATATAGGGTGGAATCGCGATGCGTGATCTTAAACTGCTGACATGTATCTGCCATTAGATGGCTGTTGAGATTGGCACCGTTGTCTGTGATAAGTACCTTTGGGATTCCGACAAATGATGTTCAAATACACAAAATCGACCACTGCCTTCTTGGTCACCGATTTGAAAGTTTTTGCCTCAACCCACTTAGTGAAATAATCAATGGCTACTAGAATAAACATGTGTCCATTGGACATCGCTGGCTCGATTTACCCAATGACATCCATCCCCCAAGCGAAGAAAGGCCATGGTGCCGATATTGTATGTAACATAGATGGTGGAGAATGTATCAAATCTCCATGTACCTGGCATTGATGACACTTTCACACAAAACTAATACGATCTCGGTCCATAGTAAGCCAATAATAACCTGCTCGGAGAATCTTCTTCGCCAATATATATTCACTCATATGAGGTCCACAAACTCACATATGTACTCGGTCATGATAGTTGTAGCTTGTTTAGCATCCATGATCCTCAAAAAATCTGCTTGCCAGCGTCTAATGGTTCTCTTTTGATCCCCCATGGCCTGTGCCGGATATATTCCCATCCTGAGGTATTCTTTGATATCATGAAACCATGGCTCATCATCAAGCTCTTCTTCTACCATGTTACAATAGGCATGCTGATCTCGGACCTCAATCTGTAACGAGTCCACATAAGCCTTATCTAGATGATGCAACATCAGCACCAAAGTTGCTAAAGCGTCAGCAACTTCATTATGAATCCTTATAATATGCGTGAAATCTATTGAATGATATTGTTGACAATGTTCATGCAAATATTGCCGGTACGGTATGAGCTTTAAGTCTCGTGTCTTCCATTATCCCTGAATTTGGTGCACCAACGGATTCGAATCGCCCATGACCAAGATCTCCTGGACACCCATATCTGTAGCCAACCTCAAACCCAAGATACATGCCTCGTATTCAGCCATGTTATTAGTACAGTAAAAGCGAAGTTGAGCTGTAACAGGGTAGTGCTGCTGATAATAGGTGAATTTGACTATAATTATACCCTAAATAATCACACTTTATTATGAGAACAATGTTGTTAAAAGGACAAAATGCTTTGATTAGTGTTTGATTGTGTTTTACAGGTACATGTGATGCATTGGATACTTTAAAAAGCCATTTTGAAGCCATAAGTTGATGAAAAGGCCAAGAGAAGAGCTAAAGTGAAAAGGGCTGGACGAAGCAGTGAAGAAACAGAAGCACCGTTCATCCGCGGTCCACTCGCGGTCGCGGATGAACCGCGAGAAACGAAGCCCTCTGAATCTTGACTGTTCGCGGTCCGCTCGCGGCCGCGAACAAACCGCGAAGGCCCCAGCGGAAGTTATCCCAATTGGACTCTAATTTGTTTTCTTAGCTCTAAAACCTCTATATAAACTCCTAGTTTGCCCCATAGAGGCATGTACTTTATTTCTTCAATACTTTTGCAAGGTTTAGTAGGAGAGATTCCTCTCAAACTCTTTCTATTATTTTATATCAAGCAATTCTTTATGATTTCAATTATTATTCTTGTTTCTTCAAGCATGAGTAGCTAAATTCTTTTCTAAGGTTTTGATGGAACCTATTGATAGATGAACTTATCGTTTATGTGATTACAAATTGTGAATTAGATTTCTATTTGTTCAACTTCATTCTTATTGTAGTTAATTGGTAGACGTCCCAATTAGCGGTGCCTATTTAGTGTGCATAACTTGGAAAAGAGTGCATATTTAGGTTTATTGTTGAACAACACCACACCTGGGTTATTAGAGGAATCTATAATTTTAGGCGTAAAGACGGGATTAGGAATAACGAAGTCTTGGGTGCAATCTAAAGTGAACTATTCAAATTAAAGCTAGCTAGGGTAGCTCGGGAGAGTGCACTAGTAAATTATTGTAATTGCTCGGGAGAGGGTTACGATACACATAGCGTTCATGATTGATAGAATATATTAACAATTTGTATGAGCATAACGATAAGGGATTCCGTCAATAGGGGAAATCAATACCTTAGTCTTTCTCTATATTATTTTATTCAACATTCAATTCTTTCTTTTAAAGCATTCTTTAATTCTTGCAAAGTAGTTGTTCGAAAAACACACAAATATATATTCA
Source organism: Nicotiana noctiflora (assembly GCA_032618575.1). Lineage (NCBI taxonomy): Eukaryota > Viridiplantae > Streptophyta > Magnoliopsida > Solanales > Solanaceae > Nicotiana > Nicotiana noctiflora. Next base: position 162,846 of record JASVEL010003642.1, on the reverse strand, counting down.
AAGTTTGGGAACTTGATTCGTAAGTACTCTTGGGTTGTGAAAGTTGCAATTGGTAGGTTAATTCTCTGTGGGATCGATCTTGGACTTATTAGACCAAGTTATATTGACTACGACCGTTGCTTGGACGTGAATCAGCTGCCCTGTCTCAAAAATAAGTATTGCTCCTATCTCAACGCCTTTGGTATTGGCAGCCCCATTAAAGAACAACTTCCAACCCGATTTTTTGACATGTTCTGATTCCCCGACGTGTATTGTCTCCTCATCAGGGAGGTATTTCTTCAAAGGTTCATATTAATCATCAACTGAGTTCTTGGCTAAATGATCAGCCACTGCTTGTGCTTTCATCGCAGTACGGGTCACATATACAATATCAAATTCCATGAGCAAGATTTGCCACTTGGTGAGCCTCCATATGGGCATGGGCTTCTAAAAAATGAACTTTAATGGGTCCAACCACGAGATGAGATAGGTGGTATATGATGACAAGTAATGTTTCAATTTCTGCGCTACCCAGGTTAAAGCACAACACGTTTTCTCAAGCTGAGTGTATTCTACCTCAATAGATGTGAACTTCTTGCTGAGGTAGTAAATCGCCTGCTCTTTCTTTCCTGTGACTTCATGCTGCCCCAATACACAGCCAAAAGAGTAATCCAAAACTGTCAAATAGAGGATCAAGGGTCTTCCCTGCTCTGGTTGAACCAACATATATGGACTAGCCAAATACTCCTTAATCTTGTCAAATGTTGCCGGACATTCATTCGTCCATCTGACTGCATCATCTTTCTTTAGCATCTTAAAGATAGGCTCGCAAGTTTTCATAAGCTGATCAATGAACCCGCTGATATAATTCAACTTGCCGAGAAAACTCATCACCTCTTTCTTGCTTCTTGGCGGTGGTAACTCCTGAATGGCTTTGATTTTGGACGGGTCTAACTCAATACCGTGTCGACTTACCACGAACCCCAAAAGCTGCACTAACAAGACTCCAAATGCACACTTCGGTGGATTAAGTTTGATATTATACCTACGGAGCCTTTGAAAAAATTTCCTCAGGTCTTTGACACGGCCACACTACTTTCTCAACTTTATAATCACGTCATCTATATAGACTTCAATTTCTCGAAGTATCATATCATGGAACATGGTGGTCTATTGACCATGCGTTCTTCAAACCAAACAACATGACCCTATGATATTACGTCCCCCAAGGCGTGATGAATGTCGCCTTTTCCACATCTTCCTCATCCATCAAAATATGGTGATAACCCGCATAACAATCCAAGAAGGATCCAATCTCATATTTGGCACAATTGTCAATCAATATATGGATGCAGTGGGAAGTTGTCCTTTGGAATCGCCTTATTGAGATCACGGTAATCAACACGCACTCTGATCTTCCCATCCTTCTTTGGTACAAGCTCAACATTAGCTAACCAGGTAGGATACCAGGTGACCCTGATGACGCTCGAATCAAACGGCTTGGTAACTTTTTCTTTTATTTTCACACTAATATCTGTTTTAAATATCCTCAGCTTTTGCTTGACAGGAGGGCATGCTGGGTCGGTGGGCAAATTATGGACCACCTAGTCGGTACTTAACCCGGCATATCGTCATATAACCATGCAAAAACATCTTTGTACTCAAGCAATGCTTTTATTATCTCTTCCCTGAGCGGAGCTTCCAAATGGACACTTATTGTTTTTTCCCAAACATTCTCGTGATCCCCTAAATTGATTGCCTCTGTGTCATTTAGATTAGATTTGGGTTTTTCCTGAAATTAACTTAATTCTTTACCGATTTCTTCAAAGGCTTCTTATCATCATATTCTACCTCGTCATCACACTCAATTTCATATTACTATTTCACATTGATAATCATGACTAGGCCGAAGACTCCTCATGCATGACACATCAGTGAAACTAGCATAAAAGGGAATGTACAAGAAAGAAAAGAAAGACAAAATAAAGGCTATCAGGAATGAAAAAGGAAGGAAATGGCATTTCATTAAAAATGTAAGATAACAAGGTTTATGTGACGACCCGGCCCGTCGTCACGGGAATGACCACCCCGTTATGTTGAAATTGTATGTTTCATGCTTTTATATCACTGTTAAAGTCTATCGGGTGAGTTAGGAGTGAATTGGATCGAAAATGAGGCATATGGCCTTTGTGAAGGAAACTTGAATAAGGAAAGTCAACCCGGAGTTGACTATTTGGTTAGAGGGCTCGGAATCGGATTTTGATGATTCGGTTAGTTCCGGGAGGTGATTTGTGACTTAGGGGAGCGATCGGAATTGAATTTGGAGGCCCGTGTAGAAATAGGCTTGAATTGGCTAAGGTTGAATTTTGGCGAAATCCGAACGGTAGGTGAGATTTTGATCCGGGAGTCGGAATGGAATTCCGACGGTTGCAGTAGCTCCGTTAGGTGATTTTGGATGTGCCTGCAAAATTTCAGGTCATTCGGACGTCGTTTTGTCGGGTTTTTGATCGAATGTGTAATTCGGAATGTTTTAAGGAATTTAGGCTTGAATTTGATGTGAATTATGGGTTTTGGTGTTATTAGACGTGTTTTGAGGATTGGAGCAAGTTCAAATAAGGTGTTAGGATGTGTTGGTGTGTTTGGATGAGGTCCCGGGGGCCTCGGGGTGTTTTCGGATGGTTAAACGGGAGAAAATTGTGGAAAAATTGCAGGTTGGGATCCTGCTTCTGTTGTTTCCGCTCCTGCGGAATTTTGGACGCAGGAGCGTGTCCGCAGAAGCGGACGAGATGCGCAGGAGCGGCTGGTTACGCAGAAGCGGAAGCCATTCCGCTGAAGCGGGCTCGCTGGTGCGAGCCAGTGATCGCAGAAGCGGACGGGGAGAAATTGGGCATGGCCCGCATAAGCGGACATTTTACCGTTTGGGCGAGACCGCAGAAGCGGTCAATGATGCGCAGAGGCGGATGTCTCCGCAGAAGCGGGTCCGCTTAAGCGGCCCTTTGCTCGCAGAAGCGGAAATGGCCGGCTAGGCCTGGAACCGCTGAAGCGACCCTTTGCTCGCGGATACGGACGCGTAGAAGCGGAAAATATTCCGCAGAAGCGAAAATCGCTGTAAGTAAGTGTATCAGAAGTTAGAAAAATTTCGGAACATTTCACACATTTTGGGTCTCGGCTTTAGAGGCGATTTGGGCGGTTTTGAAGAGAAATTCAAGGGAAATCATCAGGTAATCAACTATGGACTTAAACTATGATTTGTATTGGTAATATTATGCAATTATATCATGAAAATTGAGGAATTTGGGGTGATTTATGGAAGATTTAACCCTAGGCTTGAACTTTAGAAAATCAAGGTTTTGAATGGGCAAATGGAGTCCGAATTTGGTAAAATTGATATGCTTAGACTCGTATCGAGATGAGGATTCCGAATATGTGATTTTTGTAATTTTTCGACAAGTGTACCAAAAGTCGGGTTTTGACAACTTGTGGGTTTTGATATAAATAGGGTTATTTCGAATGAATTACGTAAAATTAGCGTATATTGATGCATTCTCTATGATTTTGAGTAGATTTGGCATCCGAGGAGATTGATTTGCGAGGCAAGCGCAAGGCGGATTGAAGCTTCTACCGGTTCGAGGTGAGTGGTAGTAGTAAACAATGCACTGAGGGTTTGAAACCCCGTACTAGCACTTCACAGTGCTATATTGAGATGAGACACACGTTCTATGACGGGCGTGGTGACATTGTGATTGGGGGTTCGGACTTAGTCCTTCCCGGCTAATAGAATACCGTGTTGTATGACTGTTACTGAGATTATAACTGTACAATTGGGCTAATAGCCATGTTTGGGGCCTTGTGCCGATCTTGTAGAGTATTAGGGAACCTATAGAGCTAGGTGACCCTTATATCATGATTGGAAACATACACTCAGCCGTAGCTCTAGCTGTATAGCATAATATGAGCCCGTACTAGATGTGTACATTGAGAGAGATTATCTAGGGTGGAATTCCCTGTTCTAGCTGAGTGGGCCTGAAAGGCCAAGTTTATATTGACTGAGACAGGGTCTAGGACCCACTGTGATATATTATATTGGGCCTGAGAGGCCAAGCATATATTGACCGGGATAGGGTCGAGGACCCATTATGAGGTATTATATATATATACCTACATTGGATCGGGCTGCACGCCGCAGCAGTATATATATTGGATCGGACTGCACGCCGCAATAATATACATGTGATATACATGTAACATACATGTGGGACGGACTGCACGCCGCAGTATTATTGCGCTTGGGCTGTAGGAGCCCCTTCGGAGTCTGAGTCTGCACACATTCTCAGTGAGCACTGGTGTATATGATGGGATCGGGCTGCACGCCGCAGCAGTATAGAAATATATACATATATATATGGGATCGGACTGCACGCCGCAGTAATATTTGTGTGGATCGTGCTGCACGCCGCAGTATTATAGTGCTTGGGCCTAGGGAGCCCCTCCGAAGTCTGTATACACCCCCAGTGAGCGCCGTCGACGTAAAATGGAGCGGGCTGCGCGCCGCAGCTGTATATGTATTGGAGCGGGCTGCACGCCGCAGCATTATACTTAATCATACCCTACTATCTACTTAAATACTTATATATTATAGACATAAGTATGCGTCTTTATATGTTGAGATGGCCGTACACCGTAGGGGTACGAGTGAGGGTTAGTTCAGTGTGGAATCTTGTAGAGATAAACGTAGATTGGAGGTTAGAGTACTACTATAGTGATGACGTACCTGTGAGGGTTGCCTTAGAACTGCTAAGTGATAGCACAGGAGTTCTTACCTTCAGTTATTATTTATTATTGTTACTCACTGAGTTGAAATATACTCACCCCACTCCCCTGCACTTTCTGTGTAGATCCACAAGTGCCCGAGAGCAGTTGAGATATTGTAGCTGCTGATCCTTGTCTACTTTTGCGGAGATTACGAGGTAGCTGCCAGCGTCCGCAGAGCTTGTTTTCTCCTTCTTTATCATCTTGTTGATTTCCTATTTTCCTAGACTTGGTTGTATTAGGATGCTATTCTGTAGAGGCTCGGTCTCGTGACACCACGATATGGTTGGGACAGTATTTTGTATGTTTTACATTTCGTTTATCACCTGATATGATCATTTACTGCTTAAGTTTAATTTTGATTAATAACTGGCTGGTTTAAGGGATAATATGGTCGGGCTTGCCTAGCATTGTGTTGGGCGCCATCACGACCAGGGTTTGGGTCGTGACAAGTTGGTATCCGAGCCTAGGTTAACAGGTCTCGCGAGTCATGAGCCGGTTGGTAGAGTCTCGTGGATCGGTGCGGGGACGCCTGTACTTATCCTCGGGAGGCCGCAAACCTTTTTAGGAAAAGTTTCAATTCTTGGAATTCTTGTCGTGCGATTACTTTTGACTTGAACTGAATTTTGACATTCTATTCTCTCGCAGATGGCGAGAACTCGATCATCCGGACGTGGAGGACGACCACCACTACCACCTGCTAGAGGCCGTAGACGCAGTCGTGGTCGTGGCGGAGCTAGGGCAGTTGAGGCAGTGCCAGCTGACCCACAGCCCCCAGTTGCAGAGGTGCCAGCAGCACCAGATCAGGCACCAGCTGTGCCCATTGTTATTCCGGGTCTACGGGAGACCCTGGCTCAGATACTAGCAGTCTGCACTGGCCTAGCACAGGCGGTTTCAGTTACTACTGCAGCTGCATCGGGGATCGGGGGTGGTCATCGGACCCCCGCAAAACGCACTCTAGAGCCAGCAGTGCAGGGCTTACAGACACCAGAGGCTCCTCCAGTTCAGCCTGTGGTACCGGTTCAGCCAGCAGATCAGATTCAGGGGGACAGGGTCCCAGCTATGACAGACGATGAGCAGCGTCATCTCGAGAGGTTCACCAGGTTATCTCCTCCAGTGTTCACTGGTGCTCCGGGCGAGGACGCCCAAGGTTTTCCGGATAAGTGCCGTCGGATGCTTCGTACGGCAGGGATATTGGAGTCCAGTGGGGTATCTTTCACTACCTTTCAGTTTCAGGGACCAGCCTTCGCTTGGTGGGAGGCTTATGAGCGCCGCAGGCCAGCAGGAGCAGCACCACTATCATGGCCGGAGTTCTCCACTATGTTCTTGGAGAAATGGGTGCCTCGATCTCAGAGAGAGGAGATGCGTAGGCAGTTTGAGGGTCTCCGTCAGGGGGACATGTCAGTGTCAGAGTATGAGATCAGGTTTACAGAGTTGTCCAGATATGCACCGTGGTTGGTTCATTCCGACAGAGAGAGGATTGGGCGCTTCGTGGACGGGCTCATTTATCCCATTCGTATTCTGATGACTCGGGAGAGGGTTTTGAGTCGTACATTTGAGGATGCTGTGGATATTGCTCGCGACATTGAGACAGATCGTCGCAGGGAGCGGGATGAGAGGGAGGCCAAGAAGCCTCGAGGAGCAGCTAGTTCCAGTGGCACTCAGACCAGAGGCCAGAGTCAGCAGAGCCGAGGTCGCTCTTTCAGGTCTTCGCAGTCGGGTCGCTCAGATCGTCGCGGATGGTCACCTAGACAGGGTTATCAGGGTTCGCACCAGAGCCAGCCATCTCTCGGTGCCATGCCAGCTCAGAGTTCTTCACAGGCCCCATCCGCTCAGGGTTCATCTCGGCCTAGTTCATCAGCTGGTCACTCCAGCGCCAGAGGTCCTTATCAGTCTCAGTACCCAGCACCGGGGAGTTGCTACGAGTGCGGAGAGTTTGGGCACCACCGTAGGGAGTGTCCCCGTCTTGTTTCCAGATCTTATCAGCAGAGGGGGCAGCCCTCGTCATCTGGTCCTTCTACTTCAGCACCCGCCCCGCCAGCTAGGGGTGAGGGTCAGACAGCTAGGGGTCGCTCTCGAGGGGGAGGCCGATCAGGCGGACAGGCTAGATGCTATGCTTTTCAGGGCCGATCTGAGGCTGTTACTTCTGATGCTGTCATTACAGGTATTATTTCAATCTGCCACGGAGATGCCTCGGTATTGTTTGATCCCGGTTCTACTTATTCTTATGTGTCTACATATTTTGCTCCTCATTTGGGCACGACCCGAGGGAGTCTTGAGCTGCCAGTGCATGTATCTACCCCGGTAGGGGATACTATTGTTGTGGACCACGTATACCGGTCCTGTTTGGTCACTATTGGAGGTCTGGAGACCCGAGTAGACCTGTTGCTTCTCAGCATGATTGATTTTGATGTTATATTGGGCATGGACTGGCTATCTCCATGTCATGCTATTCTGGACTGTCATGCTAAGAGAGTCACTTTGGCTATGCCGGGCATTCAGAGGATCGAGTGGCGAGGCACGACCGAGTATGTACCTAGCAGGGTAATATCTTTCCTCAAGGCCCAACGAATGGTTGGGAAGGGGTGTCTCTCTTATTTAGCATTTGTGCGGGAGGTCGAGGCCCGGACTCCCAGTATTGATTCTGTTCCCATTGTGCGAGACTTTCCTGATGTGTTTCCCTCAGACCTGCCGGGCATGCCGCCGGACGGGGATATTGATTTTGGTATCGATTTGGTGCCGGGCACTCAGCCTATTTCTATTCCTCCGTATCGTATGGCACCAGCTGAGTTGAAGGAATTGAAGGAGCAGCTCCAGGAACTCCTAGATAAGGGGTTCATTCGGCCGAGTGTGTCGCCGTGGGGTGCACCGGTCCTGTTTGTTAAGAAGAAGGATGGATCTATGAGGATGTGTATTGACTATAGGCAGCTAAACAAAGTAACAGTGAAGAATAAGTATCCTCTACCTCGTATTGATGATTTATTTGATCAGCTCGAGGGAGCTAGGGTGTTCTCGAAGATTGATCTTCGTTCAGGCTACCATCAGCTGAAGATTAGAGAGTCCGACATTATGAAGACTGCATTCCGGACCAGATATGGTCACTATGAGTTCCTTGTGATGTCTTTTGGGCTGACCAACGCCCCAGCAGCATTTATGCATCTGATGAATAGTGTATTCAGGCCGTATCTTGATTCATTTGTGATCGTATTCATTGATGACATACTAGTCTACTCTCGTAGCCGGGAGGAGCATGCTCGGCACTTGAGTATTGTATTGCAGAGGTTGAGAGAGGAGAAGCTGTATGCCAAGTTCTCCAAATGTGAGTTCTGGCTTGAGTCCGTGGCATTTTTAGGGCACGTGGTGTCCTGTGATGGTATTCAGGTAGATCCGAGGAAGGTCGAGGCAGTGCAGAGTTGGCCCAGACCGACCTCAGTTACTGAGATCCGTAGCTTTCTGGGATTGGCAGGGTATTATCGCCGATTCGTTCAGGGGTTCTCTTCTATTGCTTCACCCTTGACTAGATTGACTCGGAAGGGTGTTCCTTTCTTATGGTCCGAGGAGTGCGAGGAGAGCTTTCAGAAGCTCAAGACAGCACTGACCACAGCACCAGTCTTGATTCTACCGACAGCTTCAGGTTCTTATACTGTATATTGTGATGCCTCGGGAGTGGGCATTGGTTGTGTGTTGATGCAGGAGGGTAGGGTCATTGCTTATGCTTCTCGTCAGTTGAAGCCCCACGAGAAAAACTACCCTGTTCATGATTTGGAGCTAGCAGCCATAGTTCATGCTTTGAAGATTTGGAGGCATTACCTATATGGTGTCTCCTGTGAGGTGTTCACGGATCATCGCAGCCTTCAGCACATATTCAGACAGAAGGACCTTAATTTGAGACAGCGGAGGTGGTTAGAGTTGCTTAAGGACTATGACATCACTATTTTGTATCATCCGGGGAAGGCCAATGTGGTGGCCGATGCCTTGAGTCGGAAGGCGGTTAGCATGGGCAGCTTAGCTTTCATCCCAGTTGGGGAGAGGCCATTTGCTTATGATGTTCGGGCCCTAGCCAATCGGCTAGTGAGATTAGATATTTCGGAGCCGAGTCGGGTGTTGGCTTGTGTTGTTTCTCGATCTTCCTTATATGATCGCATTAGGGAGCAACAACATGATGACCCATATTTGCTTGTCCTTAAGGACAGAGTGCAACATAATGATGCTATAGATGTGACTATCGACAGTGATGGTGTTTTGAGGATGCAGGGCCGTATATGTGTGCCCAATGTTGATGGTTTGCGGGAGTTGATACTTGAGGAGGCACACGGTTCGCGGTACTCTATTCACCCAGGTGCCGCAAAGATGTACCAAGACTTGAGGCAGCACTACTGGTAGAGGAGAATGAAGATGGATATTGTTAGACATGTAGCTAAGTGCCTCAATTGCCAGCAGGTCAAATATGAGCATCAGAGACCGGGCGGTGTTCTTCAGCGTATGGTTATTCCCGAGTGGAAATGGGAGAGGATCACTATGGACTTTGTTACTGGACTCCCTCGGACGGCGAGGAAGTTTGATTCTGCATGGGTGATTGTGGATAGACTGACCAAGTCAGGCTCACTTCATTCCAGTTAGTACTACCTACTCATCGGAGCGGTTGGCAGCGATCTTTATTCGAGAGATTGTTCGGTTGCATGGAGTCCCGGTGTCTATCATATCCGATAGGGGTACTCAGTTCACTTCTCAGTTTTGGAGAGCATTTCAGCGAGAGATGGGTACGCGGGTTGAGTTGAGTACAGCATTTCATCCCCAGACAGATGGGCAGTCTGAGCGTACTATTCAGATTCTGGAGGATATGTTGCGAGCTTGTGTGATTGACATTGGTGGTTCGTGGGATGAGTTCCTACCACTTGCTGAGTTTGACTACAACAATAGTTATCAGTTGAGTATTCAGATGGCCCCGTATGAGGCATTGTATGGCAGGCGGTGTAGATCCCCCGTGGGATGGTTTGAGCCTGGTGAGGTTAGGTTGATAGGGACCGAGTTAGTCCAGGATGCTCTGGATAGAGCAAAGTTGATCCAGGAGAGGCTTCGTACAGCACAGTCTCGTCAGGAAGAGTTATGCGGACCGTAGAGTTCGAGAGTTGTCTTTCATGGTTGGTGACAGAGTATTGTTGAAGATTTCACCTATGAAGGGTGTCATGAGGTTTGGGAAGAAAGGAAAGTTGAGTCCCGGGTACATTGGTCCTTTTGAGATACTTAGGAGAGTTGGAGAGGTGGCATATGAGTTGGCCTTGCCGCCCAACTTATCCAACGTTCATCCAGTATTCCATGTGTCTATGCTCCGGAAGTACATTGGAGATCCGTCTCATGTATTAGATTTCAACACCATTCGGCTTGATGGTGATCTATCCTATGATGTGGAGCCTATTGCTATTTTGGGTCGTCAGGTAAGAAAATTGAGGTCCAAGGAGATTGCATCGGTTAAGGTTCAGTGGAGAGGTCGACCCGTGGAGGAGGCCACTTGGGAGACCGAGCGGGAGATGCGGGGCAGATATCCTCACTTGTTTGAGACTTTAGGTATGTTTCTTGACCCGCTCGAGGACGAGCGTTTGCTTAAGAGGGGAGAATGTGACGACCCGGCCCGTCGTCACGGGAATGACCACCCCGTTATGTTGAAATTGTATGTTTCATGCTTTTATATCACTGTTAAAGTCTATCGGGTGAGTTAGGAGTGAATTGGATCGAAAATGAGGCATATGGCCTTTGTGAAGGAAACTTGAATAAGGAAAGTCAACCCGGAGTTGACTATTTGGTTAGAGGGCTCGGAATCGGATTTTGATGATTCGGTTAGTTCCGGGAGGTGATTTGTGACTTAGGGGAGCGATCGGAATTGAATTTGGAGGCCCGGTGTAGAAATAGGCTTGAATTGGCTAAGGCTGAATTTTGGCGAAATCCGAACGGTAGGTGAGATTTTGATCCGAGAGTCGGAATGGAATTCCGACAGTTGCAATAGCTCCGTTAGGTGATTTTGGATGTGCCTGCAAAATTTCAGGTCATTCGGACGTCGTTTGGTCGGGTTTTTGATCGAATGTGTAATTCGGAATGTTTTAAGGAATTTAGGCTTGAATTTGATGTGAATTATGGGTTTTGGTGTTATTAGACGTGTTTTGAGGATTGGAGCAAGTTCAAATAAGGTGTTAGGATGTGTTGGTGTGTTTGGATGAGGTCCCGGGGGCCTCGGGGTGTTTTCGGATGGTTAAACGGGAGAAAATTGTGGAAAAATTGCAGGTTGGGATCCTGCTTCTGTTGTTTCCGCTCCTGCGGAATTTTGGACGCAGGAGCGTGTCCGCAGAAGCGGACGAGATGCGCAGGAGCGGCTGGTTACGCAGAAGCGGAAGCCATTCCGCTGAAGCGGGGTCGCTGGTGCGAGCCAGTGATCGCAGAAGCGGACGGGGAGAGATTGGGCATGGTCCGCAGAAGCGGACGTTTGACCGTTTGGGCGAGACCGCAGAAGCGGTCAATGATGCGCAGAGGCGGATGTGTCCGCGGAAGCGGAAGCTTCTTCGCAGAAGCGGGTCCGCTTAAGCGGCCCTTTGTTCGCAGAAGCGGAAATGGCCGGCTAGGCCTGGAACCGCTGAAGCGACCCTTTGGTCGCGGATACGGGTGCATAGGAGCGGAAAATATTCCGCAGAAGCGAAAATCGCTGTAAGTAAGTGTATCAGAAGTTAGAAAAATTTCGGAACATTTCACACATTTTGGGTCTCGGCTTTAGAGGCGATTTGGGCGGTTTTGAAGAGAAATTCAAGGGAAATCATCAGGGTAATCAACTATGGACTTAAACTATGATTTGTATTGGTAATATTATGCAATTATATCATGAAAATGGAGGAATTTGGGGTGATTTATGGAAGATTTAACCCTAGGCTTGAACTTTAGAAAATCAAGGTTTTGAATGGGCAAATGGAGTCCGAATTTGGTAAAATTGATATGGTTAGACTCGTATCGAGATGAGGATTCCGAATATGTGATTTTTGTAATTTTTCGACAAGTGTACCAAAAGTCGGGCTTTGACAACTTGTGGGTTTTGATATAAATTGGGTTATTTCGAATGAATTACGTAAAATTAGCGTATATTGATGCATTCTCTATGATTTTGAGCAGATTTGGCATCCGAGGAGATTGATTTGCGAGGCAAGCGCAAGGCGGATTGAAGCTTCTACCGGTTCGAGGTGAGTGATAGTAGTAAACAATGCACTGAGGGTTTGAAACCCCGTACTAGCACTTTACAGTGCTATATTGAGATGAGACACACGTTCTATGACGGGCGTGGTGACATTGTGATTGGGGGTTCGGACTTAGTCCTTCCCGGCTAATAGAATACTGTGTTGGATGACTGTTACTGAGACTATAACTGTACAATTGGGCTAATAGCCATGTTTGGGGCCTTGTGCCGATTTGTAGAGTATTAGGGAACCTATAGAGCTAGGTGACCCTTATATCGTGATTGGAAACATACACTCAGCCGTAGCTCTAGCTGTATAGCATAATATGAGCCCGTACTAGATGTGTACATTGAGAGAGATTATCTAGGGTGGAATTCCCTGTTCTAGTTGAGTGGGCCTGAAAGGCCAAGTTTATATTGACTGAGACAGGGTCTAGGACCCACTGTGATATATTATATTGGGCCCGAGAGGCCAAGCATATATTGATTGGGATAGGGTCGAGGACCCATTATGAGGTATTATATATATACCTACATTGGATCGGGCTGCACGCCGCAGTAATATACATGTGAACGCCGCAGCAGTATATATATTAGATCGGGCTGCACACCGCAGCAATATATGTGGGATCGGACTGCACGTCACAGTATTATTGCGCTTGGGCTGTAGGAGCCCTTTCGGAGTCCGAGTCCGCACACATTCACGGTGAGCACTGGTGTATATTATGGGATCGGGCTGCACGCCGCAGCAGTATAGTTATATATGTATATGTATATATATTGGATCGGACTGCACGCCGCAGCAATATATGTGTGGATCGGGCTGCACGCCGCAGTATTATAGTGCTTGGGCCTAGGGAGCCCCTCCGAAGTCTGTATACACCCCCAGTGAGCGCCGTCGACGTAAAATGGAGCGGGCTGCGCGCCGCAGCGGTATATGTATTGGAGCGGGCTGCACGCCGCAGCATTATACTTAATCATACCCTACTATCTACTTAAATACTTATATATTATAGACATAAGTATGCGTCTTTATATGTTGAGATGGCCGTACACCGTAGAGGTACGAGTGAGGGTTAGTTCAGTGTGGAATCTTGTAGAGATAAACGTAGATTGGAGGTTAGAGTACTACTATAGTGATGACGTACCTGTGAGGGTTGCCTTAGAACTGCTAAGTGATAGCACAGGATTTCTTACCTTCAGTTATTATTTATTATTGTTACTCACCGAGTTGAAATATACTCACCCCACTCCCCTGCACTTTCTGTGCAGATCCACAGGTGCCCGAGAGCAGTTGAGATATTGTAGCTGTTGATCCTTGTCCACTTTTTGCGAAGATTACGAGGTAGCTGCCAGCGTCCGCGGAGCTTGTTTTCTCCTTCTTTATCATCTTGTTGATTTCCTATTTGCCTAGACTTGGTTGTATTAGGATGCTATTCTGTAGAGGCTCAGTGTCGTGACACCACGATATGGTTGGGACCGTATTTTGTATGTTTTACATTTCTCTTATCACCTGATATGATCATTTACTGCTTAAGTTTAATTTGATTAATAACTGGTTGGTTTAAGGGATAATATGGTCGGGCTTGCCTAGCATTGAGTTGGGCGCCATCACGACCAGGGTTTGGGTCATGACAAGTTTTAACTCATCCAAACAGACGGAACATAGTATCCGAATTACAACCTTGGAAATAATCCAGATTAAACTGAAAGGAAAAACAAAACTAACTACCAAGACTCCTTCCGGGTAGGAAAAGGAGTAGCTTCCCAATTATTAAGCTTTGCCTGAGACCCCACGAATTACACATTAGCCTTTCTTGGACCTTCGCCTCCCTCCAACATGTTTACCTCATCATACAACCTTTCGGACCTCTCGATTAGCTCTTTGTCAGGTTCTATCACCACAGAATTAGGCATTGTTGTTGTTAGGTGCCTTTTTGTATAAGGTCGGACAAAAACACGGGAAAGGCAAGGAATGGGGTTTGGAAGGTTCCATGCTCACTTTTTCATCTTTTTAGCTCACCTTATGTCAGTAGCAGTGGGTTTGAATCCTAACCCAAAAGTATCTAGATTTCCCGGAAGAGATACCGGCTGTATGATGCCCTGCAATGAAGCACCAAAGCCCTTTCCAAGCAAGAATCAATTCTTTATCATTTCTGACACCACCATTATAGATGCAGCGGCTACTCTAGGCATAGGAATACACTCTCTTTTCGTGATCTTTGCAACTGATACGGTGTCCAAGACTTGGTAAACCTATGGACCTTTGTCATCCTCCACTTCATCGAAAGGCATTATGGCATTACACGAACTGTCCTCCCCATGCATCACAATTTCCTGCTGGTCCCATTCAAATTTGACCATCTGATGAATGGTAGATGGCACTACTTTTGTGGCATGAATCCGAGGTCGACCCAATTAAAGATTGTATGAAACAGCCATTTAGAGCACTTGGATCTCCATAGTGAATTCAATTGGTCCTATTGTTAATTATAACTCGATATCCCTAACTATGTCCTTTCCCCCCTTCATCAAATACTCGTACGCAGATGCTATTCTTGTGGTTTCTCCTGCTATCCACTTTTAAATTCTCTAAGGTGGATAGAGGGCAAATGTTCGCACTAGACCTGTTGTCAATCAACACCCGAGTAACCACAGAATCTTCACACTTCATTGAAAGGAAAAGTGCTCTATTGTGCTCAGTACCTTCTAAAGGCAGCTCATCATTGTGAGCACGTGATTTTTTCCCCAAGCAAATTAGTCCAAAAATAAATATATAAAAATAATATTTGTGTGAAACTTGTTGATCATTGTGTAGAAATACAAGTATTGGTTTTTTATTTGTTGAAAATAAAGCAAAGAAAATTAAAACAAAATACATCTTTGTGTTAATTAGAAAATACCAAAATATAAGATAATTACTCTTTATTCTAGAAAAATTAAAAAAAATTAAAAGAAAATACAAAGTACAAGAGATAATAAATATAGTAAAAATACAGAAAAATATATATATACAATACAATAAAATACAAAAAAATAAATATAATATGAAAAATAAAAAGTACATATACAATACAAAGGAAAATACCATATAATATAAATGTGATTGGACTTTGAAAATGGGCAATTTGGTGGCCCAAGCAGACCATGCCCAAAGGATAAAACCGGCCTGCCTATACACAAACCAAACGACACTGTATAGACTAATGAATCTGGACCGTTGATCAAATAATCAAACGGCCTAGAGGTAACGGTCGTATAATATTTAAAACGACGTCATTCGTGGGAAACAATCACAACCATTCATCTAAATGATTTAACGGATGAGATGAATGCTTCATTTAAACCACACGACGCCGTTTTATGGCCAGTGAATCCTGGCCATTCGTTTGATCTAACCCAACGGCTGGCACCCATCATCAAATTTCGGATATATCTATACACCA
The DNA here is from genome assembly GCA_032618575.1 of Nicotiana noctiflora. Taxonomy (NCBI): domain Eukaryota; kingdom Viridiplantae; phylum Streptophyta; class Magnoliopsida; order Solanales; family Solanaceae; genus Nicotiana; species Nicotiana noctiflora. Next base: position 147,402 of record JASVEL010003642.1, on the reverse strand, counting down.
CCGACACATTCACCTCATTTCACACCCTTAGCCTCATAACCACAAACCCTAGCCGCCATGTCTCTCTTTCCTCCTCTCCACTTGGGCCACTGGAGCCCTACCGGTGGTCCATTTCTGGTCGTCTCCTCCAACCAATTTCACACCCCTAAACCCTCCCCTCCTCCTCTTTCACCCCATCACCTTAGTTCCATATAAAAGCATTTCCATCCCCTCAAATCTTGAAAAACAGATCGCCGGAACCCTAGCCGGCGACCACCACTTTTGAATCAACTTCCACCAGTAACACCTTAGAACCACCCTTAGCCTCTGTTTCACCCTATCCAACCACTTTCCCTCGAATCTAAGCCTAACCCTTCGAATATTAAAAAATATTCCGCCGGAACCCTACTCCGGCGGATACCCCCAAACCAAAAACCACCCCAGTCAAACCCCATTCTTTAAAACACCATTCTTTCACAACAAATGAGACTCTAGGATTCTGTTTGGAAGGCCAACAGTCAAAGAAAGGCCCAAGGCATCCGGACAACCAAAAAATCAAGAATTATAAAAGAAAAAATAAAGAAAAAAAAGGATAAGAACGAAAGAAAGAAAAAGAAAACCAACGGAAAAGCTAAGTAGCCCCAAACCCTATTTTCTGTACTGTGCTACCTGTTCTTCTTTTATCTTTTTTATTTGCTAGCCTGAATCTGTTGCATGCTCAAGGTTTTTTGTTTGTACGTGAAATCGACTGTATGCTCCATTTTCTGATTTAAGTCACCAGTTAAATCACATGCTTTGTAGTCACTTAATATTCTTGCTTCATAGATCTAATTTTTGATTAAGTGTTCTGATTAATTGGATTCAACCATTATCAAATTGTTCCTCTGAGTCCTGTTAATTGAGTGTTTAGTCGTATTAGGGTTATATTCGCAAGATTGTTTAATGCTGGCTATTATTGCAATATAATTTGACTCTTGACTCTTCTGAATTTATGAGTAATTAGTAGTATTAGGGCTATGTTTGTAAAATTGCTTAATGTTGTCTATCATTGCAATACCGTTTTGACCTTTGACTTGTATCAATCTCTGATTAATTAAAAGGCTAATTAGGGCTATGTATGCAAAGTGGTTATTTCTGAAAATGGGTTACTTAGCTATGAATTGGCTATAATGTAAAGTTTATTTAATTGGGGTTATTTGTTAAATACTGTTCTGATTTTTGACTGCTCAAGGTCTAAATTGACCTAAAGGTTCGGTCGGGTAAATAAACATAAAACACAGGGGTAAAAGGGGAAGGGGTAAGTGGTATTCTGAGAATAATTTGGAAAGACTAAGGGTATAAAAGAGTAGGGGTGGGAAATTGTGATGACCCGGCCCGTCATCACGTGAGTTATTACCCCGTTACCCCGTTATTCGCTTGTTAATGTCATAATATGCATGTTGGGTAAGTTTGAGTCAATCCGATTTGAGTTTGGTTGAAATTGAGATAAATAGCCTCTTAGAAAAGTCAGCTGGATGTTGACCTCTCAGTTAGAGAGCTCGAAATCAAATTCTAATGATTCAGTCAGCTCCGGGAGGTCATTTGTGAGCTTGGAGAGCGATCGGAAGTGAATTTGGAGGTCCGGTGTAGTGTTAGGCTTGAAATGGCTAAAGTAGAGTTTTGGCGATATCCGATCGATAGGCAAGATTTTGATCCGGGAGTCGGAATGGAATTTCGATAGTTGCAGTAGCTCCGTTAGGTGATTTTGGATGTGCCTGCAAAATTTCAGGTCATTCGGAGGTCGTTTGGTTGGGTTTTTGGTCGAATTTCAGTTTCGGAAGTTTGAATGGAAACTTAGGATTGAATTGCTTGAATTCGATGTTATTCCGTGTTATAGTATGTGTTTTTATTATGGGAGCAAGTTCGTATGGTGCTATGGAATATGTTTGTGGCTTTCGTTGGGGTCCCGGGGGACCCGGGGTTGTTTCGGGTGGTTAAACGGAAGGAAATTGGAGTTTGGGAGTTGCTGTCATGAATTGCAGTAGCATTTTCGCTCATGCGGATTGGGAACCGCAGGAGCAGGACCGCAGAAACGGAGATTTAATCGCAGAAGCGAAAGGGGGTTTGGCCAGGAGGTTCCGCAGGGGCGGATAACGAGTCGGGGGAGCGTACTCGCTTCTGCGAGTCCTAGGTCGCAGAAGCGGAAGGTGGGAAACTAGGGGGGAGATTGCGGAAGCGGAGAGGTTTCCGCAGAAGCGGTCTCGCAGGTGCGAGACCTGGACCGCATAAGCGAAAATGGGCGTTTGGGTGTGGTCTCGCAGAAGCGACCATTTGGTCGCAGAGACGGCGTTGCAAAGGCGGATTTTGTCTGCATAAGCGGAAGTTGCGCCTGTGTTAAAAATAACAGAAGGGTTAATTTCAGAAGTTGTGAAAAATATTTGGTCTCGGTTTAGAGAGGGGAATTGGGCGATTTGGACGAGGAAATTCCGGGAGATCATCGGGTTATCATCGGAGGTGAGTTTTATGGTTCCTTTACGCGTTTTTATCTGGAAATGCTCCTTTATTTCACGGAAATGGGATCAAATTGTGAGGAAATTTAGCCTAAGCCAGGGTTTTGGTAAATTGTCGATTTGAGTGGGCAATCGGAGTCCGATTTTGGAAAACATTATATGCATAGACTCATATTGAGACGATGGTTCCGAATAAGTAACTTTTATAAGTTTTCGAGAAGCGCACCAAAAGTCAGGTTTTGACAACTTTGTGGGTTTTGATACAATTTGGGTTATTTCGAATGAATTGCGTGAAATTAGCATATATTGATGCATTCTCTATGATTTTGAGCATATTCGACATCCGAGGAGATTGATTTGCGAGGCAAGCGCAAGGCGGATTGAAGCTTCTACCGGTTCGAGGTGAGTGGTAGTAGTAAGTAATGTACTGAGGGTTCGAAACCCCGTACTAGCACTTCACAGTGCTATGTTAAGATGAGATACGCGTCTTGTGACGGGCGTGGTGACATTGTGATTGGGGACTTGGACTTGGTCCTTCCCGACTTATAGTAGACTGTGTTTTATGACTGTTGCTGCGATTATAACTGTGTAATTTGGGCTAATATCCATGTTTGGGGCCTTATGCCGATCTGTAGATCACTAAGGGACCTGTAGAGCTAGGTGAACCTTATATCGTGTTGGAACTTATACTCAGCCGTGAAACTAGGTGAATAGCCTGTTAAGGGCCAGTACTAGATGTGTACCGTGAGAGATGAATTACTTAGGGTGGAAGACCCCTGATTTAGCTGAGTGAGCCTGAAAGGCCAATCCTATACTAATTGAGACAGGGTCGAGGACCCGTTACGAGGTATTATATATATATATATATATATATATATATATATATATATATATTTCAACTCAGTGAGTAATAATTATAAATAATAGTTGAAAATAAGAACACATGTACTATCACTAAACAGTTCTAAGGGTAACCTCATAGGTAGGTCATCTCTACAATGAATACCTCCATCTCCAGTCCACATCTATCTCACCATGGTCCCACACTGACCTAGTCCTCACTCATACTGCTACGGCGTACAGCCGATCCAATGTATATATATACGTGTATACATATGTCTATAATGTCGCGGAGCGTAGCCCGCTCTGATATATATATATATATATATATATATATATATATATATATATATATATATATATATATATATATATATATATATATATATATATATATATATATATTTTGGATCGGGCTGCACACCGCAGCATTATACTCATTAGATACTTATGCCTTAGGGACACATGTATATGGAAATGGTTGTACACCGTTGTGGTATGAGAGGGGATTCCGTCAGTGTGGGACCTTGATGAGATAGATGTGGACTGGTGATCGGAGTACTTAGTACAATGATGACTTACCTATTGGGGTTTGCCTTAGAACTGTTTAGTGATAGCATAGGAGTTCTTACTTTTAGTTATTATTTATTATTATTACTCACTGAGTTGAAATATACTCACCCCACTCCCCTGCACTTTCTGTGCAGATCCATAGGTGCCCTGAGAGCAGTTGAGTTATTGTTGCTGCTAGTCATCATCTACTTTTGCGGAGACTATGAGGTAGCTGCCGGCGTCCGCAGGACCTGTTTTTTCCTTCATACTCATTTTGTTGTTTCATCTTGCTTAGACTTGTTTGTTCTAGGATGCTTATTCTATAGAGGCTCAAACTCGTGACACCACGATATGGTTGGGACCGTGCTTTGTATGCTTTTACGATTATGTTGCCATTTTTATATGATCACTTGCTGTTTATGTTTAACTGGATTAATTGGAATTAATAATTGGTTGGTTAAGAGGTAATATGATCGGGCTTGCCTAGCATTGTGTTGGGCTCCATCACGACCGGGGCTTGGGTCGTGACAAGTTGGTATCATAGCCTAGGTTAAGAGGTTTCGCGAGTCATGAGCCGGTTGGTAGAGTCTCGCGGATCGGTACGGGGACGCCTGTACTTATCCTCGGGAGGCTGCAAAACCTTTTAGGAAAAGTTTCAATTCTTGGAATTCTTGTCGTGCGACTACTTTTGACTTTAACTGAACTTTGACATTCTATTCTCTCGCAGATAGCGAGAACTCGAGGTTCCGAACGGGGAGGACGACCACCGCTACCACCTGCTAGAGGCCGTGGATGCGGCTGTGGTCGTGGCGAAGGCCGGGCAGCAGATACAGTACCGGCTGACCCACAGCCCCCAGTTGTAGAGGTGCCAGCAGCACCAATTCAGGCACCAGCTGTGCCCATTGTCATTCTGGGTCTACAGGAGACCCTGGCTCAGATACTAGCAGTTTGCATTGGCCTGGCGCAGGCGGTTTTAGTTACTACTACGGCAGCTGCATCAGGGACCGGGGGAGGTCGTCAGACCCTTGCAGCACGCACTCTAGAGCCAGCAGTGCAGGGCCTACAGACACCAGAGGCACCTCCAGTTCAGCCTGTGGTTCCAGTTCAGCCAGCAGATCAGGTTCAGGGGGATAGGGTCCTAGCTATGATTGACGATGAGCAGCATCTTCTCGAGAGGTTCACCAGGTTATCTCCTCTAGTGTTTATTGGTGCTCCGGCGAGAATGCCCAAGGTTTTCTGGACAAGTGTCCGTCAGATGCTCCGTACGGCGGAGATCTTGGAGTCTAGTGGTGTATCCTTCACTACTTTTCAGTTTCAGGGGCCAGCCTTCGCTTGGCGGGAGGCTTATGAGCGCCGCGGCCAGCAGGAGCAGCACCACTATCGTGGCCAGAGTTCTCCACCATGTTCTTGGAGAAGTGGGTGCCTTGATCTTAGAGAGAGGAGATGCATAGGCAGTTTGAGGGTCTCCGTCAAGGGGATATGAGAGTGTCAAAGTATGAGATCAGGTTTACAGAGTTGTCTAGGCATGCACAGTGGTTGGTACCTTCCGACAGAGACAGGATTGGATGATTTGTGGATGGCCTCATTTACCCCATTCGTATTCTGATGACTCGAGAGAGGATTCTGAGTCGTACATTTGAGGAGGCCGTGGATATTGCTCGCGACATAGAGTCAGATCATCGTAGAGAGCAGGACGAGAGAGAGGCCAAGAGGCCTCAAGGTTCAGCTAGTTGTAGTGGCACTCAGAGCAGGGGCCAGAGTCAGCAGAGCCGAGGTCGCTTTTTCAGATCTTCGCAATCGGGTCACTCAGATCATCTTGGGTGGTCTTCTAGACAGGGTTATCAGGGTTCGCACCAGAGCCAGCCATCTCTCAGCGCCATGCCAGCTCAGAGTTCTTCACAGGCCCCATCTGCTCAGGGCTCATCTCGACCTAGTTCTTCAGCAGGCCACTCCAGCGCCAAGGGTCCTTATCAGTCTCAGCCCCCAGCACCGGGGAGTTGCTACGAGTGCGGAGAGTTGGGGCACCACCGTAGAGAGTGTCCCCTCCTTGTTTCGAGATCTTATCAGCAGAGGGGGCAGCCCTCCTCATCTGGTCTGTCTACTTCAGCACCCGCCTCGCCAGCTAGGGGTAAGGGTCAGTCAGCTAGGGGTCGCCCTCGAGGGGGAGGCCGATCAGGCGGACATGCTAGATGTTATGCTCTTCATGGCCGATCTGAGGTCGTTGCTTCTGATGCAATTATTACAGGTATTATTTCAGTCTGCCACATAGATGCCTCAGTGTTGTTTGATCCTGGTTCTACTTATTCTTATGTGTCTACATATTTTGCTCCTCATTTGGGCATGACCCGAGGGTGTCTTGAGCTGCCAGTGCATGTATCTACCCCGATAGGGGATACTATTGTTGTGGACCACGTATACCGATCCTGTTTCGTCACTATTGGGGGTCTGGAGACCCGAGTGGACCTGTTGCTTCTCAATATGATTGATTTTGATGTTATATTGGGCATGGACTGGCTATCTCCATGTCATGCTATTCTAGACTGTCATGCTAAGACAGTCACCTTGGCTATGTCGGGCATTCAGAGGATCGAGTGGCGAGGCACGACTGAGTATGTACCTTGCAGCGTAATATGTTTCCTCAAGGCCCAGCGAATGGTTGGGAAGGGATGTCTCTCTTATTTGGCATTTGTGCGGGAGGTCGAGGCCCAGACTCCCAGTATTGATTCTGTTCCTATTGTGCGAGATTTTCTTGATGTGTTTCCCTCAGACCTGCCGGGCATGCCGCTGGACAGGGATATTGATTTTGGGATCGATTTGGTGCCAGGCACTCAGCATATTTCTATTCCTCCATATCGGATGGCACCAGCTGAGCTGAAGGAATTGAAGGGCAGCTCCAGGAACTCCTACATAAGGGGTTCATTCGGCCGAGTGTGTCACCGTGGGGTGCACCGGTCCGATTTGTTAAGAAGAAGGATGGATCCATGAGGATGTGTATTGACTATAGGCAGCTAAACAAAGTAACAGTGAAGAATAAGTATCCTCTGCCTCGTATTGATGATTTATTTGATCAGCTCCGGGGAGCTAGGGTGTTCTCGAAGATTGATCTTCGTTCAGGCTACCATCAGCTGAAGATTAGAGAGTCTGACATTATGAAGACTGCATTCCGGACCAGATATGGTCACTATGAGTTCCTGGTGATGTTTTTTGGGCTGACCAATGCCCCAGCAGCATTTATGCATCTGATGAACAGTGTGTTCAGGCCCTATCTTGATTCATTTGTGATCGTGTTCATTGATGATATTCTAGTCTACTCTCGTAGTTATGAGGAGCATGCTCGGCACTTGAGTATTGTATTGCAGAGATTGAGGGAGGAGAAGTTGTATGCCAAGTTCTCCAAATGTGAGTTCTGGCTTGAGTCCGTGGCAATCTTAGGGCACGTGGTGTCCCGTGATGGTATTCAGGTAGATCCGAGAAAGGTCGAGGCAGTGCAGAGTTGGCCCAAACCGACCTCAGTTACTGAGATCTGTAGCTTTTTGGGATTGGCAGGGTATTATTGCCGATTCGTTCAGGGGTTCTCTTCTATTGCTTCACCCTTGACTAGATTGACTCGGAAGGGTGTTCCTTTCATATGGTCCGAGGAGTGCGAGGAGAGCTTTCAGAAGCTCAAGACAGCACTGACCAGAGCACCAATCTTGATTCTGCCATCAGCTTCAGATCCTTATAATGTGTATTGTGATACCTCAGAAGTTGGCATTGGTTGTGTGTTGATGCAGGAGGGTAGGGTCATTGCTTATGCTTCTCGTCAGTTGAAGCCCCACGAGAAGAACTACCCTGTTCATGATTTGGAGCTAGCAACCATAGTTCATGCTTTGAAGATTTGGAGGCATTACCTGTATGGTGTCTCATGTGAGGTGTTCACGGATCATCGTAGCCTTCAGCACTTATTCAGACAGAAGGACCTTAATTTGAGACAACGGAGGTGGTTTGAGTTGCTTAAGGATTATGACATCACCATTTTGTATCATCCGGGGAAGGCCAATGTTGTGGCCTATGCTTTGAGTTGGAAGGCAGTTAGTATGGGCAGCCTAGCTTTTATCCCAGTTGGGGAGAGGCCATTTGCTTATGATGTTCAGGCCCTAGCCAATCGGCTAGTGAGGTTGGATATTTCGGAGGTGAGTCGACTGTTGGCTTGTGTTGTTTCTCGATCTTCCTTATATGACCGCATCAAGGAGCGATAGTATGATGACCCACATTTATTTGTCCTTAAGGACAGAGTGCTTCATAATAATGCTAGAGATGTGACTATCGACAATGAGGGTGTTCTGAGGATGCAGGGCCGTATATGCGTGCCCAACATAGATCGTTTGCGGGAGTTGATACTTGAGGAGGCACACAGTTTGCGGTACTCTATTCACCCAGGTGCCGCGAAGATGTACCAGGACTTGTGACAGCACTACTGGTGGAGGAGAATGAAGATGGATATTGTAAGGCATGTAGCCAGGTGCCTCAATTGCCAGCAGGTCAAGTATGAGCATCAAAGACCGGGTGGTGTTCTTCAGCGTATGGTCATTCCCGAGTGGAAGTGGGAGAGGATCACCATGGATTTCGTTACTGGACTCTCTCGGACAGCGAGGAAGTTTGATTCTGTATAGGTGATTGTTGATCGGCTGACTAAGTCCGCACAATTCATTCTAGTTTGCACAACTTACTCATCGAAGCGGTTGGCAGCGATCTTTATTCGGGAGATTGTCATGTTGCATGGGGTCCCGGTGTCTATTATATCTAACAGAGGCACTCAGTTCACTTCTCAGTTTTGGAGAGCATTTCAGCGAGAGATGGGTACGCGGGTTGAGTTGAGCACCGCATTTCACCCCCAGACAGACGGGCAGTCGGAGCGCACTATTCAGATCCTGGAGGATATGTTGCGAGCATGTGTGATTGACTTTGGTGGTTCGTGGGATGAGTTCTTGCCACTTGCTGAGTTTGCCTACAACAACAGTTATTAGTCGAGTATTCAGATGGCCCCGTACGAGGCATTGTATGGCAGATGGTGTAGATCTCCCGTCGGATGGTTTGAGCCTGGTGAGGATAGATTGATAGGGACTGAGTTAGTTCAGGATGCTCCGGATAGAGCAAAGTTGATCCAGGAGAGGCTTCGCACAGCACAGTCTCGCCAGAAGAGTTATGCAGACCGTAGGGTTCGAGAGTTGTCTTTCATGGTTGGTGATATAGTATTGCTGAAGGTTTCACCCATGAAGGGTGTCATGAGGTTCGGGAGGAAAGGGAAGTTGAGTCCCAGGTACATTGGTCCTTTTGAGATACTCAGGAGAGTTGGAGAGGTGGCATATGAGTTAGCCTTGCCACCCAGCTTATCCAGCGTTCATCTAGTATTCCATGTGTCTATGCTCCGGAAGTACATCGGGGATCAGTCTCATGTATTAGACTTCAGTACCATTCAGCTTGATGGTGATTTATCTTATGATGTGGAGCTAGTGGCTATTATGGGTAGACAGGTTTGAAAGTTGAGGTCCAAGGAGATTGCTTCAGTCAAGGTGCAGTGGAGAGGTCAGCCTGTGGAGGAGGCTATTTGGGAGGTCGAGCAGGAGATGCGGAGCAAATACCCTCAGCTATTTGAGTCTCCAGGTATGTTTCTTGACCCGCTCGAGGACGAGCGTTTTCTTAAGTTGGGGAGAATGTGATGACCCGGCCCTTCATCATGTGAGTTATTACCCCGTTACCCCCGTTATCCGCTTTTTAATGTCGTAATATGCATGTTGGGTAAGTTTGAGTCAATCCGAGTTGAGTTTGGTTGAAATTGAGACAAATAGCCTCTTAGAAGAAGGAATAGTTGAGAAAAGTCAGCTGGATGTTGACCTATGAGTTAGAGAGCTCGGAATCGAATTCTGATGATTCAGTCAGCTCTGGGAGGTCATTTGTGAGCTAGGAGAGCGATCGGAAGTGAATTTGGAGATCTGGTGTAGTGTTATGCTTGAAATGGCTAAAGTTAAGTTTTGGCGATATCCGATCGATAGGTAAGATTTTGATCCGGGAGTCAGAATGGAATTCTGATAGTTGTAATAGCTCCGTTAGGTGATTTTGGATGTGCCTACGAAATTTCAGGTCATTCGGAGGTCGTTTGGTCGGGGTTTTGGTCGAATTTCGGTTTCGGAAGTTTGAATGGAAACTTAGGCTTGAATTGCTTGAATTCGATATTATTCCGTGTTATAGTATGTGTTTTTATTATTGGAGCAAGTTCGTATGGTGCTATGGAATATGTTTGTGGCTTTCGTTGGGGTCCTGGGGGTCCCGGGGTGGTTTCGGGTGGTTAAACGGGAGGAAATTGGAGTTTGGGAGCTGCTGTCATGAATTGCAGCAGCATTTTCGCTCCTGCGGATTGGGAACTGCACGAGCGGGACCGCAGAAGCGGAGATTTAATCGCAGAAGTGAAAGGGGGTTTGGCCAGGAGGTTCCGCAGGGGCGGATAACGAGTCGCAGGAATGGACTCGCTTCTGCGAGTCCTAGGTCGCAGAAGCGGAAGGTGGGAAACTGGGGGGAGATCGCGGAAGCAGAGGGGTTTCCGCAGAAGCGGTCTCGCAGGTGCGAGACCTGGACCGCAAAAGCAGAAATGGGCGTTTGGGTGTGGTCTCGCAAAAGCGACCATTTGGTCGCAGATGCGGATTTGTCCGCAGAAGCGGAAGTCGCGCCTGTGTTAAAAATAACATAAGGGTTAATTTCAGAAGTTGTGAAAAATATTTGGTCTCAGTTTAGAGATGGGAATTGGGCGATTTGGACTAGAAAATTCTGGGAGATCATCGGGTTATCATCGGAGGTGAGTTTTATGGTTCCTTAACGCGTTTTCATCTTGAAATCCTCCTTTATTTCACCGAAATGGGATCAAATTGTGAGGAAATTTAGCCTAAGCCAGGGTTTTGGTAAATTGTCGATTTGAGTGGGCAATCGGAGTCCGACTTTGGAAAACTTTATATGCATAGACTCGAATTGAGATGAGGGTTCCGAATATGTAACTTTTATAATTTATCGAGAAGCGCACCAAAAGTCAGGTTTTGACAACTTTGTGGGTTTTGATACAATTTGGGTTATTTCGAATGAATTGCGCGAAATTAGCATATATTGATGCATTCTCTATGATTTTGAGCAGATTTGGCATCCGAGGAGATTGATTTGCGAGGCAAGCGCAAGGCGGATTGAAGCTTCTACCGGTTCGAGGTGAGTGGTAGTAGTAAGTAATGTACTGAGGGTTTGAAACCCCGTACTAGCACTTCACAGTGCTATGTTAAGATGAGATACGTGTCTTGTGATGGGCGTGGTGACATTGTGATTGGGAACTTGGACTTGGTGCTTCCCGGCTTATAGTAGACTGTGTTTTATGTCTGTTGCTGAGATTATAACTGTGTAATTTGGGCTAATAGCCGTGTTTGAGGCCTTGTGCCGATCTGTAGATCACTAGGAGACCTGTAGAGCTAGGTGACCCTTATATCGTGTTGGAACTTATACTCAGCCGTGAAACTAGCTGAATAGCCTGTTAAGAGCCAGTACTAGATGTGTACCATGAGAGATGAATTACTTAGGGTGGAAGCCCCCTGATTTAGCTGAGTGAGCCTGAAGGCCATTCCTATACTAATTGAGACAAGGTCGAGGACCCGTTAGGAGGTATTATATTCATATATATATATATATATATATATATATATATATATATATATATATATATATATATATATATATATATTGGATCGGGCTGCACACCGCAGCAGTATATACATATTGGATCGGGTTGCACGCCGCAGTAGTATACATATTAGATCGGGCTGCACGCCGCAGTAGTATATACATATTGGATCGGGCTGCACGCCGCAGCAGTATACATATTGGATCGGGCTGCACGTCGCAGCAGTATATACATATTGGATCGGGATGCACGCCGCAACAGTATATATATTGGATCGGGCTGCACGCCACAGCAGTATATATATTGGATCAGGCTGCACGCCGCAGCATTATACTCATTAGATACTTATGCCTTAGGGACACATATATATGGAAATGGTTGTACACCGTTGTGGTACGAGAGGGGATTCCGTCAGTGTGGGACCTTGATGAGATAGATGTGGACTGGTGATCGGAGTACTTAGTATAGTGATGACTTACCTGTGAGGTTGCCTTAGAACTGTTTAGTGATAGTACTGGAGTTCTTATTTTCAATTATTGTTTGTTATTATTACTCACCGAGTTGAAATATACTCACCCCACTCCCCTGAACTTTTTATGTAGATTCACAAGGGCCCGAGAGCAGTTGAGTTGTTGTAGCTGCTGATCATCATCTACTTTTGCGGAGACTACGAGGTAGCTGCCGGCGTCCGCAGGACCTGTTTTCTCCTTCATACTCATTTTGTTGTTTCATCTTGCTTAGACATGTTTGTTCTAGGATGCTTATTCTATAGAGGCTCAAAATCGTGCCACCACGATATGGTTGGGACCGTACATTGTATGCTTTTACGATTACATTGCCATTTTTATATGATCACTTGTTGTTTAAGTTTAACTGGATTAATTGGAATTAATAATTGGATGGTTAAGAGGTAATATGGTCGGGCTTGCCTAGCATTGTGTTGGGCGGCTTCACGATCGGGGCTTGGGTTGTGACAGAAATCTGAATATCTAATTCAAATTCCCCTCCCATTTTACCCTATAAATAGGCCCCTTTAGGGCATGTTGAAAGAGGTTCAGAAGATTTGAAATCTAAAATACACTGAAATACTGTTACTGTTTCATTGCTGCTGTTCGAAGTGATATTTTTGGATTTCTATTCGCTGTTCTTCACTGATTTGGTTGAATTCACTGGGTTTTCTACTCTGAAATCGAGCTTGTTGTTGTGTTAATTTGCATTCATTGCTGTTGATATTTGGACTGCTGCCTATCCCTAATCTTCTTCTTCTTCTTATACATCCTAGAACTCATTGGTTTTTATCTCGATTTTATCGGGTACACTTCTACCTCTGAAGGATGTGACTGAAGTTCTTTGAAGAAATGAAATGTGTATTAGTTTCTATTTATACTTGTATTTCTATTTTGTCATAGCTGTAGACACTTAGAACTTATGTAATTTATTAACATTTCTTTTTTGTAATATGGACTTGGACTGTACGAACTTAAATTCAAAGTTATAGCAGTAGTTAGATATTAATATAGGAAATATACTAAATAGGTCAGTTTCAAATGATCACATAGATCTAAAATTGAAACCTCGCTAAAACTTAGTATGATTTACTTATAGATTTATGTTTGTTTTGAAATCAGAAGTATAATACAAAAAATGTTGAAATTGTTTTTGTTAGTTGAATTCTTAATCAGTAGTTGTTAACAAGAAAAGCTTGAAACAGTTTAATTTCAATTTTCATTCAATATCGAATGGTTTAAATTAGTTTAAGTATTTTTCACATTAAAGTTCAGAAATCTGATGTGAAATAGGAATAAAAAATACCCATGAAGTTTTGAATTTAAATCTGTCAATTGTAGATCTAGTTTAGCATTTCAACGAAACAAAATAATAGGGTAGTTCTGTATTGAATAAGTATATGCTTCAACTAATAAACTGAGACTTTCGTTAAATCCGGTAGCTGAACAGTAGCTTATCAATTAAAACTAGTGTTAACATTTCTAGTTATTTTCTGATATTTAAATCATAATATTTGTTCATATCTATGATTAGTCCAATAAAAGATATTTGAACCTGACTTAGATTTATTAATAATTTGGGCCTGGTCATGAAAAGAGGCCAGATCAAATCGATATGGCATTTGTGCCTGTGAGAGACAGATGCAGAAATATTAAATAGGGTTTAAGTAGCCAACTGCACATTGGTGCAGTTCTATTAAGTTAGCCCAGATTCAAGGCCCAATAATGAATAATGGCCTGGATCCAAATAGATGATGATACAACCTATTAGAAAACTGCTAAGAATTATTTATATTAAGAAAAACGGAATTAGAAAACTTAGTGCCATTTAGGTTTACCTTTTAAATACAATGAGATGAGCCCCATTATAAAAATAGACAAACACGGCCCTCAAATAATAATTATAAAATCTTTAGATCAGAAAGGATCGTTTAGCTAATTCCACGATCTTTCCCAAAGTAACGAAGAATAGACACCATTAGGCACAATTCTAATATACATTCTCATGAAAGGGTGCACATTTATGTGACCCAAATCTTATTCCCAATAAAGTCTAAATATATCCAAAGCCACAGGCGTACTGGTACGGTGTGGTCATGGATGTATTTTCACGGCGTTGCAATTCTTAAAATTTAAAAGAGGAATACAAATGCACATGATTAAAATATATAATTTAAATCAGATAAAACCAAAAACAACAGTTGAGCGACCGTGCTAGAACCACGGAATCCGAGAGTGCCTAACACCTTCTCCAGGGTTAACAAAATTCCTTATCCAGATTTCGAGTTCCCAGAGTGTAACAGAGTCAAACTTTCCTTAGTTCGGGAATAAACAGGTGACTTGGGACACCATTATATTCTCAAGTGGCGACTCTTAAAACATAAATAACTAATCTCGGTCCGATTGTCCTTAAATTGGAAAAATTCCTCTACGCCCTCACGGGTATAGTAGTATAAAAAAGGAGGTGTGACAGCTCTGGCGACTCTGCTGGGGATAAGAAACCCATAACTTCGGTTCAGGGTTTAAGAATTTGAGCTCAGTTAAATTGTTATTTTTGTTTATATCTGATTTCATTATATGTTTTGATCAATGTGCTATATGTTTACCACTTTGATATTACATGAATTATATATAAAAATTGTGCCAAAAACCCTTCTCTTCTTACATCCGAGGATGTGCTTACTGTTGAGACTCCCCTTTTTGTTAGGTCAATGCCAAAATAAGAAATAGAGGCCGGAAAAGTTACTGAGCCGGACGGTCCTGCTGGTCCCCGGTACATATTTCCCTCCTCGACTCGAGTTGTCCGCTCGGGTGCACAGTCTTGAACCAATAAAAATCAGGATATTGAGCCTAGAATTGTGATGATTATTTGCATCATATCTGACTTAGGGGACTCAACACATGGGTTGGGTTTGTCTAGGACAGGTAACCCGGATATGAAAAGACCGAGCATGATTATATGTTGTATTTATCTGTCTTGGGCCATTATGCTGACCGACTAAATAATTGAGGAAAGAAAAGAGAATAGCAATTTTAGAAGAAACCGATGTCTAAATACTGACGAAACTCTGTCGAAATTTTGAGGAAATTATCAAAAATAGTTGAAAATAAGTCAATTTTGTCAAAAATTTAAATAGTTGGTCTAATATAATAATCTGATCTGACCGAACTACACTGGTTTGATTCTCACCACTAGGGGAGATACGTAAGCAACCCTTGACCAGTCCAACCACCCCTTTTACAAAATCAACCAATAATATTAATACATCAAAGTGATGCTATTTTTGAAAATAGCCGAATGTCCCGAAAGAACGCCGAAAGGCTGTTTGCGTAAAAATGGCCACTTTCGAGTCACTTTCACTAAATAATAAATACAACCTTAAAATCATCGGAGAAAGTGGTGAAAGACAGTATTCGCAAATAGGGACCTTTTTTAAAATGAAAAAAAAATTTCCTTTAAAAAACATATTGTCTTTAAGTCAAATAATATGTGGTTAAATCACCTTTAAATAAATGTGCAGGATGAGCACAATGAAAAATGAACCTTTTTAATTAATGAATAAGATCCCTTTGGAGTTACGATTATGGTGGAATGACTTGGGTCAGGATGGACAAGACAAGGTCAAGAAATATTTGAAAGGTCTTACCGGGTTGCTTGATATCATACCCCGGGGAGACATTATTCGAGCCTTGGTCACCTGCTGAGATCCCGCACACTAGAAGAGATTGCTAATTACATCGGTAAAAATGAGGTCCCTCTGTATGATAAATATCCGGTTGCTCCAAGAGCCATCACTGATCACAGATTCCTGGATTCCTTGAAAATATCCCAAATCATTCACAATGAAGATTTGGTCCATGGGATTTTCACTATGAATTTCATATACCATAGATATGGTCACGTTGGAGGATTTCACAACCCAACAAACAAACTCTACAGTAAAGCAAACCAGGCTAAATGGGAGGAACATAGGAATTTTTCTTTCATGGTGGCCTTTTTAGGTTTGATAATATTTCCAAGGAAAGATGGGAACATCGACATCAGAATTGCTGGGATTGTCAGTACCCTCCTCACAAAGGATAATAGTACTTTGGTACCTATGATAGTGGCCGATATCTTTCGTGCTCTCACAGCTTGTAAAGCGGGAGAAGATTTCTTCGAGGGATGCAATTTGCTATTATAGATATGGATGATCGAGCACTTATGCCATCGCCCTCAATTTCTGAGTTATGGATCATCAGAAAAGACTTTCATAGAAGAATTCTACACGAGGATAAAAGGGGTCAAGTTGCCGGAGGGTCCTAAAGGTTGGATCACATACTTTTAATCTCTTACTGCTAGTTAGATAGAATGGGCATTCGGGTGGCTACCCGTCGATAAAATCATATACATGCCGGCAGTAGGATCACACTTTCTTTTATTGGGGCTCAAAAGTATTCAACCTTACGTGTTGTGTCGAGTATTATGGCAACTTGGACGATATCAAATAGTGCCAAAAGATGGAGATCTCAGCGTTCAAGTGATAGAGATTAGTCCCGATGGGTATTTTCCTGAGGCAAAGGTTCGACAAATATGGAACAAGTGTAAATGTTTGAAAGTGGACACTTGTGTAAGGGATCGGGCCAGAGGTGAAGTGTCACATGGTTACTTTGTATGGTACAGAAGAGATTATGAGCATGAAAGACCAATGAAGAGACCTCACATCCGGGAATTTGCTGAGTTGTCAAAAGAGCGATGGGATTGGTTGGCTAAAGAGAACGAATACCGAGCCAAAATCAGCATGTTAGAAAAGGAAGTTCAAGACCTCAAGTTCGAAAATAGCTTACAAATGGCGACCAATGAGGGTGAAAAGAAACAACTGACTAAGGAAAATGAGGCATTAATAGCTCAAATTCTGAAAATGAGAATAGCAACTGAAACCCCTATTCGCCATGCCCTGGATGAAAAACTGATTGATAATCTGCGGCAAAAGGTGAACAATTACAGTTTTGGTCTGGATAAATCCGAAAAAGAATTAATCGGGGTTCGGAAGCAATTGGCTAGAAATGCTGAAGAAAGGGCTTGTATGATCCAACAATTGACAAAAGAACATAATATTGAAGTTGCTCGGTTGAGGAAAAAGATTGTCACTATCGAGGCCAAGAGTAGCAAACAAGTGAGAGAGTTTGATATGGAAAGAGAACATTGCTATATGGCCGTGACCCGGTTAGAAATATAACTACTGCAGCTTCAAGAGAAAAGCCAACAGACTGTGGAGGCTCGTGCCAAACAAATAGGGAGGTTACTTCAAGAGAAAGGAATGATTAGAGAGAGAATTGTTAGCATTGCTCACTATATCACTCGGAAATGCAATATATGTGAAGATATGACCCAGTCAACATTTGCCGCCTCAGCAATGATATTTGTAAATCAAGTAATGAGAGATTTCGTTAAACTCCAAAGGGAACTTGCATATAGGCCCACGACTAGACCGAATGATGTCCCATGGGCACTAGGATCTTTAATGTATTCTTAGGACAGGCATTTTTAGTTTGTATTTTTATTTCTGCATTATTAGAAGGTTGTAGCACAATTATCGTTAGAGTATTATCTGTGTAATCAACGATTGCTTATTAATGAAATTGGAAATTTCCAAATTTATCTTTAGTATTCTCTTTATTTAAATACTTGTGCGATAGGCAAATATGTAAGACCGATTAAAAATGAAAAATGGGAAAATAAGAAAAGAGAATAAAAGTGGAAAAAGAGAACGTCAGTGGTTATAAAATATAATGAAAAGAAAAAGCCGAAAAACAAAAGAATTGGCAAATCAAAAAGAACAACAAGGCCGGGATGATGCATATTGCCAGGCAAAATTGTGTTCTTAATCTGTAATTTTTGACTCATTATGGCCTAACCACTAACAAGTTTTGTCATTGTTGAGTAACAAATAGGTGGTTAGTAACTAGTATTCTGGCAACTCACCATTACAACACTCGTTCAAGGAATATGACAAAGGCAATTACTCTGTAAATTAAAACAACAGTCATGGATCCAGTACAGGAAGATGAGGTAGTAGACGTGAACAGTATGAAAGAGGAGATGTATAAGCTCAAACAACAAATGGCCGAGATGTACCAGGCTCGGGCAAAGGGACAACCTTTACCCACATACCCGATCAATCCCACATACATCCCTCCACCAGTCCAAGCATAAGACCCACTCACTGTAAACTCATCCTGTACGCAACCACATCACAAACACCGCCTCCAATCCCTAAACAAATTTTGCCACCACTGGCACATGTTGCTTCTGTATATGTGGCCCCACCACCAGCCACCTTGCACAAATCATCTTGTGAACCATTATTCCACGCCCAAGACAACCATTATTATCCCCCGAAACCTACTTTCTAACAGCATGATTCCTATACCCCTCCCATTGACATTGTTGAAGAGGAGAAACCACCTAAGAATCCTGAGCAGGAAGAGATGGCTAGAAAGATGAAAAGCCTCGAGAAATCATTCTGGAACATGTAGATCTTGGGTGGTCAAGTAAGCGTAGCTTACAAGGATTTATGTCTATTCCCTGAAGTGCAGCTGCCAACAGGATTTAAGCTGCCGAAATTTGATCTATATGATGGTCACAGCGACCCGGTAGCACATTTAAGGGGCTTCTATAGAAAGATGTGCGGAGTCGATGGGAAAGATTAGTTGCTCATGGCTTACTTTATCCAAAGTATTAGTGGTTAAGCTCTCTAATGGTATACCATGCAATATCATACCAGGTGGTTTATTTGGGATGATCTGGCCCAGGAATTTGCAAATCATTTCCAGTACAATTTTGAAATTATTCCAGATAGGCTGACACTGACAAAGATAGAGAAAAAGCCGGGAGAAAGTTTTCGAGAATATGGCTTTAGGTGGAGGGAGCAAGCTGCTCGGGTAGACCCACATATGAAGGAGGGAGGGATGGTAGACTATTTTCTGCAAGCTTTGGAACCAACGTACTATGGGCATTTAGTATCTACCATTGGGAAAACATTCAATGGGGTAGTTAAAATGGGAAGCTTGGTTGAGGAAGGGTTAAAGTCAAACAAAATTATGAGCTATTCAGCCATAAAAGTTACGAACCAGGCGATCCAGAAAGGCACATATGGAGCTATCAGGAAAAAGAAGAAGGAAGAAGTGGTAGTCGTAGAAGGTGGGTCTTGGCCCAAGACTCCCAATCCATACTACCATCAGCCTCACCCACATCAACCCTACCCACCAATACTATATGGCCCACCAGAACACTATTACCCTCGTCCCGTTCCAAAATTTTCTGTACATCACGCTCAAACTTACCCACCACTTTCTACTCCATGGCGAACTCCAGCACCTCAAAATATTTACCACACTCAGAACACTTACCCACCGCCCAAAACATATAAAAATCTCGGTGGAACAAGTTTCTGCCCTAACCCTGGAGTCAAGAATGACAGGACACAAAGGAAGAAAATATTTACTCCCTTAGGTGAATCATACACCAGTCTTTTCCATAGACTGAGACAACTCGGGATCTTAAACCCCATAGAACCCAAAATCCCTAATCCACCACCAAGGAACCTGGACCAATTTGTTAATTGTGAATATTGTTTAGGAGCCCCAGGGCATGACACTGAAAAATGCTGGCATCTGAAGACTACTATACAGGAGCTTATCGATTCTATAAATATTGATGTTTAGGCTCCCGAGGCTCCAAATATAACACAGAACCCTCTACATGTGGGCCACGAGACCCGCATGATAGAAGTGGTACAAGGGGGAGATTGCAGAAAGCCCTCTCAGGATGTAATGATGATCAAGGCCAGCGGAAGCAAGATATAGGAGAAAGCCTTAACCGAGAAAATACTAGTCAAACCATCTTTGAACAAGCTAGTAGTAGTTGCAGAACCCGAGCCAGTGAAGGTGACAGTGCCTGGAGTGAGTGTAAAACATGTATTGACTGTGAAAGGAGCGCTGCTAGAGCCAGTTAATATTAAGCGAGTTACTCAAATGCCCATAGTAAACACCAAAATTGTTCCATCGAATTACAGCAATGTGACCGTCATGTATAGAGGAAAGGAAATCAAGGATGAGATTTGTGAAACCCAAGGTTTGACTAGGTCAAGGAGATGTTTTGCTCCCGATGAATTAAGGAAAGCAAAAATTACCAGAGATAATCCGGCCAATGTAAAGAAAGTTGTCACTGAAGAAGAGGCTGATTGTCTTTGAGGGTGACTTTCTTTCAACCTGACCGGGTTCATCCTCGGTATTCCATGAGGACTCGCCTGTGTGGGCTCTGTCTTTCTGCCTCATTCCGTTTTTTCTAAAAACTTAGCCTTTGATTTCCTTTTTCTTCCTGACATCCTTTCCTTTGGAAACAATTGATCATTATGATCAGTCGGGGTTAAACCAATACACCACTGAGGCTGGGTCTTTTCTTCGCCTTTTACCAGACAGAATTCTGTATAAACGGTACTGCCACCTTTTCTTTGTAATATTTTCGAAATTCAAAGTTAAGCCGAAAGGGATTCAAAGAGAAATGAATAAAGAATGAAAAAATGAATCTAAAATAGAAGTGTTCCTTTAGGGGAAAAAAAGGACTTATCTAGGGTGTATGCTGGCTTCAAACCGACATGACACGGTTCTTGAGCTGGATGTTCAATCGTCACGAACTTCCATTTTCTTATGAACCAAAACGGGTCTATGTTTCCAGACTAGGGAACCTTCCCAGGACCTTTAGTGGTAAAATCCTCTTTTCGGTTGATAGCGCCCTTTTGCGAGTTTTCGCTAATCGACCTCTCTCATTTCTCTTCTTACCATCGCCCGATAGCACTCTTTGCGAGTTTTCACTAACAAACTCTCTCATTTATGTATTTCTCTACTCCCAACGCCTTATGGTTCCCGAAGGTTTTCACCAATAAGACTCTGTCATTTTATTTCTCTTAATTTAAGACGCTTCAGTTCTTGACAGTGATATTTCTCATTTTCTATGCCTCTGCATCGATCTTGAAGGACTTGTACTCGATTTTGGGTGAAAAGAATTATGGACAAAATTACAACTTTGAGATCATCCGGTGAACTCTTGGTCAAACCATTAAAATACTTGCCCCAATTTCAATTTCGGGGAAAATTAGATTTTTGTTTTGGTGTGACTGAACCTCAAATAGAGGCCGCCTACGTATCCTTTCGGAATCAAGTCAGAATGTAGTTCAGGAAACTTTGTTTTGTTTTTGGTTTTCTTATTTTTATTTTTATTATTATTATTATTTTTGGATTTGGTTTTGGATTCCAAAGAGGGTAGCCAAGGAAATGTAACCAGCTCAAAGGGTTTACAAAAGGGTTGGTAGTGTTTGGGTAGCGGGAATAAAAGCCTTCAATCATTTCGACATTCAAGGACATCACCGAAGAAAACTCAAACATAATACCTTTTGACAGCATCTGCATTCACAGCAGTCTCAGGATCATTTCCTTCCATGTCTCCGATGTATAATGCTCATCTCGGCAATATCTTCCTGATGATATATGGCCCCTTCCAATTAGGAGCGAATTTTCCTTTCGCTTTCTGGTGATGTGGAAGAATGCGCCTTAAAACCAACTGACCTACTTCAAAATTTTTGGGTCGTACTTTCTTTTTGTAAGCACGATCCATCCTTTGTTGGTACAACTATCCGTGACAGACCGCAGCCATTCGCTTTTCATCAATTAAGGCTAACTGCTCCAATCGATTCTTAACCCATTTGCTATCTTCAATCTCTACTTCAACAATTGCCCGGAGTGAAGGAATTTCTACCTCTGCCGGTATCATAGCCTCGGTTCCATAAACTAGCAGGTATAGGGTTGCTCATACCGATGTGCGCATTGTAGTACGATATCACAGTAAGGCAAAAGGTAATTGTTCATACCACTGTCTAGAACTCTGGATGGTCTTCCTAAAAATCTTCTTGATGTTTTTGTTTGCTGCTTCAAAGACGCCATTGGCTTCGGGTCGATACGGAGTGGAGTTCCTATGCATTATTTTGAACTGTTCGCATATTTCTTCCATCAAACGACTATTCAGATTTGCAGCATTATCCATGATGATAGTTGCAGGTATACCAAAACAACAGATAAGATTTGAATGTACAAAATCCACCACGGCTTTCTTAGTGGCTGATCTGAGAGTGACAGCTTCAACCCATTTTTTGAAGTAATCAATAGCAACTAGTATGAATCGAAGTCCATTCGAAGCCTTTGGCTCAATCGGGCCAATGACATCCATGCCCCAAGCGACAAAAGGCCAC
Organism: Nicotiana noctiflora; assembly: GCA_032618575.1. Taxonomy (NCBI): domain Eukaryota; kingdom Viridiplantae; phylum Streptophyta; class Magnoliopsida; order Solanales; family Solanaceae; genus Nicotiana; species Nicotiana noctiflora. The sequence goes on along the minus strand of JASVEL010003642.1, from coordinate 125,060 downwards.
GGTGCTGACATAGGATATAACTCGGTTGGAGGTGCATTTATCAGATCTCCATGTACCTGACACTGATGGCATTTCCTGACAAAACTGAAACAGTCTTTCTCCATAGTTATCCAATAATACCCAGCTCGAAGGATTTTATTGGCCAAGACATACCCATTCATATGAGGCCCTCAAACTCCTACGTGTACTTCATGCATGATTCTCCCTTCTTCTTCGGCATCAACACGCCTTAAAAGGTTAAGATCCGGGGTTGTTTTATACAGGACCTCGCCGCTAAAAAGGAAACCAGTTGCATGCCGCCTAATGGTCCTCTTTTGATATCCAGTAGCATGTTCAGGGTATTCTTGTGTTTTCAAGAATCTCTTGATATCGTAGTACCACGGCTGGATGTTTGGCCCTTCCTCAATTGCATTGCAACAACCACGTCTTTCCTTGATTTGGATTTCCAAAGGATCACGTGGGCGTTGCCTGGATAAGGTAGCATTGAAGCTAGAGTGGCAAATGTGTCAGCTAGTTCATTGTAACATCGTGGGATGTACCTGAACTCTATCAATGTGAATCACTTGCCAAGATTATCCACATGTTGTCGGTAATGGAGGAGTTTAACGTCTCGGGTCTCCCATTCATATTGGGCTTTTTTGATAATGAGATCTGAATCTCCCATGATTAGTAAATCTTCGACACCCTGATCAATCGCCATATTCATGCCCATGATGCAGGCTTCATATTCAGTCGTATTGTTCGTGTAAAAGAAATGGAGCCTAGCCGTAGCTAGGTAATGCTGGCCGGCGGGAGAGATCAAAATTTCCCCAATCCCTACACCTTTAGCGTTTATCGCTCCGTCGAAGAACATCTTCCAAGCATGAGCGTCTTCTTAGATAACTTCCATCGTGTTTACCTATTCATCTGGAAAGTAGGTATTCAATGGTTGATAATCCTCGTCAATTGGGTTTTCGGCCAAGTGATCTTCCAACGCCCAGGCCTTCATTGCCGTGCGAGTGACATGGACTATGTCGAACTCAATGAGCAGGATTTGTCATTTTGCCAACCTTCCAGTGGGCATCGGTTTCTGGAATATGTACTTCAAGGGATCCAGCCTGGTAATGAGGTGAGTCGTATGAGCTTGGAGGTAATGTCTCAATTTCTAAGCGACCCATGTCAGAGCACAACATGTTCTTTCTGGCATAGTGTACTTGACCTCATAACTAGTGAACTTCTTGCTCAAATAGTAGATTGCCTGCTCTTTCTTCCCCGTTAAATCATGCTGCCCAAGGACACAGCCAAAGGAGTTTTCCAAGGCTGTCAGATACAAGAAAAGAGGTCTCCCTTACTCCGGCGGGACTAAGACTGGAGGGTTCGACAAATATTCTTTGATTTTGTCAAAAGCCTCTTGACATTTAGTTGTCCACTTGATTGCAGCGTCTTTTTTCAGCAACTTGAATATGGGCTCACACGTAGAAGTCAATTGGGCGATGAACCTGCTGATGTAGTTTAGTCAGCCCAGAAGACTCATTACGTCTTTCTTCGTTGTTGGATGAGGTAAGTCCTGGATGGCTTTTATCTTTGTTGGATCCAATTCAATACCTCTTCTACTGACTATGAAACCCAAGAGTTTACCTGATGGGACTCCAAAGGCGCATTTGGCCGGATTCAGCTTTAAATTATACTTTTGCAGCCTTTCGAAGAATTTCCTCAAGTCTCGGACATGATCGCCCTGGGTTCTGGACTTGATGATCACATCATCCACGTACACCTCTATTTCCTGATGTATCATGTCGTGGAAGATGGCAGTCATGGCTCTCATGTATGTCGCTCAAGCATTTTTCAAACCCAATGGCATGACTCGATAGCAGTAAGTGCCCCAAGGTGTGGTGAAAGCAGTCTTCTCGGCGTCCTCTTCATCCATCAACACTTGATGATATCCCACATAACAATCCACAAATGATTGTATCTCATGCTTTGCAAAGTTATCAATGAGGATGTGGATGTTTGGTAAAGGGAAGTTATCTTTGGGACTTACTTTATTCAAATCTCGGTAATCCACGCATACTCGAGTTTTTCCATCCTTCTTTGGTATAGGAGTAACATTAGCCAACCACGTGGTATACTGTACCACTCGAATTACCCCCGTTTTTAACTGCTTGGTGATTTCTTCTTTGATCTTATCACTGATGTCAGTTTTGAACTTCCTTTGCTTTTGCTGCACTAGGCGACAGTCATGGTAGATTGGTAATTTGTGCACCACTAGATCGATCCCTAATCCTGGCATGTCATCGTAAGACCAAGCAAACACATCTTTAAACTCAAACAAGAGCTGGATTATTGCATCTCGAGTTTTCTCATATGTATGGATGCTTATCTTGGTCTCTCTAATCTCTTCGGCGGTTCCCAAGTTAACCGGCTCGGTGTCATTCAAGTTTGGCTTAGGTTTATTCTCAATGTTTTCCAATTCTCGACTTATTTCCCTAAAAGCCTCTTCTTCATCGTATTCCAGTTCTTGGTTCATTATTTCCAAATTAGGTGGAGTGTTCAGATTTGAGCATGAAGTCCGCAAGCATGTCATGTTATTTAAAGCTACATTATTATGACTGAAAAGAGAGAATAAATAACAGGAGTTAGAAAGAATGCAAAAATAATGATGAAATATTGATTTCATTTCTTGGAATTTTTGGGATGATAAACAGGGTTACATTTGGAAAAATAAATACAAGAAAACAGAGAAAAACATCCGAGTTACACCCTAAAGTAAGTTGTGATGCAGGAAAAATGACAGGACAAGTCTACCAGAACTACTGTCTGACTGGGAATGGCGTAGCCTTCCAATATTGCAATTTGGCCTCTGGTCCCACATACAACACCTCAGCAGTGCTAGTACCTTCTCCCAACTGAACCATGTTGGCATTGTGGAGCATCTGCCTTAAAGCTCCACAAATGTCCTCAATTTCCTCTACCGTGAACACCTCATCATCTTCTTCGACATATTTGGGTCGGGCAAAGGTCTTGTACATATGTGGCAATGGTTGTGGCAGGACCCAACCTTCTTTCTTTCTCTCCTCGGCCCATGTTTCCTCTTCTGAGGTAGGGTTGAATCCTATCCTAAAGAGTTTCTTTGTGGAGGGCAGAGTGATGGGTTCTGTTATTCCCTGCAGTGATTTCCCGAGTCCCTTTCCTGGTTTGAAACCTCGCCGGATAATTTCCTTGGCCACCATGATTAATGCATTAGAAAGGAAGGGTTGGGGACAAGGGTCTCTATTTTTTGTTGATCGACAACTACCACTTCAAAAGCTTGGTAGATTATGTGCTCGCTTCCCTCTCTTACTTCAAGGTATGGGGTTAACGGGTCTCAGAAGATTGATTGTTCATCTTCTTCGTGGACCACGATCTCTTGGTTGGAGTAAGGTGGAGGGTACAGCTCAGGCTGTGTGAATCCATGGCCTTCCAAGAAGAAAATTATAAGACGTGTCCATGTCCAAAACTTGGAAAGTTACTTCGAAGTCTACCGGGCCAATAGTCAAGGTCAAATCGATCTCTCTGATCGTGTCCCTTTTTACACCGTTGAAGGCTTGCATGCATACATTGTTGGGCCGAATTCTTTCAGCTCCAATTCATATGCGGTGTAGAGTGGAAAGTGGGCATATGTCTACCCCCAAACCTCCATCCACCTTGGCCCTTTTCATATAGTAACCTTTGCACTTGACGGTCAGGTGTAGGGCTTTGTTATGCATTCCTCCTTCTGGGGGTAAGTCACTCTTGCTGAACGAGATCTGGTTGACTGCGAAGAATCATTCGACCATTCTTTCTAAATGCTCTTTTGAAGTGTCAGCCTGCACATGTGCTTCATTCAAAATCCTCAGCAGGATCTCCTGTGTTCGGGTGAGCTCATGAGCAAGGACAGCATGGACACTTGATCCGGGTGCTTGCGCAACTGATCAACCACCTTAAAATCTGGCATTTTCATCTTTTGGAAAAAGACCTCCACTTCTTCAGTGCTTACAGGCTTCTTGGATGGGAAGCACTTCCGGGTGGCATCATTCACTTCTTGTGTGTCCAAATACTTCCGCACCAAGACATTCCCAGACGGTTCCCCTGTGACATCTTTACCTTTGCGTGTAACCACCGTCTGTTGATAATTCCAAGGTACAGCGGACGGGTCCGTCATGGGTTTCTGTTGCACGCGTGCGATAAATATGGGTTCATTTGGCTGTAGTGGTTTAGTCGCCTTTCGGACCACATAGGTTCCTTTGGGCACATACATTGGTGTTTCTCTCTTCAGCTGAAACTTCTTTGATGTGCTTATTGTCAGGGGCCTTTCTGATTGACCTCGTGGGAGGTAAAGAACTCTGTTTTTCTGAGACGTTGTCCTTTCTGCCTTTGTCTCGATCTTCTTTTCAAACCCGATTTTGGCAACTTCATTCTTCTTCCCCATTTTCTCTTATTTTGGGGGAGCATTACGCCATATTTCCATGTCGGCGATGGAAATTATTGCTTTCAGATCAGGATCAAATTCTTTGTCGTCGCAGATCATTCCAATTACTGGCCCGTTGTTATGGGCCGGCAGTGGGTTATTTGTCACATTTGGAATATCCTCATCTGCAAACACTATCCTCCCTTGGTTGATCAATTCTTGCACAACTTTCTTTAAGGTCCAGCAATTATCAATGCTATGCCCCTCAACTCCCAAATTATAAGCACAGTACATGCCTCGTTGGTAAGCCGGAGAATCTGGATTCTGCCTATTATGGGGAATGGGCTGCAATAGATTCTCTTGCATGAGCTTGGGAAAAAGGGGGAATATGGTTCCCCAATCGATGTGAAGTTCGACTTGGGTGGTTCACGAGGGCAAGTGTTATTTGGTCGGAAGTTGTACTGGTTTACGTAAGGAGGTTGATTTCTCTGGAATGGAGGTGGGTTTCTGTTGGCTGGTAGCTGTGGCCGGCCAAACGGCTGAGCATTCATGACTGCATAGGGTGTAGGTGGAGGAGCATAGGCCATACTGTTGTGCGGATAATAATATTGGGGGGCCCTTTCTGAGAACACTTGCCTTGGAGCTCGGTACCTCCTGTCTCCAACTGCCGCCAGGATTGTTTCTTCTTTCTTTTTGCCTTTAGCCATCCCTCCAGACCCTCGTTGGATGGCTTGGGAGGTCGCTCGAATGGCCGCCTGACTCAAAATTCTTCCTGTCTTTAAACCATTCTCTACCATTTATTTGATCATGATCGCCTCTACGAAAGGTTTTCCCATTGCTAACATCATGTTCTGGAAATAGTCTGTTCTTGAGCCTAGAGGAAAGTAGTGACCATTTCTATTTCGTCCATGGGGGGTTTCACCCTGGATGCTTGCTTGCGCCACTTGATAGCGTATTCTCTGAAGCTTTCTGAGTGCTTCTTCTTCAAGTTTGTTAAGGAATTCCTATCTGGCGCGATATCAATGTTATACTAAAACTGCTTTAGAAAATCTCTGGCCAGATCGTCCCAAATGTGCCATCGAGATATGTCCTGATCCATGTACCATTCCAAAGCTATTCCGGTCAAGCTTTCACTGAAATATGCCATCAACAATTCTTCTTTGCCGCCGGAACCTCGCAACTGATTGCAATATTTCTTCAGATGAGCAATGGGATCGCCATGCCCGTCATACTTTTCAAACTTTGGCGTTTTAAAACCTGACGGCAAATGGACATGTGGGAACATGCATAAATCTACGTAGGAAACACTCTTCTGCCCGCTTAGACCTTGCATGCTTTTTAAACTCTGTTCAAGGCATCTCATTCTTTTTTCCATCTCATCCTGTTCGGGAGCTTTTGGATTTTGACCCAGCATGAGCTCGTATCGGGGTGGATAAGGACAAATATTGGTGGCAAACTGGGTAGGATCCAGCGAAACAGGTGGCACTGGGAATGTAAAGGAAGAGGAGTCAAAGAGCGGAGCATGTGTAACGGGTTGCGCCGTGATTGGAACGGACAAACCAGTGGATGTTTTTGTGGCCGTATCTGATGTCGTCATCTGAGGATAGGAAGTGGAGCTTGATCCAGAGAGAGTTGTGATGGTAGAATACCGAAAGAGAGTAGGTGGGTAATTTGTGGGGGTGTTGAGAATCCCACTTAGTCGGATGAATAGTTCGGGAACCCAGGGATCAGACTTAGGTTCTCCTTCCCGTTATTCCAATCATCCACAATTTCCAGCATGCGATAGCGTAAAATCCTGTTTTGTTCCGCAATTGCTAATTCAGTAGCCGGAACGGCTGATATGGAACTCTCTTCTAGAACAGGAACTGCTGGTAGAGGGATTTCTGAAGACATGTTGATACTTCTTTTCGATCTCGTAAAGTAAGGATGGGTAATTCCTTCTGATTCAGTAACGGGCCGCTGAACGTTTCCCTTGGACCTCGTAAAATATGAATGGGAGGCCAGATTACCACAAATCAACCACCTTTTTCTAAAAACCTGAATTTCAGCAAACAAACGGTTAGTCTCAAACAACATAACAGATAAGTAATCTCACATAGGGGTGTGATGCACTTATACAGTTAAACGTGTTGCTACATGTATTCGGTTGCAATGCGTCATTCCGGCTTATAATTTTCCTTTACTCTCATTCCCTTCCTCTCTTTATCAACTTTTTTTGTTATTTTCTTTTATACCCCCCCCCCCTTTTTATTGATGGTCGAATCTTATGTAGATTGCCTACGTATCATGTCCCCGCATGAGTCAGACTAGGTGCAGTTCGGGTGCGAAAAATGAAAGATAAAGATGGAACATATTTTGGTTTTTTTTATTTTATTATCACAAAATTTTACTTAAAACACTAGCGAGAAACAACAATGGAAATAAAAACTTCAAAAAGGACAAACAGACTCTTAAATGAAAATACGGACTCTTCTAAGCATGCTCCAATGCTTTGAACTTCTGTGTCCGTGAGGCGTTGTTTGGCCTTGTTGCGGATTTCGATGTGAGATCCCTTTGTAGACTTCTTAACTCCACCATAACTTGGTGGACATATTCCATAACTGAAGAAAAAGGATAGTCCAGGGCATTTGCTCGCATGTCAGGCATCTTATAGTGATATAGTGCCCAATTTCTTCAATCCTTGCCCTGATCATATCCTTTTCTCTAAGCAGTTGCCCTATATGTTGGTTCTTTGCCCCCAATATCTGAGCGTTACCGATGACTTGGTCTAAAAGCCTATCTACTTGCCTTTCCATCCGTGCCATTAAGTCATAGCAATGGTCCCTAGCTATTTTGGCATCCCGGGCTTGTCTGAAAACTCGCTCCTTAAGAGTGGCATATTCTTCTCTCAAGACAGCGATGATCTCCCCGTAATACTCTATCTGTTGCAGATGAAGTGCCTTTTGGTGGGCCGCTCTTCTCCATTTGGTCTGAATTGCAACTAGAGCAGCTTCTGCTTTTTCCAAGTTTTCTTGATGCTCAAAGGTTTTCCTTTCTAAGTCATTTATGAGCATTTCATCAGTCCGACTTCTCTCGATCTTTCTGCAGTCGATTGCATCTCCTGGATTTGAGCTTGGAGTGCTTGTCTTTCTTTCTCCCAGTCAGCCTTTTCCTGATCGAAATCAGCCTGTTGTATGTCCATGGCAGCCTCCAGAATTCCTTTGTCTTCCTTCAAGGTGTTAATGCAAGATTAGAACTCTTGCGTTGCTTCGCATCTAGCTTCCCTGACTCTGGTTTCTATTTCTTTTTCCCAATAGACGGCGTATTTTACCGACCTTTCTGCTCTTTGCTCGGGCATTGACTGGTTGTGGAACCACTCAAGGTATGCAAGGCTCACTTTTCCTCGTTCTCGGTCGGCAACCATTTCGTCGATGTCAGAGAGTCGACTACCGAACCACACCATTTATGCATAAGACTCTCTCGGGAGCTCCTCCGTCATGAATTCCCACACGAATGATCGTATATCTTCGATCGGGGGCCTTTACTGTTCTCTCCCCAACTGGCGCATGACACATAGCGGGGCGTATGGTTGGAAACCCCTGAAACCCATTAGTATGTAGAATGGGCGATATGTTGACATGTGCATGACTTTAGCAGAAGGAACCCAAAAATAGTTCCAAGTGAGTTGGTTTGCTTTCAAGGAGTTGAGCAATTCTTGCCAGGTCCTTAAGTCGTTCGGAAGATTACAATGGGCCGCCATGTTTGTATGACAACGAGTGTAATTCAACCAATCCACATTGAAGTTTATCACAATTGGGTGGTGATAGAGATGCTCTATGAACCACATTTGCAATAAAATGTTACAACCTTCGAAATAATCCTTTCGTTCTTGACACCGAGTTAATGCCCGAAAAATGTCTCCTAAGATCATAGGAAGAATGGTGTGTTCCTCGCTACTTTGCAAATATGAGACCACTACAGACAAACAGATTCTGATACGTTCATCACGTTCGGGAAAAGCAATGGTTCCCAGAAAGGCGATTATGAAGGCGTAGATTCTTAAATATCCCCAGGCGTCATAATTTAACTGGTTGACAAATTCTGTATTTGAGGACTTCTCGAACCCTTTCTTATCACCAAACCTGACGTAGAGATATTCCAACGGCACCTAACCTTCATTCAAACAGCCCATTGGAACTCGTCGGAGACTTAATTTCTTCAGGAAATTATTTACACCTATTTTTTTAGGAGCAGCAGGTTTCTTTTTGTGCAGATCTTTCCTAAATCATGTGAGTCCGCCTAACTCCTCCATAGTGGGTGTCATTTCGCACTCTCGGAATCTAAAAACATTATTTGCTGAGTCCCAGAAACTCACCAAAGCCCTGATTAGATTTTTGTCCGGTTTTATTCTCATAATGTCCGGAAGAAACTTAAGCTGTTTGTGGACTTGATTTCTTTCCCAAGCAAAAAATCTAGCCCACCAATCACAGAGAAGATCCGGGGTTTTATCTTGAACCATGAACATGGGAGGCATTTCGTCTCTCGCCCTTTTCTAGCCGATTCTTTGCGATGGAGCCATGCTGATCCTAGAAAAGATAAAAATAAAACTTAAGATTTTCCAATTTTTTTTTTATTTATAAAAATGAATCTTGTCAACACGGCCTTTCAGCACTTAAAGAAGATTTGAAGGTTGTGTAACAGGATACCGGTGTGATGACTAGGTTCTATTTTTGCGGAATTAGTCCTTTGGCGCCCCTTTCGAAGCGTTTGGCTATTTTCGCAAAATTTCGTAACCCTTCGCAAAAGTAGTATTAGTTGAGCATGATATGGGTTGCCAACATATCCCACGTCCAATGAGAATCAAACTTGCGTAGTTCGAAACAAACGAACTAAATCATTTTAACAAATAGAAAACAAACTATTTTCCATTTTTCTTTTTTATTTTTAGAAAAATTATCAAAGTTTATTTGGGAAATTTTCGAAGCATTTTAAAAACTTTGACCCTATACCCTTGCATTTTCCACTTCTTCCCCCTTTTTATTAATAAGTCGGCCAGCATGCAAGTTCGAAACAAATAAATGCACAGACAAAGATGCATCAAGTTGGTCTTTTGTTTCAGGTACACCTGTCCTAGACAAGCCGAACCCTTGTGTTGAGCCTCCTAAGTCAAATATGCACATGATGCAAATAGACGTTCCTATTGGGGATCCGGCATGAGGGTTTGTAATTCTAAGTCATCATCCTGTTGGGAAAGGTGTCTAGACTGGCTTTACTTGAGCGGACAAATCGAGCCGAGGAGTGTCAGTGCACCGGTAGCATGGCTTTCCACCTTAATTGATAGTACTCCCCGCCTAAACATGTGTGACTAAAAATCCTTCATCAGGTGCCAAGCACCACAGCTATCTTGAGAAAAACGGTCTATGTCCAGCAAATGCCCGATATTATATTTTAAAGAGACTCAGAGGAGAAAGTGAGTATTGGCACAATTTATATACAATTCACAAAATATCGAAGCGGTAAAAATATTTAGCACATTAATACAAACATATAATAAAATCAGATAATAAATAAGCCAAACACAATAAATATTCAAAGCTCGAATTCTTAAACCCTGAACCAGTGGTTCTGGGTTTGTTGTCTCCAGAAGAGTCGCCAGAGCTGTCACACCTCCTTTGGCGCGCCCTCTATCCCCGCAGGGTAGAAGACGGGCGAGGGAGTTTTTTCAATTTAACTGACAATATTCGAAACGAGATTATTCTTTTTATTTCAGAGTCGCCACTTGGAATAAATTAAGGTGTTCCAAGTCACCGATTTATTCAAATCCCGGATCGAGGCAATTTCGACTTTCCAAATGAAGTCCGCGAACCAGAAATTCTAAGGAATTATGTTGACCCGAGGGAAGGTGTTAGGCACCCCCGGATCCCGTGACTCTAGCACGGTCGCTCAAACTGTTGTATTTGGCTAAATTACATGATTTTTATACATGTTAAATCTACGTGCAAATTTTGACTTTCAAACTCTTTTGATTATTATTATTATTATTTAATAAAAGAATTACAACATTGTGAAAATGTATCTGAATCACGTCACAATCAATTTACCCGTGATTATCAACACATTTCGACTTTTTTTGGGTCACATAAATGTGCAACCGAATTTTAGGAAGATAATTTTATTAAACACGCGCCTAAAGCAACTACGCATTTATGTATATTAACGGACTAAGCACGCTCTTAATGGACATGGTAATACAAGTAAAATAAAATTTCCAGAAATAACTCAATCAAAGACGAGCTTGCACACTTCAAAGAAGTTCAACACTGTAACTTGTAATTCACGAGAAAAATAAAATTACTATCACACCAAGCATAGTGATGAGGGAGGACCAATAATTAGCAAAACCAATTTCAGAACTATTACTTTGCAATTTGACTTATGAAATAATAGTCCCCTTTGATTCTGACCAACAACGATGTTAAATGAGGCATCCTAGTAAGCAAACATGTGATCTCAAAGTAATCTTGATCTCAAATAAAACTTTCAGCTTCAATTTACTACACCAAACCAGCTAGTTTCACGCAGACATCAAGACACGGTACAAATGGTTAAAAATAATTTAGTACATCACCAAATCCCAAATTTTATAACCTTTCATTGTGAACAAGACCCTTTGTAACAGAAACTCATGTTACCTTATCTTAACCAAAAAAAAGAATTTTTCTAAAGAAATGAAGCAAGTCTCATTCCCAGCCAGTCTTAAGGGAAATTTCACGTTGAAAAAAAAAAAAAAAACAAGCTGAAAAGACTTTAAACATTTTGCCAAATCAACATCATATCTCTTACACTTACTAAATTAGTTCCCGGAAATCAACCTCTACTATTTTTATTATACTTTCAATCACACCAAACCAAATTTAGATATTAATTTATATGGCTAATGGAGTAGTTAAACCAAAGTGAAACCTGGAAATAAATTACTTATCTAAAGCACAAACATTCAAACATTTAAACTACATTACCACAGTCCATAATTATTGCAAAGAATACCAAGTTCAAAACAAGAATTTCTCATGCTTTAATGTGATGGGAATCCAAATATGTTCAAGATAAGTCTCTACAACAGGCTTAGTTAAACATGAACAGCAGTAGGCTGAATTACACAGCAATTATGACAGCAAACTGGTTTGTTTCATCCAAAGCTAATTCACAACTTCGACTTCAATACAATTTTGAAAGTGTACCTGGATTCGAGTGGACATAAGACAAAATATCAGCAATGTGTAATGTCAAAGGCAGCAGCAATAACAACTTCTAGCAACCAAATAACATTCCACAACAGTAATTCGAATCAAATTCAAAGATCTGAGAGATTTGAATACCAAACAGGATCAATAGAATAGCCCCAAAAGAACACCAAAACTCAAGTTTGAACCTAGGAGCTAAAATGCAAACAACCAGAAATGATCCGAGAAGAGGGAATGAAACAATAACCTTTCTCTTACAACTCTCAAGGCTCTCCAAAACTCACTTCTTTTTCACTCTATAAAATGCTCTCCTCTTCCAATTGTTCTCACTTCTCAATATTTCAGAATATATTCAAAGCTTAAGGCTTTTTCTTTTTAGACCTCTATTAATCTCCTCTCTCAAAGTCAATGTTGAAATCAGTGTATGAAACGTGTTTAAAATCTGCTCTTATCTCTCAAATCAATGTGTAAAAGTATCTCTCAAGAAATCTCTGTAAATCTCTCAAAAAAAATCTGTTCTTATACCCTATTTTTGCGCCTCTTTTATAGTCTTAACAAACAAAATTAGCAGCCCATTTTTTAATCATTAAAACTCTGTCCAGCCCACTAAACCTCTAATGTTTCACTAGCAAAAGAACTAAGCCAACCAAACAGTCTCCCTTTTCATTTGTTAATTCAAAAGGCTATCAATCCTACCGCTTTTTCAATTCTGAATTAAAAACCCCCCATGTTACACCCTGATTTTTCCACTAGCAAGAGTGCTAAATCACGCTGTGATTTACACTAGTAGCAGCCCACTTATTTCAAAGCTTTTCTCCCTTTTCAAATCCCAAAACACCCCTTAATCCCCTTAGAATTATTGTTCTGCCCTATTGTGTTCAAACCCCCCCCCCCTAAATTATGGCTAACATTTAATTCCTAACTATTCAGCTATAACCAATTCTCTTAATAATCCGAAAACATAAACAATAAAAATCCTATTTCATAGTGACTTCGGACTAAATTAGCAGTGCTAATTTCTGTCCAAATGTTCTAACAAACAGACCTACAAAATTAATCGATGACATTCGATTAATCAATTATAACACGTATAATCGATAACCAATGATCGACCTACCAGTCAGTGATTCACACTACTTAAATCAACAATAAAAATACGAAACTAATTATTCGACGACGCTAATCGAAGCGAATTCGTATCCTATAATGACACATTTAAAACAACAAACAGAAACAAACATCGACCAAAATAAAGGTCTTGAGGAGGAGAACAAAAAGAATTGACAACAAATAAAAATTGAAAAATGAAACAACATGACATAATCGAATTAACCATTATGTACAAGAAATGAATAAAACAGAAGAAGGAAAAAGAGTACCTCGAGAAAAAAAATTAGAGAAAGAACCACGGGCTTTGGAACAAACTCGAATTTGAAATTTTGATATCAAACGGGATTTAATGGAGTGTTCTCAAGTGAGAACACTACGACTAAAGGCTGTTGAAACCTCAAAAATTTTCATCAGACTTAATACTCTTCTAGGGTTCTTGACAACGAACAAAGATTTGACACATTCCAGTGTTGTTTGAAGGGAAACGGGTGTGGTTTTAGGGAGGGGATGGTCTGGTGGTGGTGTGGTGTGAATTTCACGGCCATTAGAATGGTTGTCACCGGATTAAGGGTTGTGGGGTACAGTGGCGGCTGCTAGGGTTCCTCATCTCTTCAGAGATGAGGTTTTGAGAGAGGTGAGATGAGGGGTATGAACGGGGTGTCAATTTGGTGGGGTTTGGTTACCGGCACCGCCGCTGGGATTCGAAGGCGGCAGCTAGGGTTCATCGACTTTAAATCAAAATTTGAAGCTTTTGAGGTTGATTCTACGGAAAAGAAGGGTAGATATGAAATGATGAGACAAAGGCGAGGTTAGGGTGTAACTTTGATGGTCATTGGCGTAGGTGATGTCCTCGTCGCTGGCGAGCTTCGATAAGGGACATGGGGGAGACTGGGCTATTAGGGTTTGGTGGTAGAGACGAATTATTGGAAAGGGGTGGAATGGAATGTGGTAAAACGGGCTTGGGGGGTGTTCGTGTATTAAAATTAAGGTTTAATCCGAGCCGTTGGATTATAACACCCAACGGCCAAGATCAAATGTATTAATCTTGAAACGGTGTCGTTTGGAGGGGTGATGGGCGGGTTGAGACGGGTCCGGGTAAGGTGCTGGGACGGGTAATGGGGTTAATTTTCGGCATGGGCCATCCAATTTGGGGCTTGGACTGGTCCAGTCCAATTCTTTTTCCTTCTTTCTCTTTTTATTCTTCCCTCTTTTTTTTCTTGTTTTAATTTAAGAATTAAAACTAAAAAAATCATAATTTTAATTATAAAAACAAATGAAGCTATCACAATGTACTAATTAACTCTAAATAGTAGTTTTTCACAAACAATTAAATATCAAATAAAGATTAACTAGAATTTTGATTCTACTTTTCCTCGGTAGAAGAATTCTAGTTGATCTCAACATCTAATTCCATTCCTATCTTTCTCTTTGAGTAAGGAGCCTTTATCCTCATCGATTATGCAATCTTTCCGATCAGGAGATGTCACCTTTAACAAGTTAGGTTTATCTCCTCCACGTATATTCCAATTGCTCAAATTTGTCAGTATCTATGCTAACAAGAGGTGGATTTGGTTCCTGCCTGAGTTCCTTTGTAAATGTTCAAAACTAACTTTTACTTGGACTAATAAATTCCCCCTTTTTGATGATGAAAAATACTGTGCTTTTCATATGCTTAGGCTCTGTTTAAACTCAGCTCAACATCAACATAATGTTAGAAAATTTTTTCTTTTTATCACTTATTATCAAAGACTAGGTTCATTAGGCTACAAATATCACTTGTTCAAAGCTAAAAATGAATTTTTTAATGCATAACCTATTTATTTTCCCTCCTTTGGCATCACTGAAAAGCTTGTGCAGAACCCAGATTATAAAGCTTACTCTTGGCCACCAGGGCTATCCTAAATGCAATCATGGATTAATCATCATTGATCAAGCTAAGAATTTCAACCATTAAAAAAAGCAGTTAGAGCAAAAACCAACATATTTCATTGATTTAATTGAAAGCTGATATGGTTCTCCATAATGCATAAAAGGAAATAAAATACTTAAAATACGAGCAAACAGCAACAAAAGAAACATCCCAAACTGGATCACTAAAGGAAATACACTATGCTAGGATTTAAGACTTTGAAGAGGTATGGGCTAGGTTATTTGCTTGGAAGTTTCAAAATGTCTCGAAGAATTCCATCATTCTTCTCTTTTTCCGTTGCAAAGTTTAGTTTTGAGAACATTTCTCTCAGATTCTAACTCAGCCAACCGTGTCTTTAGTCTTGCTATCTCAGCTTCCTTTGGCTCAGTCTCATGTACCAAGACTCTGATCTTGCCATTGTTTGATATCTTTTTAGATGAACTAGGTTCATTAGGATTGGCAAGAACCTCATAGTCACAAGCAATCAAAGTTTTCTCCCCAAAGTGATCTTTGCCTGTCGCTAGATCCCATTTCTTCAAAGGCACCTTAAAATGAGCAAGCAACGTAGTAAGAATGAACCCACAAGGAATAGTATGGTACTTGGTACTATGGAAAACCCTATCAAGAAGCTGGACTATAAACCAAGGCCAATTTATCTACTTCCCACTGTCTATACACTTAATTAGAAGCAAGTCCATGTAGTTTGCAATGTGCCTTCACTCTAGGTAGAACACATTTGATGACAAATTCATACAACATTTTGTGGGAAGGTTTCATCGCACTCTTGTACAAAGCCTTGGGCTCAATTTTTTTCGCATGATCACTTAATGTTCTAGTGATGGGAAGGGCAGTCGGAGTATTTTCTAAGCTTGCACACTTAAGCCTTGTGTAATCATTGTATCCCTCAGCAGGTGCACCTAGAATTTCACCCAACTCCTTTATATCAAAAGAGATTTGCACCCCATTCACTAAGCTGGTAACTCTTCCATTTTGCACTGCAACATTTTCCATAAACTAAACTACTTCATCCCTAGCCAATATTCCATCCATTTGAAGGACCATGTCCTTCCATCCTTGCACCTCTTGAAATTCCCGTGACAAGGCCATCAATTCTTCCTCCAGATCCTTTAGGAGTCTTTCTTTCATGATAGTCCTTTTTTCAAACTTGGCCAGCTTGTCCACTACACTGTCTGATTCATCATCCTCTTCTTCATTCGATTCCTCTTCTTCAGTAATTTTTACATTTTTAGTTTCATTGCTGACTTGGTCCTCTTTGCCAGAGTAGATGGTTCAGTAGACTTGGATACAGATGTAGACTTATTAGAAGTAGTCTTGGCTTTCTTAGTCTTATGGTTCTGAACCTCTACCTCAACAATCACCTTTTCACTTTGATGGACCATGTACATCTCATCCATATCAATAGCCTTATCAGGCTCTACCACTTTTTCCTTCCCTTTGTCTATCATTTTTTTTTTACTTTTTTTTAAAGCCTTCTGCAACTCTTCCTCACTTTGCTTTAGCTTGCTCCTCATGGCTCTACCTCTTGGGAGAGGAATTTCAGTAGTGTCAGAATGAGCAACCTTCATTTTCTTGTTGGCTCTTGTTATGTCAGGGGTCTTTGTTTTACGAGTTCTCCTTTTTTGGAGTTATAACTGTCACCTACCTTTTTTAAAAAGATCTACTAAGATATCTTCAATGGATGAGACAGGTTCATCTGTATGCTTTCCAAGATTAACCGGCCCTTCAGCGACTTCTCTTGATCGACTTCCCCTTGTTTTCTTGCCACTTTCCTGCACCTTTCCTGACTGCACTCCACGGATAGCCATTCTATTAGTTTCATAAGTAGGTGAAGAATCATCCACTTCTTTTCCTTTTACTTTTTCGTCACTTCGCACACCCTTACTCTTTTCTTTCTCTAGACTCGGGCGTTTTGACATTCATCATAGACCCAACCAATATATATCTATTTTATAAATTTTCAACCAAATCAGAGATGACCTCAGTATAAGGATCTAGCACAAATGTTACCTACTCAGAATCGGAAGACCAAATTCCTTCTCCCTCAGTTTCAGACTTCAAAGAGTCGTCAGTGTTTTGGGGTTCTTAGGTTTGACTTTCCTATATGTGCGTTAAGTTTCCTTGAAAGCATACCTCTAGCCACAGTTTTTAGAGCAAGCATTTTTCCTCTTCGTCTCCTAGGTTGAGGGGTAGTAGAATATGAGGAACATGGTGTAGGTGTACCGGGGTTATCTTGAGAGTTAGTCAATTTTCTTGATTTCTGTTAGGAAGGAGATGGGTAGGTTGAATTTCAGAAGAAGATAGAAGACATAAATTTTGACGATTTTTGGGAATTGTGAGAGAATGGGAGGGACGATGATGAATAATTTAAAGGAAGGGGGTAATTAATGAGTAATGACATGTTTTGCAGTCAATTAGAAATCTAATCAAACTGAAATTTTAGTTTTGAAAAGATGGTTGAGGCATACCTGGAATTTTGTTGAGTTAGTTTGGGTGGGAGTCTTTGAACATAACTGGATCACTTATTCGATAAATTCAAAAGAAATTCATCTTAGGTAGAACTCTTCTCATGATTCAAATAGTATTATTTTAAAATATGTGGCGTGTAAAATATATTGTGTTATCTTGATGAACCACATTCTTCACTGATAATTGTCTTGTGTAAGTCTAAATTTTTAAAAATAGAAAAAATATTATTATAGATTAATGAGTCAATTTAACACATGGCACAAGAGTATACTATTAAAACTATGAGACTAAGAAAGATTTCGTCTATTTATGTACAATTTACAGATTTTCTAACCATTTTTTTCGTTTAGCATTTAACTAGTACTTTTAGGTGATCTCAATCATCCCTGATTCCAAATTTTTCATATCAAAATAATCTCTATTTAAGGCTTTTATGAAAATGTTAGCAATTTTCTTATCAGTAGGAGAAAAATCCATAGTGATCTAGCCCTTCTCATAGTTGTCCCTCAAAAAAGAGTGCCTAACATCTATGTGCTTAGTTCTCTTATGATGAAAAGGATTCTTTGTCATACTAATGGCACTAGTGTTTTCACAAAAATAGGGATGCAACCAACATCAATTTCAAAATCAATCAATTGTTGTTTGATCCACAATAATTGAGCACAACATGAAGCAACAACAACATAATCGACTTCAGCAATAAATAAGACCATTGAATTTTGCTTTTAGTAGCCCGTGACACAAGACATGAACCAAGAAAGTGTGCCTTACTCGAGGTTCTCTTCCTCTCTACAAGGAAAATTTCATAATTAATATCAACATATCCCACTAGGTTAAAATTACTACCTTTTAGATGCCTGATAACTAGGGAATCTAGCCTATTTTAGGCTTTTTTTTTGCTTATTGTGCTTGTTTGCAGGATTTGGCAAAAATGAAACAAGAAAGTCATAACCAGCTCAAAAGTTGAGACAAAAGCGCTGACACCGAAGGAAAAGAGCAGCCACAAAAGATCCACCGCTGACGTAGCCACAATTACGCTTATAATGGAATTGAGATTCAGGGGGGGCATTTTGGGGTACAATAGATAAGGCTGACCGCGGTAAAATGGCACGGCAACGGAACACTAGACGCCGCCGCAATGCAAATTGCACTAAGGGAGAAAAAGGTATTCAGAGACCCTGGAAATTTGAGCTTACATGAGAAATGTGGTCCGCGATTGAAGCCAACGCTGCGGTGGTCATTTTTACGCTCCCAACGGAATCTAGCCCAGTCCCAGTCCAAAATGAAAGAAACACAGTCCGCGCTTGCTTTTGTGCGGGCACGGAAGTCCAAGCTGAGGCTCCCAGTTTTCTGTTGACAACAGAACCTTAGTAGGGGTAGTTTAGTCCAAAAAATTCAACTGTGTATAAATAGTTTCTTTTCATATTTTTAGGTCATATTTTATTTTGAGGAGCACGTGAACAACCATTTTTAACTTCTTAGAGTAATTTTTTAGCATATTTAGCTATTAATCTTGGATTTTTCTCTTGTAATTACTTTTTCATGGCTTATATTTTATCTTTATCTTTGCTTTCTACCTTGATTATGAGTAGCTAAACCTGTTAGCTAGGTTTGTGACCCAACCCTAGTATGGGTATTTAATGGGTCATCAATTTTAGGGCTTAATTGTTCATGAGTTAATGATATTTAGCTTGTTTCTTGCTGTAATTGTTGAATTGGTGGTTGCAAATACTGATTCATACCTATTTGACTCAGACTCTTCTTGATAAAGAGAGACTAAGTCTAAAAAAGTCAGGCTAACAAGGAAATGGGGTGCATTCAAGAGATTGATAGCCCGAATAAAAGGGTTAAATTTAGAGATAGTAATACCCGACCTGAGCCAACTTTTCTTGAATTGTTTGAACACCTAATTGGGCTTGAGAAAGCCAATTAGGGCAAAGTCACTCAAACTACCGAAAGGTATATGTCGAGTAAGTATGTGCAATGGTTATATCATAATCCCAAATGTGCCAAGTTTGCCCTTAGTTTTAGACCAATTTAGATACCCACCTTGGTGTAAGTCACTTCCCTAGTACATTTTACCAATTGAGAAAACCTTTAGAAAAATATTGTACTTAGATTATTTTTGTCATTCGGTAGCATTAAAAGTAGAGTATTAACAAAACAAAGCATGGTTAGAAGTGCAATTAAGAGCAACACACAAAGATAGATTAGATAGAAATCCAACTCCTAACCAATTTAGCTCCTTATAGATAGCAATCCCGATCTTTCGGGTAAAAACTACATTAATCACTCTTTGCCATTTTATAGTGGTATAGGGTTGGATCCTATCACTTTTTAGCGCTATTCCCGGGGAGTTAAACGATATTGGCTATCTATCTGACTAGTTTTATGTCTTGTTTTTCTTTCCTTCAATTATACTAACTTGTGTGAGTTAATCGATTCAGGTACAGTATGTAAAATAATGATCCTATTGAAAATGTTACTCCGAGAAGGGAGGTAGATGATAACAGTGAAGATGAGGTGCCTCTAAATAAATGCTACGCAACTGCTTCTAAATAAATGCTACGCAAGTGCAATTGTCCCATCTCGGATTCGGGCAGGCGAATCATTACAAATGTTATGCTGACTTTATTGGTGCAAAAAGAGTACTTTACAGGCGCTCCCCATGAGAATATACATAAACATGTAAATGGCTTTGTGGATACCTACTGGGGAAGCAACCATAAAAATGTGTAGGAGGATGCATTAGGATTGAGATTGATGCATCTTTCAATATGAGGAATATCTTTGGACTAGCACGAAAGACTCCCCAACCATTCCATAACTATGTGGGATGAGTTGGCCGACAGGTTTATAGCCAATTTTTTCTCCCTAGGGCATATGGCGGCATTGAGAGATGAGATCTTGACTTTGAAACGGGAAGCTAATAAACCACTTCATGAGATCTAGGAAAGGTATAGGACGATGGTGAAAGAATGTTTGAATAATGACATGACAGAAGCAATGATCCAGCAACCATTCTACCGTGGCATCAACATGACCAATTAGTGTGTAGTGACCCAACTAGGAGGGGGAAACTTTATGAACACTCCTTATGCTGAGGCATGTGAGATTATGGATGAGATGGTAGATACTTCCTCGGCATGGAAAAGTCGAGCTAATATTCCACAAGATGATCCCACTGTCATTCACCTGCACATAGAGCTCCACGACCATGGCCAAGCAATCACAGAGTTAACTACAACAATGAACCAGTTGGAAAAAGATCAATTGCGCCAAGTTCAAGCGCCAAGACAAGTGAATGCCATGGAAGGTGTAAAAATGTTGGTAAAAAAGAAGCGACAAAGAGGTCAACAAATTCATGGAAATCTGGATAAATATGTGTGGGGTAGTAGTGGTTTCAACCAATAATGGGTATGATGATCAAAGTGAAAAAGATCTGTACGTGAACAACTACCAAAGACAACGGGGCAATGCTCCAAGCCAACAACAATAGTGGAGATCCCAAGGAAATTGGGGGAATAAAAACCAACAGTGAAATAATAACTGGGGGAACAAAAATCAAAATTGGGTCATCCAGAACAATCAAGACAACTGGGGAAGAGACAACAACCTAGGGGATTGGAATAACCAAGGGAATCGGGGAGCCGGGTTTCCCAAGGCTTACGATTTATCAACAACCAAATAACCCGTCTCCATTTTTGTCCCTAAGGTCATAACTCATCAAATAATGAGTTGGTGAGGATTGAGTTGATGTTTGAGAAAATGATGAAGAAAAACGTCAACTTCGATGCACAGTTGGCATCCCATAATACTTCTATATGGAATATAGAGGTCCTACCTGGCCAGATTTTGAAATCTTTGAACACTCACCCTAAGAGGGCTCTACCTAGTAACACAGTAGTGAACCTGAAGGGCGGGAACAACACCAACCATGCAATTGATGTAACTACAAGGAGCGGTAGAGGTGGTGAAATAAGTACCTCCAAGCAAAAGGAAGTTGTGAGTGATGAGGTTGAAGTGCAAAACCATGGTGTTCCAATAATTGATAAACAAGTAAGTGAAGAGATTTGGATGTTGAGGTGAGAATTGATATTCATGAAAATGAGGTGGAGTCTCATAATTATGTAAACCCGTCTAGGGAACACATGATAGACATGCCGTAAATGGTAATGCCTAAAGAGAAGGCCTCCTCTACCTTACCCTCAAAGACTTGCAAAGTAGAAGAATGAAAACCAGTTCAAGAAGTTTATAGAGATGATGAAATATTTGTCGATCAATGTGCCCTTGGTCGAAGCTCTTGAGCAAATGTCGGGATATGCTAAGTTTAAGAAAGACTTGGTGAATAAAAATAGATCTATAGATTGTGGGACCAACAAAATGACTCATAATATAAGTGTAATTGTACATTCGATGGTCCCAAATCTTGAAGTTCCTGATGCTTTCACCATTCCATGTACCATTTGGAGTGTGAATTTTGCAAAGGCCTTGTGTGATTTGGGAGCAAGTATAAATTTGATGCCTTATTCTGTATTCGAGAACTTTGGGTATTGATCAATCGAGAGATACTTCAGTGATATTTCAAATGACAGATAGAACAATGAAAAGGCTGCTTGGCATTATTGGTGATGTTCTTCTCCGTGTTGACAAGTTTATTTTGCTTGTGGATTTTCTGATTCTAGACTGCGAGGTGCCTATAATATTGGGAAGTCCTTTCCTAGCAACAGTGAAGGAATTGGTTGATGTGGAATCAGGGGAGATCACCTTCCCAGTGGGTGACAGAAAAGTTGTCTTTCATGTATGCAAATTAATGAGGCAGCCAAATAGTACTAAACTTTGCTCTTTTGTAAATCTTGTAGAGGAGGTGATAGTTGATGACGTGAGTGGCATGATCAAGGTGGAGGATCCTTTGGAAGTGGTATTGTAGAACTATGATGTGACTAAGGATGGAGGTTTGGTAGAGTATGTCAATACTTTGGACGGAATGGGTTCTTACTTCTATGAACCTCGTAATCGTTCCTACGATCTTGAGAACAAAACAATTTCACCAACAAAGACATCAATTGAGAAACCTCCCATAATGGAGTTGAAGTCTTTGCCTTCTCAACTCAGGTATGAATTCTTGAGCCCTATTTCAACTTTTCCTATTAATCTATCTTTGTGTCTTACTAACATGCATGTAGATTCCACCTTGGAAGTGATCCAAAGAAGGAAGAAGGTGATTGGATGGACTCTAGCTGATATTCGGGGAATAAGTCCGGCATTTTGCATGCACAAGATTATACTTGAAGATGATGCCAAACCCTCTGTGGACCATCAAAGGAGGTTGAACGAGGCTATGCAGGAGGTCGTCAAGAAGGAAGTGATTAAGTGGCAAGATGTATGGGTTATATACCCCATCTTAGATAGTTCTTGGACTTCACCAGTACAATGTGTGCCGAAGAAGGGTGGTACGACTATGAGCACAAATGAGAAAAATCAATTGATTCCCACTAGGACTATCATCAGATGAAGGGTATGCATGGACCACCAGAAGCTGAATAAAGTGACACGCTCCATTGCAATTTCTTGACCAAATACTGGATAGACTTGCTGGGCGTGTCTAATGATGCTTTTTGGATGGGTACTCAAGTTACAACCAGATATTGATTTCTCTAGAGGACTAAGAGAAAACCACCTTCACATGCCTATATGGGACCTTTGTATTTTCACGGATGCCATTTGGTTTGTGCAATGCACCGGCTACTTTCTAGCGGTGTATGATGACTATCTTTAAGGACATTGTGGAAGACTTCTTGGAAGTGTTCATGGATAATTTTAGTATTGTGGGTGACTCCTTTGATGAATGTTTAAAGAATCTTGACAAGGTGCTAGCCTGGTATGAAGAGACAAATCTTGTGCTTAACTGGGAAAAAGGCCACTTTACGATCGAGGAGGGCATTGTCCTTGTCCATAAGATTTCAAAGAGCGATATTAAGGTGTAACAAGGAAAATATTGAAGTGATTTCAAATCTTTCTCCTCCTACTTCCATCGAGGGAGTTAGGAGCTTTCTTGGACATGCAGAGTTCTTCCAAAGCTTCATCAAGGACTTTTCAAAGTTAGTGAATTGTTTGTGAAAATTATTGGAAAAGAGTGCAAAGTTTGTGTTTAATGATGAATGCATGAAAGCTTTTGTACTTATTAAGCACAAAATGACAACCACTCCCATTATTACCGCACCCAGTTGGAGCTTACCTTTTGAGCTCATCCTCGATGCAAGTGATGTTACAATAGGAGCAGTCTAGAGTCAAAGGATGAACAAGATGTTTCACATGATATACTATGCAACAAAAACTATGAATGATGCCTAGGTTAATTACATGATGATGGAAAAATATTTGCTAGCCATTGTGTTTGCAATAGAAAAGTTTAGGCCTTATCACATGGGTGCCAAAGTGATTGTTCATACAGATCATGTAGCACTCCGTTACGTGATGACAAAGAAGGATTATAAGGCTCGGTTTATGAGATGGTTTCTATTGCTTGAAGAGTTTGACCTTGAAACTCTTGATCGAAAAGGGTGTGAATACCAAGTGGCGACCACTTGTCCCGCTTGGAGGAGGAGGGGAGGCCCTGTGCTAGCTCAAAATTAATGATCCATTCTTGGATGAGAAATTGCTCTCTATATCTGTGAATAGTGTGCATTGGTTCGTTGATGTTTCCAACTTTCTTGTGACCGGCATTGTCCCGTGTGAGCTCTCTTCTAATCAATTGAAAAAGTTTAAATGGGATAGCTTGGACTACTACTGGGATGTGCCTAATTTGTTCAAGATTTGTAATGATGGTGTGATCCGGAGATGCGTTCTGGAATAGGAGCAAATGAGTATTCTTGATGCTTGTCATTCTTACCTTACGGTGGTCATCATGGTGGGACGAGAACTATTTTAAAGGAGCTCAACTGTGGTTTTTATTGGCCTACATTATATAGAGATGCTAGTGAGTTTGTGAAGAGATGTGATGAATGCCAGAGAGTTGGTGGAATCTACAAAAAGAATGAAATGACTCTCATCACTATTCTTGAGGTTTCCATATTTGACATGTGGGGCATTAACTTCATGGGACCTTTTGTGAGTTCATATGGTAACACATATATTCTGGTTGCTGTTGATTATGTCTCCAAGGGAGTTGAAGTTGTGGCTTTGTGTAACAATGAGGCATAGAGTGTAGTGGATTTCTTAAAGAAAAACATTTTTAGATGATGCTTTATGGGCTTACTAGACTGCTTAAAAGACTCCAACTGGTATGTCTCCATACCGGGTTGTTATTTGGTAAAGTGTGCCATTTTTGGTTGAGTTAGAACATAAGGCCATGTCGGCAGTGAAGAAGTTAAATTTTGAGTGGGATGTTGCAGCAAATCTCCGGGTGGAGCAACTCAATGAACTTGATGAGTTTAGGTTCCATGCCTATTCCAGCTCATCCTTGTATAAGGACAAGATGAAGTACTTACATGACTAGTATGCTTGTAGCATGGAATTCAAGGAAGGTGATTTGGTTCTTCTATTCAATTCTCGGTTACGATTATTTCCAGAAAAGCTCAAGTCAAAATGGAGTAGCCTTTGTAAATCCATTTGGTGATCTCGATTTGAAAAACAAAATGGGTGAAATCTTTCGAGTTAATGGGCATCGAATGAAGCACTATCTTGGGAAGTTTGAGGAAAATCGCATGGTGTAAATGATCCATCTCAAGTGATTGATGATAACCTGAATCTTGTTGTGACATTAAATCAGGCACTTCTTAGGAGGCAACCCGTGCGTTTTTCATTTTCTTTTTAGTGTAGGATTTGTTTTGGACTAATTGGTTATGAGATTTGTGTAGGAATTTTTGATGCAGTGCAGAACTAACACTGGAAAACTTTGGCTAAGTTTTTAATCGGATGGCTGACCGCACACTAAATTTCATAGTTAGTGGAAGCTTTTTTGTGGGGGCATAATTTGTTGGCGGAGTCAGACTTGAAAAGTCAAAATTGTGAACCCTCTGAAGCTTGAATCACGTCCGCGGTGGCATTTTCATGGTCAGTGAACCTGTTATGCGGCCATGCCAGTTTATTTTTTCTTAGCGGTTCCCTTTTTGTAACACGCGTCAAATGGTAAAAATGCGGACCGTGGTGGAATTCTGCAGCCGCTCCAGGTAAGGTCTGTAGGTCCCAATATTTTTAGTATACATAGAAGGTCAGGGAACCTTTTACCCTTTTTACAGTTTGAACTCTCAAAAGAAAATTTCTACTATTCATCAGCCCTAATCTGGTCTAATGATACAAACACACTAACATGCTCAAATCACCATTGTTCTTCAATTTGTACTTTTCTTTTCTTTTAGTTGTAACGTCTTCCTCTTTTTCTTTTTGTTTTAACTAGGGTTAATTAGTTTTTAATTGTGTGATTCTAAATTAGTTAAGGTTAATTGGTAGTTAATTAGTGATGCCTAATATGGGTATGAAATGTACATGATCCCTGTTAAAGATAAGAAAAAGTGAAACCCTAGGTTGCCTGTTTAATTTTTGAATTCCGTGACCGCAACTGTAATTCTGCGGTCAAAGTTCCTATGAAGATTAAGTTAAAAAGGGTTTGTTTTCCATGGTCAGCGATGGAATTTTCGCAGATAGTGGCCTTCTTTACACTGCCACATTTCAATTTTCACGGATAGCACATTTCTAGGTTTAGAGACTTGTCAAACTGGGCCCGCAGCCGTGGTTGTTTATCTTCGGATAGCGGTTCAACTTTCGTGGCTGCGCCCAAAAATTCTGCTTTCAATGGTACATCATATTCTGAGATTGGGTAGTATGATTCCCAACTTTTCACGGACGGGGTTCTTTTTCCGCGGTCTATAGTTGCCTATCCACGCATGTGCTTTTTTTTCCGCGGTTAGAGGATATTGATTCTAAGAGGCAATAATTCCAGTCCTCTACTATGTTTTATTTTCACGTGCCATGTCTTTAGCTTCAACTGCAATGTTTACCTAGATGATCGATACATTGCTCTGACTCTATTTCATGGAATATTTTAGGCAGGAAATGGTCAAACCTAGAGTTGGTAGTGATAAACCAAAAGGGAAAGTAGAGTCTTGTTGGGGTAGGAGACAAGGAAAAATCAAGTTATCCCTAGCAGTACAACAATCCATTTGGAAGATGCGAAAGACCATTAAAACTATAAATAAAGACGCATCCCATTCTGATGGTAGTGATTATGTCCTTTCACGAGGAGCTACGGAAGAAAATTATGTGCCAACCCACGTTCTCACAGACTTCCTAGGGAGATTTCAGTTGAGAGATAAACCTACACCCCCTCCTTCTTCTGAGTCATCTGATAATTCAGAGGAAAATAGTGCATTTTCAGCATCAGCTTCTCCTCCAACCTCTCCACCTTGGCAGGAACCTATTGATGTAGATACTGAGATCCCTAATAACAGGAGGGGTGGTGACACCCCGACAAGGGGGTTGGAAAGAAAAAGGGACTAGATAGTATGGCAAGAAAGATTAGAGAGTGAAAAAAACCCACCGCAAGTATTGGGAGTGGTGGTCTCAAAGGTCTCTAACCATCGAGAGATGATTCATACAGGGGGATCAACTACCCCACAACCCCAATGTGAAGAGCCAATTTGATGACAAAGTAGGATGGGAATTTTTTACAAGCAAGTTGTCGAAGGCCAATGAATTCGCAGTTAAAGAGTTCTATGCCAATGTAGCCCATATAAAAAAAGGCACCTTTGTGACTAAGGTGTTGAACCTGAATATTATATTTAATGACAAGACTCTGAATGACTATGTTGGGTTCAATGATAAGGATGAGTCCCCATATTTGGAGAAGGTGCCTATAAAAGAATTAGCCCGCCTTTGGCTTGCATCAGTGATTTCTCTCCGAGGAACTACTCCAGCTTGGCTGACACCTGGGGTCCCGATCTACATGAAAACTTTGAGCTTCGAGGTGAAGGGGTGTTAGACTTTTGTGTGCAGCCATTTGGACACTACTACGCATGACAATGATATGTCAGTTTCCTGGGCAGTTATTGTGAGGGCTATCATGGTGGGATTCCCGATCAGCGTCGGGAATATTATGACTAAGGTTATCACTAGGGTGGTTAACAGGGATGAGGGTTCATATCTTTTACCAAACTTTCTCACTATGTACTCAGAGATTCACGAAGTAGAAGGAAGGGATTTTTACACATAGATGAAATGAAAAGGGCCAATTTGATGGTACAACATTTGAAGTTTGGACAACCCCAAGTCCAAAGGAAAAGCCACTATTTCCACTAGCTAGTCTAAAGAGATAGCAGTGGTGGCCACTGTTGTTGAGCACTCCTCTGCCATGCCACATCTTCTACGGGAACATCTACTTAAGTGCCTTCTTTATCAAAAAACCCTCTGACTACACATAGGGTTAAGCAGACTCTTTCCAGCATCATCAACTGGATGGAGGCAATTTTATTTAAGTTTACTGTCATATGTAGCACAATGGCAACTCAGTCAGATCCAGCTCAGCCTCAGGTGCCGGCTTTAGTGGAGGAATCTCTTAGGGGTCTTCTAGATAACAAGAAAAAGCTACTGGACAACCATAAGCTTATCACGGATGCTTTGGAGGCTCAAAGAAAAGGAATCAAGGACCTGGGCAAAGAAACAAAGAAGATGAAGAAGACTCGAGCCTCAAAGGAGTGGTTAAAGCTGCTAAGGAAGGAGGTTGTTTCGATTAGATCAGCTGGAGACATCCCATTGGACCTACTATTGGAGGAGCCAGTCCCAGCAGCTCAGACAACAGAAGCACTAGAGCAGGAGGCAGACAGAGAGCCCACAAGGAGACAAGTGATCCCTCAACCTGAGGATTTGGACACTGAGTTGGAGGCCTCAAGGGAGGTGACACAGCTCAGCCACATGACCCAGCCAGTGACCCTATGCATATAGAGGTACTATAGGGAGTTTCTTTTTTACTCTCCACCCTTCCCCTATTCTATATTTGCTAATAGCATTGAGGATAATGCTACTTTTTGTTTGGGGGCTGGCCTTATTTTGATTTGATGGTGATTTGGATGTTTGTTTGTAATAACCTTGATACTATTTCTTTTCTTTATTCTTCTTTACTTACCAATTATATTTTCATTTTTTTGGTATGTATATAAAGTTATCTTTTCATGTATATATTCATTCCCTTTTTATGTATATTCGTCTTAATCCCCTATTGTACATATTCAATTTACTTTCTGGATTTTACTTTATAACTTCTTTTGGAATTTTCCTTAATATCATAGTTTCTTATTTCATTTAGTAGCTTCTTTTTTAATTTGTAGCTTCTTACTTTACAAGTTTTTGTGATCAATAACCCTTTGGTTTTCTTATGCCATAGTTCTTTCCCAAGGTTATGTGAATCGGGTGACTCTTCCCGATGATGGATGGAATGACAACCTTTTTAAGGGTTTGAATCTGTTTTCTTTTTGTTTTATTGTAAATAGTAGCAATAGAATAAAATTATCCAAGGAAAAGCTTCACTTGGGCCTAACATATTTACCTTTGACCTTCTGGTAAGAAACAAATTAATGTGTGAATGATGGTTATAGTTGTGACCTTTAGACTCTTATGTTGACTAAACAATCATCGAGTGGTTTTTCGGGACCAATTGTGTTGCTCAAATCTTAGCTAAGGTTGTTGTGGGCCAACAAATCTGTCTCTTTAGCAATCCAAAAGCTTGTGAGGTGAGGTATTGATTGGCAAGTCCAAGTCCCGTGCCAATAAGTCTAGATCTTGCCATGAATGTTTGTCTAGGCAAAATTCTAAGTGTAACTCGACTTGACAGATCTTATAGGCTCTCCTTGATCCAAAATGATACTTGAAAGCATCCACAGCCCACCAAATATGTTATCCCTAGTCAAACCCATTGCGCTATTGTCACGACCCCAAACTCGATCGTGATGGCGCCCAACACATTGCTAGGTAAGCCAGACCAATCACACACATTACCGAGCTACCAACTCACATTCTTTGTTCGAAATCAGTAATAATGAGACATTATACAAAGTTTAGAAAAAATGTATGAAAATATCCCAATAACAGTGCACATCATCTCCCACAGATTTGAGGCTCACGAGTCAAGATCTTCTACCGAATAACATAGTAATAATACTGTATACAGAATAAATCTGAAAACCCGGATTGTCTAAAAACATAGAAAATAATGGAGAAGTCGGGTCCTGCGGACGCTAGGCAGTTACCTCAACAAGCTCCGGAATATGCTCCGGGAGCAGCTAAGTATCAACCCCGCTGAGAGGTACTTGGATCTGCTCACAAGTTACAGGGAGTAAAGTGAGTACTTCCAACTCAGCGGTAATAGACATGTATAATGATATTGAAGGCAAGAAAACCCAAAATACCACACAGTAAAGCCATACAGTGTTTCATTTCCTTTTTAACAGTGTAAATCTCAAGGAAAGCAGTAACAGATAGAGCAGATAGTATAAATGCATTAATGCAATGTAGATGCACATGAACATGACGCTACGGCGCGTAGCCCAATCCATTTGGGTACCCACGCTAACTGTGGGGGTTCAGACTCTAGAGGGACTCCTACAGCTCAAGCGCAACATCATAGTAACTTATGCTGCGGCGTGCAGCCTGATCGATTACCAGTCCAGCTACATGCAATGCAAGCCTCACAGGCATAGATAACTTGTCATTTTTAGTTCCGTTTAACAATAATTATACAATTAGGTATTTAGAAATCTCAGAATTTGCAATTCATATTTTGACAGTATTTAGCTCTGGACTGATATCATGAAAACATGCTATAATCATAGAAACAGTGATGCAATCCTCACAGGATCCAAATAACCGGCACACAGCCCAAATATATCCATAACCATCCAAGTAGGAGGTTTATCGGCTCATTAATAGCCAACAACATAGTACAATGCCCTCGGTCGGACTAAGCCATAGTTCCCAATCACAGTTGACCCCGCACTCACCGTAGAGTACGTGTCTCGCCTCAACACAGTGTCACATAGTGATATATCGGGGTTTCAAACCCTCAAGTCACCATCCACATCTATTACTCACCTCGAACCGGCTCCTAAACTAAGTCGCAATGTCTTTCCCTCTAGAATCGACCTCTGCGGGTGCCAAATATGATTAAAACCAATAGGAATACATCAAAATAGGCTAATGAATCATAACCCAATCAAAATAACTCATAATATACCCAAAAACACGAAGTTGGCTAAACCAGAGACCCGGGCACGCTTGAAAAATTATAAAATTCACATATTGGAATCCTCATCTCGCCACGAGTCCATACATATAAAATTTATCACAATCGGAGTCCAATAACCCCTTCAAATTTAAAATATTCAAAACCAAAAACCAAGCCCTAACTCCTCCAGTTTCCACCCATTTTCAGTGATAAATTCATGTTTTTACACTATAATAACATAAACCAAGTCCAAATATCCTTACCCGGTGATCCTCCCACGAACCCTCTTCAAAATCACCCAAAAATCGCCTTAGTTCGCACCCCAAATTGATTTTACACTTCTGAAATTTCGAATGAACTGATACATTAAACCCTCTGACACTTTTGCTTCTGCGGCTCCCATAAGCACTTATGCGGTATCGCTTCCGTGTCCAATTAACCGCTTTTGGGGTTTAACTTAAATCCCGCTCGACCGCTTCTGTGGTCCTATACCTCTTCTGCGGTAACCGCTTTTGTGGTCAAACAACCACTTCTACGGTCTCAACCATTCTACTCCAGACCGTTTCTGCAGTAACTAATCCGTTTCTGCGGAGACCGCTTTTGCGGAATATGGTGCGCTTTTGCAAAAAATCCCAAGCCACCAAGGGCCGCTTTTGATATCACTGAGCCGTATCTGTGGGACCGCTTAAGCGGCTCTCCCACCGCAGATGCAGAAACAATAGAAGCCCCCACACCAGACCTGATACAACATATCAATTTTCCGATTAACCATCTGAAACTATCCCAAGGCCCCCGAAACCTCAACCAAAACCACCAACCCACTCCAAAACAACATACAAACTTGTTCCAATCATAAAAACATGTCCTTAAACACAAAAATCATCAAATCAGACGGATTCAAGCCTATGTTTCAGCTATAACATCCAAAACCAACATTCAATCAAAAACCCGACCAAACGATGTCCGAATGACCTGAAATTTGCAGACTTATCCAAAATCCCCTAACGGGGCTACTGCAACGGTCAAAATTCCATGCCAACTCCAAGATCAAAATCTCACCTATCAACCTGATTCCGTCAAAATTCCAACTTCGCCAATTCAAGCCTAGTTCTACACCAGACTTTCAAATTCAATTCTGATTGCTCCCCTAAGTCATAAATCACCTCCCGAAGCTGACCGAACCACGGGAATTCACATCCGAGATCTCTAACCACATAGTCAACTTTCCATTGACCTTTCTGAAACAAAATCCCTTCTAAGAGGCTATATGCCTTATTTTCAACCAGAACTGATTCCGTTACACCCGATAGATTCTAATACTTATATAGAAACATGACGCAACACAATAAGGTGGAAATGGGGCGGTAACTCTCATAACGACGGGTCGGGTCATCACATCCTCCCCAACTTAAACAAACGTTTGTCCTCGAGCGTACCCAGAGTTGTGCTAGAAGCAACCCAATAGCTGAATGACCTTACCAAGCATATACTCGAGGTGATCCCACATCACCCTATCTCACATAAGTCCGATAACAGATATAGCTAAAATTTTACAGTCCATCTAACCCATAAACCACATTGCACTTCTTGAAATCACACATCTGATCAAAACCCCACGTCTAAACTCAGAATAAACCTGAACCGACTGTAATAACCCATACTTGCCACTCCAGATGAGATCATATGACATACTATACAACCCGAACATTCAAGACGGTGGCCTCTATTCACAGACATTTCCCACAATAACCAAGTACCAATAGAAAAATCCCTTTCTATTAGCTAAAGTCTTATTCCAACACCTTCATAAACTGCCAACGGCAACTGAAATACGCGATAAACCGTACCCAAATTTACTTATACTTAACAGATTTCTGAGCTAAATCTCGATATTACCTTTCTAACAAGCTAAAATCAATATGCTCGTACTCATTAACGACTCCAACGACCATATCGACTACAATACACCATATTGGTAACATGACACCTCAACACCGGCCTAAGCCACAACGTGCACAACACAGGCACCAATAAGAAATGTTCTAAACACACCCAAATCATGACAACTAACTCAACGAAAGAGCTGCAGCTCAAGCTCAATAGTACCATTACAACACATAAATGAGATCCCGTCTCACAACATCGAAATAGAGTACCTGAATCCTCCTTGAAAGGTTATAACATTATGTGGCCTTGCCACAATTGGTGATTCTATCCAAACACTATTACCCATGAAGCACCTCAAATTACGAAGCTCAAATGGACAACCACCCACAGATTGAGGTCTGAAACCAAACAATCCATCACACCTATGGTGAAACAATTAATATACACTATTCCAATGATGAAAGGACACAACCGATGCACTATTCCCCGAGCAACACCTTATACGGACTTTCCTCAGAAACCCAAAAGTAAAGCATACAAAATAACATATAGAAAACTATTCCCAACATCTCACTGTTGCGACATGCAACCCGCTCAAGATAACATAGCCGTGGTAGCGTGCCACCCGATCCCAATATCATACATGTGGCGGCGTGCCACCCGATCCACACATATATCTCACAAAAGGAGATGCACATCGAGCCAAATTTGCTCATAATAACAAAATACTTATTGCATAACAATGTCTACATATAGCGTTATAAGCTACAAAAATCAAGCACAACCCGAAAATCGTAATGCCTCACAGCACCGAAAGGCATATCATAGATCTATCCAGATCACTAACAAGCTCAATGACGAGAGATTAAACCTATCCCTCAACAATACATATCAAGGCTAACCTAGCCATCTTAATATGAATACGTTGCCACATCGGTCTACCAATGAACTCCATGCCAAGAAGCTGCTTATTCCACTTTCTATAACTCCTACTGAAGCCGTACGACACGGTGCCTGACACCAAATCAATACCAAAATACACAATCTCGTCTAGCAACATGCCAGTCCACAAGGGACGCATATGAAGAAAAGTTCCTCAATACCAAAACTGAATCAATGGTAGAAATCGCTATACTAACATCTGTCACAAAGGCTCAATTAAGGAAAGCAATCCTTCCCATGTTCGTTAACTTTTGGAATACCAACCACTCTGCGATACCATAATCCGACGCACCTTGCCATGCAACCAATGACATTTTCTGACATAGCCCAAAGCACAATAGTCTAAACAACCTGACATTGAGACAACTTGTCTACAATCTACTATCATAACTGAAATTTAACATACCAAGCGAAGAAGGATCTACTCGGACCTCCAATTTCCAATAAATGCTAGACGATATCGCTACAGACGATATCGCTACAGACAATCAACAACCACTGCATAGGTGGGTCACGAGAACTTCTAGTCTACAACATATATAACACACATCTAGTATCCATTCATACCACGATAGTTATTTAAAAAATTTCACTATTCCACTAACAACTCAATTAACCACAATCGATCGAGTAAGAGAATACCGTAATACCACCCAATATTATCAGTTTACATCACCTTGCCTTTTTTCTGAACATATACCCCCGCCACATCACTAGCATAGCAATATCATCTTCCTTAATCATCTGAAGATCGATTCTTAAATCACCTGCCGCTACCCGCGCTGCTCAAGAATTAATGACTTTCCATTATATTAGGAACTGAACCAAAACCTTGTACACGCACATCTAAATTCTACATATCGTAACACATAGACCATACCACACCAGGATAACATGAGGACTTCTATCTCTCTCATCCGCGATAGACATCGACATACTCAACTAGTCAATAAATTTCATGATCCCATATAGGAGTGAAATGATTACACACTCCATGCTCCGCATACCCATAGGAAATATACCCATCTTCAAATAACGGTAAAACATATCAAGAACTCTTTCTCCCAATTCCATTGCATAAGATAAACTGCCAGGACTGAATCCTTCTACTTAAACCAAGATAAGCAAACTGCCTGCACGCAAGAGCTTCGCTGCACAATACTTGTAAGACTCATTGCCTTGGACACATACAAAGTGTTAATCATATCCTTATCATATCGATTCAGTTTATTATCAAGCTATTCCATTTACCCAGTTTCCTTCCTAATTGATCTTTAATTTGACATTCTCCCTTTGTAGCACCACAATACCTCAACCCAGGTTACCATGCGTGACTCGCACATAAAATTGCACTGTCTAATACCGATAGGCCACCGAATACCCTCTCAAACGTCTCCCAAAAATACCACATTTCAAATGCTTTACTCTAAAGGACTTTCTGCGAATCTGAATTTGTTACCATTACCTCCCAAATGCGAATACACAAAATCCCCTGATTAACATGAAGTACCACAAGTATTGATCTTTTCTAATGAAAACATAGTCTCTAGCCACATCCACAAACTTACGACACCTGATTGGTACATGAAAAATCTTGAATGCAGTAAATCCATTCTCGAGAGTCATTCACTCTTATTCAGATGTAATTCACCTACCCTAAATGAACAGAATCACTCGTGCCTTATTAGTACTCTTACACCACAGAACATGATTCCTTACATATACATCAACCATCTTTCTTCTCTATACACTGAGCATTCTTCATCAACAATTGTTAAAAGCATCCCAGTATTTCTTCCCATCTATGAAGCACCATATAACCTTTATCAAAATATTTCCTTCACATGTGCCATTCTCAACTCAATTTCTATGACCAGACCTGATCCGCCAACATACTTTGAGATAGAACTAACATAGTACACAACAATGCAATCAGCTAATCCATAGCAACCTCCCCAACTTGGCTCGAAGCCATATACCAGGACAAGCTCAATAATCTTTAATACTTTTACTCTAATGATGCCACAATGTTATAATGAGATTAAACTCAAGCCATTTACAAGTTTTGTGAATACACATATCACCTAGCACTGACATTCTCTGCAACCCTCACATTCATTTCCATATCAGCTGAGTCCACTTTCTTAAGTGTCCCAAACCAAATTACAACACATACACGTGACATTTTAACATACACATAAGGATCATACCGCTCAAAAACACTCCGCAGGAGATAACCCACCCGTTTCACCTTATTTCAATATTTCAACATGCCTTCCACCATCATATACGTTACACAGTCAGTTAGCCTTTCTGAGTTTAAACTCATACCGCCACACATAGTGCACCTTACTTCTCAACTAGGAAATATAAAAATATTCTTTCACACAATGGGAAACGAACACTCAATAGTTCATCTATTGTTCAGCAGACTCTTTCATTACTACTAAAATCACATAGATACACCTTGCGGTACTAACATATTTATCGCATGGATATCCAATCGCCAACTCGGCTAATAAGGACATCACTGAACATATAAGTTCAAAATACTTGCTCACACAATCATCACCTTGATGCTCAAGCCATAGTCAAAGATCTGGCCTCAAGTCCACCAGACTGGTCCAACATGAACTCACGGAGATTACCTCTCGCCCCTTGATCGGGGAATCTCCATTACGACACGTATACTACTGAGCGCTCATGTGCGCATACATATGTGTGGAAGGAATTTCAAGAGTTATTTCAAACTGAATCAAGTACGCATGATATGAATTCCAAGAATGGGAAGTTTTCCTAAAAGTTCTGCAGCCTCCCGATGATAAATACAAACATCTCTGTACCAATTCGTGAGATACTACTAATGGGCTCAAAACTCATAAGGCCTAGTAACCTAGGCTCTGATACCAACTTGTCATGATCCCAAACCCGATCGTGATGGTTCCAAGCATATTGCTAGGCAAGCCCGACCAATCACTCACATTCTTTGATCAAAATCAATAATAATGAGACATTATACGAAGTTTAGCAAAAATAAATCAAAATATCCCAATAACAGTGCACATCACCTTCCACAGATCTGGGGGTCATGAGTCAAAAGCCTCTACCGAATAACAGAGAAATAATACTATATACAGAATAAATCTAAAAACGTGGAATGTCTAAAAACATAGAATACAAGGGAGAAGTCGGGTCCTGCAGACGCCGGCCAGCTACCTTGACAAACTCCGCAATATGCTCTGGGAGCAGCTAAGTATCAACCCTACTGAGAGGTACCTAGATCTGCACACAAGGTGCAAGGAGTAAAGTGAGTACTTCCAACTCAGCGGTAATAGACATGTACAATGATATTGAAGGCAAGAAAACCCAAAATACCACACAGTAAAGTTATACAGTGTTTCATTTCCTTTTTAACAGAATAAATCTCAGGGAAAGGAGTAACAGATAGAGCAGATAGTATCAATGCAAGAATGTAATGTAGATGCACATGAACATGACGCTACGGCGCGTAGCCCGATCCATTTGGGTACCCGCGCTCACTATGGGGGTTCAGACTCTAAAGGCACTCCTACAGCCTAAGCACAATATCATATTAACATGTGCCGCGGCGCGCACTCCGATCCATTACCAGTCCAGTTACATGCAATGCAAGCCTCACATGCAAAAATAACTTGCCATTTTTAGTTCCGTTTAATAGTAATTATAGAATTAGGTGTTCAGAAATCTCAAAATTTGCAATTCATATTTTGACAGTGTTTAGCTCTTGACTGATATCATAAAAATATGCTATAATCATAGAAACAGTGATAGCGATCCTCACGGGATCCAAATAACCGACACACAACCCAAATTTATCCATAACCATCCAAGTAGGAGGTTCACCGACTCATTAATAGCCAAAAACACAATACAATGCCACTCGGTCGGACTAAGCCATATTCCCCAATCACAGTCGACCCTGCACTCACTGTAGAGTACGTGTCTCGCCTCAATACAACATCAAATAGTAATATATCGGGGTTTCAAACCCTCAGGTCATCATCCACATCTATTACTCACCTCGAACCGGCTCCAAAACTAGTCCGCAAGGCCTTTCCCTCTAGAATCAACCTCCGCGGGTGCCAAATCTGATTAAAACCAAAAAGAATACATCAAAATAGGCTAATGGATCATAACCCAATCAAAATAACTCGAAACACACCCAAAAACACGATGTTGGCAAAACCTGATCCCTGGACCCGCTTTTCGAAAAATTATGAAATTCATATTTTCAGAATCCTCGTTGCCATGATTCCATACACAAAATTTACCACAATCGGAGTCCAATAGCCCCTTCAAATTCAAAACCAAAAACCAAGACCTAACTCCTCCAATTTCCACCCAATTTTCAGTGATAAATTCATTTTTTTACACTATAATAACATAAAACAAGTCCAAATATCCTTACTTGATGATCCTCCCACGAAGCCTCTTCAAAATCGACCAAAACTCGCCTTAGTTCGCACCCCAAATAGATTTTACACTTCTGAAACTTTGAATGAACTGATACATTAAACCATCTGACACTTTCGCTTCTGCGGCTCCCATAATCGCTTATGCATTATCGCTTCCGCGTCCAATTAACTGCTTTTGCAGTTTAACTTAAATCCCGTTCCACCGCTTCTACACTCCTATACCAATTTTACGGTAACCGATTTTGTGGTCAAACAACCACTTCTGCGGTGTCAACCATACTACTCCGGACTGCTTCTGCAGTCACTAATCCGCTTCTGCGGAAACCACTTTTGCGGAACATGGTCCGCTTTTGCGAAAAATCCCAGGCCACCAAGGGCCCCATTTGCAATCACTGAACCACATCTGCGGCACAGCTTAAGAGGCTCTCCCACCTCAGATGCGGAAACAACAGAAGCCTCCATACCATACTTGATACAATATATCAATTTTCCTGATTAACCATCTGAAACCATCCCGAGGCCCCCCAGAACCTCAACCAAAACTAACAACCCAATCAAAAACACCATACGAACTTGTTCCAATCATAAAAACACATCCTTAAACACAAAAATCATCAAATCAAGACGGATTCAAGCCTAAGTTTCAACTATAACTTCAGAAACCAACATTCAATCATAAACCCGACCAAACAATGTCTGAATGACCTGAAAATTTGTGGATATATCCAAAATCACCTAACGAAGCTACTGCAACTCTCAAAATTCTATTCCGACTCCCAGATCAAAATCTCACCTATCAATTGGATTCCGCCAAAATTCCAACTTCGCCAATTCATGCCTATTTCTATACCGAACCTCCAAATTCAATTCCGATCACTCATCTAAGTCACAAATCACCTCCCGAA
Source organism: Nicotiana noctiflora (assembly GCA_032618575.1). NCBI lineage: Eukaryota > Viridiplantae > Streptophyta > Magnoliopsida > Solanales > Solanaceae > Nicotiana > Nicotiana noctiflora. The sequence continues at coordinate 86,525 of JASVEL010003642.1, read as the reverse complement.
GCTGACCGAACCACTAGAATTCACATCCGAGCTCTCTAACCACATAGTCAACTTTCTGGTTAACTTTTCTGAAACAAACTCCCTTCTAAGAGGCTATATGCCTTATTTTCAACCAGAACCAATTCCATTACACCCGATTGACTCTAATACTGATATAGAAACATGAAATAACACAATAAGGGGGAAACTGGGTGGTAACTCTCGTGACGACAGGTCGGGTCGTCGCAGCCATAGCCCATGTTCTTTCGATAATCATGATATAATCTCTATTCTAAAGTGATTCTCTCATGGAACTCGATCATTCCTTAGCACAATTGGCAAAAGTATAAGTTTTGGGAGTAGGGGGAAGGGGAGACGAGGAATGCAAAAGTAAAAAAGGTACAAGATAAATAAAAGGTAAGGCGAAAGAAAGAAAAGGAAAAGCCAACATAGTAAAAAAGAAAGTGAACAATGTAGAAAAAAGAAGGGATTCAATAAAATCAATGATAAAAGTCTTGGAATGATTAGAGAGGATAAAAAGGATTGACATGAACAAGAAAGAGTGACAGTGTGTCTCTCTAGTCCCCTGATGAAGAAGAAAATGACTCAAAGAGTCAATAAAATGTTATCCAAATTCAGCAACCAAACAGGTGGGAAACCTTTCAAATTCCTTAACTGCCTGGCACGCTTGCATTCTGTCACAATCCGGATTTTCCACCCTCAAGAGTAGTGATGGAACCTACTCGTAGAAGCTAGGAAAGCCATAATTCATAACTCCTAACACTTTTATTTTAAATTCTTTTTACCAATCATATCAACGAGCGTTAAATATTTGAATCACAATGAAAATATGAAATTAAAGCGGAAGACTTAAATTAAATAAACTAAATAATAAAGCGAAAATCATCATATGCCTCTACCCAAGAACTGGTGTCAAAACATCCACGGACTACTAGGAGTACTAAATTCAATCATTTAAAAGAAAAACAACATTGTTTGTCTCAAAAACATAACATAACAGACTGAAATATAAGGTAGAGAAGACATTGGGCCTGGACGCCTGCAAGGCTACCTCGGTGTCTCGATGAACTGAAGACTAGATCTGGAACTACTGCTCCTTTGCGGTACCCGGATCTGTGCAAAAGAGCATAGAGTATAGTATCAGCACAACCGACCCCATGTGCTGGTAAGTGCTTAGCCTAACCCCGGAGAAGTAGTGACGAGGCTAGACAGGACTACCACATAAACCTGTGAAGTTATATATATTTCTACAACGGGAAAATAATAAGAATAACCATTTTAAATGGGTGGGGAACATGCTTCGGGGATAAAAGATAGTACAGAAATTCAAGAGAATAATAAGGAACATCAATAAATTAACTCTAACATGAATAAGGAAAATAAAAGCATATTTCACTTTTAGTACACATCTCATTGCAGGCATGCAACCCGATCCTATTTCTCAATGTGTCCGTGGAAGGCATACAACCCGCTCCCATTTTATCAAATCTCGTGGTAGTCGGACCAGCCGCTCACATTTCATCAATATCTTGTGGTAGGCGTACGACCCGCTCCCATTTCAATCAATATCTTATGGTAGGTGTACCCACCCACCCGCTCCCATTTCAATCAATATCTTGTGGTAGGCGTACCACCCGCTCCCATTTTAATCAATATCTTGTGGTAGGCGTACCTACCCGCTCCCATTTCATCATAACTCATGGTAGATGTACCATTCACTCCTAAACACAAAGTCACAATAAAATTCCGACTAGGAAAACAAAGAAATATAATAATAATTTCCCGGCAAGGGAACAACAATATCAAAATAACTATTTCGGCAAGGGAGAATCACCTATAACCAAATCCTAGCTCAACTCTTACTCAGCTCGATTAATACCAGTACTCAAGCATAAATAAAATCCATGAGAATAGACTAAATCTCGACTCAATATCAAGAATCATCAATTTAAAGCATCCGAAGTGTCATTTAAGAACATAACAACTATCAATTTAAGACTCAAGGTCATGCTCGACACCAACTTTTAAATACTCTTCACATGCATATACGTCGTACTCAACAAGAAGCAATTAACAAATAAGACTTAACTCCTAGTCCCTCAAGCTAGGGTTAGACCAAACACTTACCTCAATGCCATGAACGCAACTCAAGCCTCAATTATAGCTTTACCCCGTGATTCCACCTCCAATTTGCTTTTGTCTAATTAAATAACACTAAATTAATCAACCCCAATACATGAAATGAGTTTTCCAATGTTTTACCCAAAAAGTCAAAAATCGCTCAGGACCACGTGGTCAATACTCAAGATTCGAACCAAAATCCAATTACCCATTCCTCCACGAACTCAAATATATAATTTATTTTGAAATCGGACCTCAAATTGAGGTCCAAATCTCCAATTTTGAAAAACCTAGGTTTTACCCAAAACACCAAATTTCACCCATGAAAATTATTGATTTTAAGTTGAAATCATGTTAAAGATGTAATTGAAGGAAGTTAGTTAAAAATGGCTTACAATTGATTTGGAGTAGAAGAAATCCTTGAAAAATTGCCTAAGTGTGTTTGGGTTTGAGAAAATATGAAAAATGAAGTTGAAAATCGGCTAAGTGTAAAAAATGTAGGTCTCAGATATGGGAATTGCGAACAGGGGTTCGGAATTGCGAACCTTGGCCCTCAGATATGGGAATTGCGAAGTGAAGTTCGCTTTGCGAACAGTGAACAAAAATGAGGGCTTCGCATTTGCGACAAAAGATGTCGCATTTGCAAAAAAAGATGTCACATTTGCGACAGACACAGCTCCGCATTTGCTAACCATTTGGTCGCATTTGTGAACACTGCATAGATTCCCCTTCTACGCATTTGCGAGACCTGCTTCGCAAATGCGAAAACTGCAGAGCATGCATACCAAAATCTTTTTGAAGTTCAAAAATGAACCTTTGGCTTATCCAAAACTCACGCGAGCCCTCGGGGCTCCAAACCAAATATGCGCACAACCTCAAAAATATCCTACGGGATTGTTCGCGCGATCAAAGCGCCAAAATAAATCATATACAACAAATTAAACCTCAAAATCCAAGAATTCTTTCAAACTTTGTAAAACATCAAATTTTCTAATTTAGGTCCGAATCACATCAAACGACGTTCCTTTTCAATAGAATTTCACATAAACATCTTAAATCATATGTAAGACCTGTACCGAATGCCAGAACCATAATACGGACCCGATACCAACATGTTCTAATCAATTTTAATTTTAAATTTCCTTAAACAATTTTAAAAATTAATTTTACAAAAAACTTTATTTCTTGGGCTTGGGACCTCAAAATTTGATTTCTGACATACGTCCAAGTCCTATATTTTCTTGCGGACCCTCCGAGACCGTCAAATCACGTATCCGGGTCCATTTACCCAAAATGTTGACCATGGTCAAATTTATTCATTTTAACTTCAAAATTTAGTACTTTTTCACAAAATCTCACATTTAAGCTTTCCTGCTATGCACCCAAACTGGTGATGATCCTTTGGTTCCTCACATTCTATACCTCTAAATAATCGTTCGTCCTCAAACAGACAGAAAAAAGAAGTACCTGAGTCGAGAAAAAAATGAGTATAATGGCTCTACATATCGGACTCGGACTCCCATGTTGATGCCTCAGGAGGCCGACCTCTCTACTGAACACGAACAGAAGGGAAACCCTTGGATCTCAACTGATAAATCTACCAATCTAGAATAGCTACTGGCTTCTCCTCTTAAGACAAGTCCTTGTCCAACTAGACAGTGCTGAAATCTAACAAGTAGGCTAGATCACCGTGATACGTCCAAAACATTGACACATGAAACATTGGATGTATGGCTAATAAACTCGGCGTAGAAGCAAGTCTATAAGCCACCTCTCCTACCCGATCAAAAATCTCAAACGGACCAATGAACCTAGGGCTAAGCTTTCCTTCTTCCTAAACCTCATCACGCCCTTCATAGGAGACACTCGGAGCAATACCTGCTCACCTACCATAAAACCCACATCTTGAACCTTTCGGTCTTCATAGCTCTTTTTCCTCGACTAAGCTGAATGAAGCCTATCCTGAATGATCTTGACCTTGTCCAAGTCCTCCTGAAAAAGATCTGTACCCAACAACCGAGCCTCTTCCGGCTCAAATTATCCAACTGGAGACCGACAGTGCGTATCATATAAAGCCTCATAAGGAGCCATCTGGATGCACGACTGGTAGATGTTGTTGTAGGCAAACTATGCTAAATGCAAGAACTAATCCCACGAAACTCTATTCAATAACATAAGCTCGGAGCATATCCTCTAAGATCTAAATAATCCGCTCGGACCGACTGTCAATCTAGGAATGAAATGCTGTGCTCAACTCAACTCGTGTGCCCAACTCACACTAAGTTGCTCTCCAGAAGCGCGAGATAAACTACGTACCCAGATCCGAAATGAAAGACACGAGCACACCATGAAAGTGAACAATGTCCCGAATATAGATCTCGATAGACCTCTCAAAAGAATAGGATACTGCCATAGGAAGGAAATGCACTGACTTGGTCAGCCTATCAACAGTGATCCATATCGCATCGAACTTCTTCCGAGTCGGCGAAAGTCCAGTAACAAAATCTATAGTTCTCTGCTCCCACTTCCACTCGGGAAGCTCAATCCTCTAAAATAAACCACTAGGCCTCTGATGCTCATACTTAACCTGTTGAAAATTTAAAGAACGGGCCATATATGCTACGATATCCTTCTCCATTCTACGCCACCAATAATGCTGCCGCAAATCCTGATACATCTTTGCAGCGCTCGAATGAATAGAGTATCAGGAGTTGTGAGCCTCCTCCAAAATCAACTCTTGAAGCCCATCTACATTAGGAACACACACTCGACCCTATAATCTCAAATCTCCATCATCATCTAAGGTAACATGCTTGGCACCTCCACGATGCACATGTCTCTAAGGACACACAAATGGGGATCATCATACTGCAGATCACGGATACGCTCCTATAAAGAAGAATGGGAAACTATGTAAACTAACACACGATTAGGCTCAGACACATCCAGCCTCATGTCTGATTTGCTAAAGCCTGAACATCCAAAACAAGCGGCCTTCACCGACCAAAATATAAGCCAGACTGCCCATACTCGATGACTTCATACTCAATGCATCGGCCACCATATTGGCTTTCCCCGGATGATATAGGATGGTGATATCATAATCCTTTAACAAATCCAACCACCTCCTCTGCCTGAAATTCAATTCCTTTTGCTTGAACAAGTACTGGAAACTCTTGTGATCTGTAAACACCTCACATGTAATACCATATAGTTAATACCTCCAAATCTTCAATGCGTGAAATATGGCTGCAAACTCCAAATCATAAACTGGATAGTTCTTTGCATGAATCTTCAATTACCTCGAAGCATAGGCAATGACTTTTCCATCCTGCATTGACATTACTTTAAGCTCATCACGGGACGAATCACAATGGACTGTATAAGACCCTAAACCTGTGGGCAAAGCCAACACCGGTGCCCTAGTCAGAGTTTTCCTGAGCTTCTAAAAACTTGTCTCACACTTATCCGACCATCTAAACTAGGCACCCTTCTGGGTCAATCTAGTCATCGGGGCTGCAATGAATGAAAATCTCTCCACAAACCGTTGGCAGTAGCCTGCCAACCCCAAGAAACTCCGAATCTATGTAGTTGATGCTAGTCTAGCCCAGTTGTTGACTACCTCAATCTTCTTTGGGTCCACCTGAATACCCTCCACAGATACAACATGACCCCGAAATGCAACTGAACCTAACCAAAAATCACACTTCGAGTACTTAACATATTATCGACTATCCCTCAAAGTCTGGAGAAACACTCTAAGGTATTGCTCATGCTCCTCCTAGCTACAGGAGTATATCAATATATCATCAATGAAAACTATCAATAATGAATCCAAATAAGGCCTGAACACTTGATTCATCAAGCCTATGAAAGTTGTTGGGGCATTTGACAATTCAAATGACATAACCGAGAAATCATAATCCCTATACTAAGTGCGAAATGCTATCTTAGGGACATCATATGCCCTAATCATCAACTGATGGTAGCTAGATCGCAAGTCAATCTTGGAAAATAACCTGGCACCGTGAAACTTGTCGAACAAATTATCAATCCTCGGCAGCGGATACTTACTCTTGATCGTTACCTTGTTCCATTGCTGATAATTAATACGCACTCTCATTGACCATCCTTCTTCGTGACAAATAACAGTGGCACACTCTAATGTAAGACACTAGGCCTAATAACACCCTTCTCAAGCAAATCCTGCAACTGTTCCTTTAACTCCTTCAACTGCGGTGGGGCCATACAATATGGTGGGATAGAAATGGGCTGAGTGCCCGGATACAAAAGTCAACATCCCTATTGGGTGGCATACCTGATAGGTATGAGGGAAAAATATCAAGGAATTCACAAATAACAGGCATAGAATCAATAAAGGGAACATTAGCATTGGAATCACGAACATAAGCAAAATAGGCCAAACATCCCTTCTCGATAATATGTCGAGCCTTCACATATGATATAACATTGCGGGTAGAATGACGAGGAGTCCATTTCCGCTCTAAATGAGGCATACTCGGTAAAGCTAAGGTCACAATCATGGCGTGACAGTCCAAGATAGCATGGTAGGGTGATAACTCTTCATCCCCAATATAATATCAAAGTCAACTATGTCTAAAAGCAACAAATCTACATGAGTCTCTCGACCCCCAATCACCACAACACAATAACAATGGACTCGATCAACCATAATAGAGTCACCTATCGGTGTAGACACATAAACAGGAATACCCAATGTATCACTAGGCATGACCAAATATGGGGCAAAATAAAATGACACATAAGAAAATATAGATCTCGGATCAAACAACATTGAAGCATCTCTATCAAAAACCAAAACTGTACCTGTAATAACCGCTTCTGAAGCCTCTACCTCATGCCTGGCTTTAATAGCATAACATTAGGGCTGGGCACCACCACTCTGATCTACCTCTCTAGGTCGGCCTGCTACTGGGTGGCTTCCACCTCTGGCGGTCTGAGCTTCATCTCTATGACCTCTACCTCCACCTCTAGCACATCTACCCCCACCTCTAGCTGGCTGGGCGAGCTGTGGAACACCTGGTGTCTGAACCACAGCATGAGAACTCTGATGTTGAGAGACACCTGGTGCACGAGGGCAATACCTAGCAATGTGCCTCGTGCTACCATAAGTAATACAAGCCCTCGGCTAATAGGGCTGACGATCCTGGAAACTTTAAAGAAGTGATGCACTAATAGGTGTTGGTGGTGCACTGAAGGACTGCTGATAGAAATACTACATCTAAGGACCACGGCTACTAAAAGCACGGTGAGAAACCTGAAGAGACGACTAACAAGGGCTAGGAGGATGACCCCTATTATACGAATGTATGTCTACAGACGAGGCACCACTGAACCTGCCTGACTGACGGGGTCTCTTATTTTCCCTATGACCACCCCCTTGTGACAATACTATCTCAATCCTCTGGACCACATTGGTTGCCTCTTGAAAGGATATATCGCTCCCAGCCTCTCTTTCCATCTAGAAACAAATAGGATGAATGAGTCCATCAATAAATTATCTCACTCTCTCCCTCTCTGTAGGAAGTATAAAAATAGCATGGCGGACTAACTGAATAAACCTGGTTTTGTACTCGGTTACTATCATAGATCCATGATGGAGATGCTTGAACTGCCTCCGATAGGCCTCTCGCTGTGTAATAGGGAGAAACATCTCCAGAAATAGTTGTGTGAACTGCTCCCAGGTCAAGGCTAGTGACCCTGCTGGTCTGGCTAGGCAATAATCCCTCCACCAGGTCAGGTTGGATCCAGGCAAGCGAAATGTAGTGAAATATATCCTATTAGTCTCAACAATACCCATGTTCGAAGAACCTCGTGGCAGCTACCCAAATAATCCTGAGGATCCTTAGTATATGCACAGCTGAAGGTAGTGGTGAAGAGCTTGGTGAACCTGTCAGATCTCCACAAAGCATCGATAGACATAGCTACTCCATCATCAGCTTGGGCTACCACACTTGGCTGAACTTCTCATACTGCCTGAACTGCCACGAGGGAAATACCTAGCAATGTGCCTCGTGCTACCATAAGTAATACAAGCCCTCGGCTACTAGGGTTGACGATCTTGGAAACTTTGAAGAGGTGCTGCACTAATAGGTGTTGGTGGTGCACTGAAGGACTACTGATAGAAATAATACATCTGAGGACTATGGCTACTAAAAGCACGGTGAGAAACCTAAAGAGCCGACTAACAAGGCCTAGGAGGATGACCCCTATCATACGAATGTCTGTCTACAGACGAGGCACCACTGAACCTGCCTGATTGACGGGGTCTCTTATTTGCCCTATGACCACCCCCTTGTGACAATACCATCTCAATCCTTCGGACCACATTGGTTGCCTTCTGAAAGGATATATCGCTCCCAGCCTCTCTTTCCATCTAGAAACAAATAGGATGAATGAGTCCATCAATAAATCATCTCACTCTCTCCCTCTCTATAGGAAGTATAAAAATAGCATGGCGGGCTAACTGAATAAACCTGGTTTTGTACTCGATTACTATCATGGATCCATGATGGAGATGCTCGAACTGCCTCCGGTAGGCCACTCGCTGTGTAATAGGGAGAAACATCTCCATAAATAGCTACGTGAATTGCTCCCAGGTCAAGGCTGGTGACCCTGCTGGTCTAGCTAGGCAATAATCCCTCCACCAGGTCTAGTTGGATCTAGACAAGTGAAATATAGTGAAATCTACCCTATTGGTCTCAACAATACCCATGTTTCGAAGAACCTCGTGGCAGCTACCCAAATAATCTTGAGGATCCTTGGTATATGCACATCAGAAGGTAGTGGTGGAGAGCTTGGTGAACCTGTCAGATCTCCACAAAGCATGGACAGACATAGCTACTCCATTATTAGCCTGGGCTACCACACTCGGCTGAGCTGCTCATACTGCCTGAACTGCTAGAGCCTAAATCGGGGGAGCTACCTGCTCCGGAGTACAAGTAGCAGGAGTCTGGGCCCTTCCTCCCACCTGAGAGATGGTCGATGCTACAGGAAGCAATCCTGCTCGGGTAACACTCTCCGTGAGACCCACCAATTAGACCAGAGTGTCCTGAAGAATTGGTGTAGCAACAACCCCTCTGGGACATGAGGTCGGCCCACCAAAACTGCTGGGGCTGGGGTCAGAACCTCCTCATCAAAGTCAATGTGAGGCTCCACCACTGGTGTTGCTGCTCGGTGCTAAGCTCTGCCCCTACCTCAGCCTCTAGCATTGCCTCCGCCTCGCCCTCTACCCCTCGTAACAGCTGCTGGTGCTCAAACTACTGATCGGTAGATAAGGAAGTGTGTGTTCACGCCATCTACAAAAGAACATAGTAGAATTTCAATTACCACTGAGAAACCAATCGCACGACAATAAAGAACAAATGCGAAACTTTTCCTAACTCTATAGCTTTTGGGGGATAAATACAGATGTCTCTGTACTGATCCCTCAGACTCTACTAAGCTTGTCCGTAAGTTATGAGACCTATGTAACGTAGAGCTCTGATACGAACTTTTCACGACCCGAACATTTCACCCTCGGGGGTCGTGATGGCGCCTACTCGTAGAAGCTAGGAAAGCCATAATTCATAACTCCTAACTCTTTTATTTTAAATTCATTTTACTAATTATATCAACAAGATTTAAATATTTGAATAACAACAAAATTATAAAATTAAAGCGGAAGACTTGAATTAAATAAACTGAATAATAATATAGAAATCATCATATGCCTCTACCCAAGAACTGGTGTCACAACATCCACGGACTACTAGAAGTACTAAATTCAATCGTTTGAAATATAAATAACATTATTTGTCTTGAAAACATGAGATAACAGACTAAAATACAAGATAGAGGAGACACCAGGCCTGCGGACGCTTGCAAGACTACCTCAGTGTCTCACTGAATTAAAGACTAGCTCCCAAACTACTGCTCATGTCCGGTACCTGGATCTATGCAAAAGAATACAGAGTGTAGTATGTTGGTAAGTGCATAACCTAACCCTGGCGAAGTAGTGACGAGGCTAGGCAGGACTACCACATAAACATGTGCATTGATATATATTTCTATGGTGGGAAAATAACAAGAATAACCATTTTAAATAGGAGAGGAACATACTTTGGGGATAATAGATAATACAGAAATTCAAGAGAATAATAAGGAACATCAATAAATTAACTCTAACACGGATAAGGGAACTAAAAGCAAATTTCGATGTCAGTACACATCTCGTTGCAGGTATGCAACCCGATCCCATTTCTCAATGTTTTCGTAGTAGGCGTACCACCTGATCCCATTTCATCAAATCTTGTGGTGGACGTACCACCCACTCCTATTTCATTAATATCTTGTGGTAGGCGTATGACCCATTCCCGTTTTAATTAATATCTTGTGGTAGGCGTACCACCCACTCCCATTTCAACCAATATTGTTTGGTACGCGTACCACCCGCTCCCATTTTGATCGATATCTTATTGTACGCATACCACCCGCTCCATTTCATCATAACGCGTTGTAGGCATATCACCCACTCATATTTCAATCAACACAAAGTCAAAATCTAATTCCGGCAAGGAAAACAAAGTAATATAATATTAATTTCCCAGCAAGGGAACAACAATATCAAAATAACCATCCCGGCAAGGGATAATCAGCTATAAATGGATCCTAACACAACGCTCACTCAGCTCGATTAATACCAGTACACAAGCATAAATAAAATCCACGAGAATAGACTAAATCACTACTCAATATCAAGAATCATCAATTTAAAGCATTCGAAGTGTCATTTAACGACAAAACAACTATCAATTTAAGACTCACGGCCATGCTTGACACCAGCGTATAGATACTTATCACCATGCCTATACATCATACTCAATAAGAAGCAATTAGAAAATAAGACCTAACTCCTAGTCCCTCGAGCTAGGGTTAGACCAAATACTTATCTCAATTCCTTGAAAACAACTCAAGCCTCAATTATAGCTTTAACCCGTGATTCCACTGCCAATTCACTCGTATTTAATCACAAATTACTTAATTACATTAAATAACACTATAAGAATCAACCCCAATGCATGAAAATTAGATTTCCAAAATTTTACCCAAAAAGTTAAAAATCTCCCCCCGGGCCCACATGATCAAAACCCGAGGTTCGAACCAAAACCTGATTAGTCATTCATCCACAAACTCAAATATATCATTTATTTTTAAATTGGACCTCAAATTGAGGTCCAAATACCCAATTTTTTAAAAATCTAGGTTCTCCGTAAAACGCCCAAATTTACCCAGGAAAATCATTTATTTGCAGTTGAAATCATGTTAACAGATCTTAAGAATTGAAGGAAGTTAGTTAAAAATGACTTACAATCGATATGGAGAAGAAGAAATCCTTGAAAATTTGCCTAAGTGTGTTTGGGTTTGAGAAAATATGAAAAGTAAAGTTCAAAATCGGTTAAGTTTAAAAAATACAAGTCTGATATAGGAATTGCGAACAGGGATTCACAATTGCGAACCCCGACCCTCAAATGTGGGAATTGGAAAGTGAAGTTTGCATTGACATTCACTGAACAAAAATGAAGGCTTCGCATTTGCGACAAAAGATGTCGCATTTGTGACAGACATAGCTCCGCATTTGCGACCCATTTGGTCGTATTTGCGAACACTGCACAGATTCCCCTCAATAAAACATCAAATTTTCCAATTTATGTCCGAATCACGTCAAACAATGTATGTTTTGAACAAATTTCATAGAAATATCTTAAATCATATGTAAGACTTGTACCAGGTGACGTAACCAAAATAAGGGCGCGATACCAACACGTTCTACTCAATTTTCATTTCAAATTTCCTTAACCAAGTTTACAAAAAAATTATTTCTCGAGCTTTGGACCTCATAATTGGATTCCAGGCATACGTCCAAGTCTCATATTTCACCATCCAGGACCGTCAAATCATGATTATGGTCTGTTTACCTAAAATATCGACCAAGGTCAAATTTATTCATTTTAAAATCAAAATTTTGCATTTTTCATAAAATCATACATCTAAGCTATTCTGCTATGCGCCCGAAAAGCGCATGCAAATCGAGGAAACTCTAACTGATGGTTTCAAGGCCTTAGAAGCATAGAATTAATTAAAACAGGTGATGACCATTTGGGTCGTCACAAATTCTTTTGAATTTATAGTTTAACTCAATTGGAGATCAAGAAATGGTAGACATACAATGCTAAGTGTGGAACAAACTTAAGAAGCTGAAAATGGCACTCAAATACTTGAATAAGGAAGAGTTTGGTGGAATTGACAACAAGATACAAGATGCTAGATAGAAATTAGAAAACTTGCAAAATAAAATAAGTATTCCACGGCAAGAGGTAGAACAAGTTGAACTGGAAAGAGCAGCGAAATTGGAGCTGGAAAAATGGTTAATGGAGGAGAGCATTATGAAACAAAAGTTTAGGATATAATGGCTTAATCTTGGAGATTCCAACACAGCTTACTACCATTCTTGTGTGAAAAATAGACAAGAAAGGAACAACATTGGCAGGCTAATTACTAGTAATGGTAATCTACTAGATAATCAAGATGAGGTGGAGGTTGAGATCCTGAGCTTCTATAAGGGTTGCTTGGTACTACAGCACCACAACTTCTAATGATCAATTCTGAGATTATGCACAATGGATATGTACTGAGCAAAAGTTAGCAATTACAACTAATCAGACCTATTAGTAGAGAAGAAGTGAACCAAGCTCCAATGGGCATTGATGACAACAAGGCTCTAGGGTGTGATGGGTACAACTCTTACTTTTTTAAGAAGACGTCATATTGTGGGGGAGGAAATCAATGTAGAGTTCATGAGTTTTTTGAGAGTTCACATATGTGTAAAGCTATTAATTGCACAACCATCACATCGATACCAAAAATTCAAAATCCAAAAATTATAAGAGACTTTAGACATATCTTCTATTGTACATTTTTATATAGATCATCTCAAAAGTGATTACTACAAGAATGCAAGGGGTGATGAAAGACCTGGTGGATAAATATTAACCTGCCTTTGATCCTTGAAGACTGAACATAGATAATATACTTATGATTAATGAATTGATGAAAGGTTGTGGAAGAAAGAATATATCTCCAAGATGTATGCTTAAAATAGACATGCAGAAAGCCTATGATTCTGTGGAGTGGCTGTAAATAGAACAAGTGCTAAGGTTACTCAATTTCCCTGAAGTATTCGTAAGGTGGATAAGGGCTTGTATTAGGACAGTAAGATACTCAGTCCTTATAAATGGAAGACCAACTGCAACTTTTGAGGCGAGGAAGGGGCTAAGGCAGGGAGACCCGCTATCTCCGTTCTTATTTGTTTTGGCCATGGAGTATCTGAGCAAATCATTGAAACACTGAAGGGTGACAAAAAGTTTAGATTCCGCCCAAGATGTGCAAGGTTTAATTTAGTGCAGCTGGGATTTGCAGATGACTTGCTACTATTTTGTAGAGGTGATGTACAATCTGTATAGATCCTATAACAGCATTTCCAATAATTCTCTGCAGCTTCAGGATTGATTTCCAATCCAAATAAAAGCTCAATTTACTTTAGAAGGGTGAATCAATTGACTCAGCAAACAATTATGGAGCTACTTGGTTATATAAAGGGAGAACTGCCTTTCAGATACTTAGGGGGCCTTTTAGTACCAAGAGATTGTATACTATGTAGTGTGAGCCCCTAATAGAGAATATGTTGAACAGGATCCATAGCTGGACAACAAAGTTCTTGTCATATACAGGTAGAGAAATACTAATGAAGAGTGTACCGTTTGCAATTAAAACTTTTTGGGCACAGATCTTTATTTTACCTAAGAAAGTAATCCAGTTACTAGAACTATCTATAGAAGGTTTCTCTGGACGAGCAATGCTGAATCAACTAAAAAGGCATTGATAGCCTGGGGAAAACTATGTTCACCTAAGGTTGCAAGGGTATTGAACTTCATTGATGTGGCATTATCGAATAAAGCTGCTATCTACAAATTGCTATGGAATATATGTACGATGAAGGAGAAGTTAACATATTATATCAAGGGCCATGTAGTTTGGAGTACAATGCCAACGAGTGCCTCCTAGGCAATCCAAAAGATATTTCAGGCAAAGGAGTACTTTACTAAAGCAGGATTGAATGAAGAAGATGTTCAGAAGATGGTGAAATGTCCAATTAAGCAAATATACTAAGACTTATAAGGAGAATTTCAAAAATCACAATGGATAAGCTAGTGTGCAATAATCAAGGGCAACCCAAGAGGATATTCATTTTGATATTGGCAATCCAACATGGGCTAGAAAGCAAAAAGAGACTTGCAAGATGGGGAGTAGTTACAGATCATACATGCTCCCTGTGTAACAAGGAAGATGAGACAGTGTGTGACGACCCAAAGGGTCATCATCTGCTTTCCTCATTTGTTCCGCACTTCTGAGGCCGTGAAAACCTTATTCTATATTGCCTCGATTTACGTGCACGATCCGGGCATGTAGCCGAAAAGATTTTGTGATAGAAAATATGAATTCTATGAGAAATTTGAAGAAAAATGATATTAATATTGATATAGTTGACTTCGGTTAATATTTTTGGTAAACGGACCCGGACCCGAGATCGGACGGTCCCGGAAGGTCCGTAGGAAAATATGGGACTTGGACATGCGTTCGGAGTCGAATTCTGAGGCCTAGAGCCCAAGTTATGAATTTTTCTGTGAAACTATTTTTGCTGTAATTATTAAAGGAAAATGAATTAAATGACCATGGTATCGGGCTCGTATTTTGGTTCTGACGCCCGATACAAGTCTTAAATATTATATATGTTCTTTCTGCAAAGTTTGATGACATTTGGATGTCGTTTGATATGTTTTGGACCTTGAGTTCCAAGTTTGAAGGTTTTGAAAACCAAAAGTATGAAAATCATGATCTTGAGGCTTGATTTGATTAAAACGATGTTATATTGGCGATGTAATCGTGCGAGCAAGTTTGTAATGTGATTTTGATGTTGTGTACATGTTTGGTTTGGAGCCCGGGGGGCTCGGGCAAAGATTTGGTAGACCGTTGGTTCAAATTCTGAATTTTTGCACTGCTGGTTTTTCACCCAGCTGTTGGCTTCGCAAATGCAAAAGTCTTTCTCGCAATTGCGAAGGTGACAGGTCAAGACTAGGTTCGCAAATGCGAACCCTTGATCGCAAATGCGAAGGGGTGTCCAGGACTGCTTGGCTCGCAATTGCAAACATAACCTCGCAATTGCGAGGGCCTCAATAAACCGCCTGGCTTCGCAAATGCTAAGCTTCTGTCGCAAATGCGAAAGTCCCTTGTCCCAGCCAGGTTCGCATATGTGAAGTCTGTCTCGAAAATGCGAGAGCAGCAGGGCCCCAGACCTGTAGTGTTTGCAATTGCACGACACACGAGCTCTCAAGGCCAAATTCACTCCAAAGCAATTGTAAGTCACTTTTTACTTAATTCTTTCAATTCCTAACAACATTAAACATGTTTTTCAATAAGAATCAAAGGTTTTCATGGTAGAAATCCATGTTTTTGGGTAGAACCTAGGGTTTTCATGAATTGGGCAATTGGACCTCGAATTGAGGTCCGATTTTGAAATAAATCATATATTTGAACTCGTGGGGGAATGGGTAACCGAATTTTGGTCCGAAGCGTGAGTTCCGACCACGTGGGCTAGAGGCGTTTTGGGAAATTTTGGGGTAAACTTTGGGAAAACCATTTTTAAGCATTCAAACCAAGTTATTTAATATTTATTAATATAATGGAATCAATTGTGATTAGATTCGAGCTAGTTGAAAGAGGAATTTCGGGGAAAAGCTACAATTGAAGAGTAATTTGGACTTCAAGGCTAGAGGTAAGTGTTTGTTCTATCCTAGCTTGAGGGAATAGGATTATGTGCAATGTGCTATGTGACGAGTGCGGTGTATGGACTGTGGTGACGAGCATCCATACACTGGCGTCTTGCATGACTGTGAGTCGTTGTTAATACTTGTTTTGAGACATATTGAAAGATAAATTGTTGAACCCTTGCCGGGTTGTAGAATTGTTATTTTTCTCCCTTGCCGGGACTTGTTGTGAAGTGAGATACTGATTGCCCTTGCCGGGATTTTGTTGTAATGATTATTGTGTCCCTTGCCGGGACGGTTCATGATTTATTATTTTCATTCTCTGCCCTTAACTGTGATTGTTATTTGGGTGAGGAAGAGTGATAATGCACGAAGGGTGATGTCGTGCCTTGATTTATTGATTATGCACGAAGGTTAATGTCGTGCCTTGTTTATTGATTTTTGCACGAAGGTTAATGTCGTGCCATGTTATTGATTATGCACGAAGGATCATGCCGTGCCTTGTTATTGAACCATGTACGAAGGATCATGCCGTACCATGGATGTGAGGATGAGAGTAAAAGCACGAAGGGTGATGCCGTGCACTTTATTTGCATATTTGGTGAGGATGAGAGTAAACGCACGAAGGGTGATGCCGTGCAACTATTTTGCTATTTCATTGACTTGACATTACTTGTTTCTCATTACACTTGCTTTCCTTGTTGATTTAATAACTGTTGTTAACTGTTGAGTTCTTTTGTGACATTCCTTGTTGCGTTGTTACTTGGTTATTTCTCGTTATCTTATGGTGTACATATATATAGAACTGCATAGGTTTTTGTGGGTGTCTGGTCCTAGTCTTGTCACTACTTCGCCGGGATAGGCCAGGCACTTACCAGCACATATGGTCGGTTGTGCTGATACTGCACTTCTGTGCATTTATGCACAGGTCCAGGTTTCGATCAGGAGCAGCAGCAGTAGATCTTTTGCGTGGGCAGTTGAGCATATTGAGACCGAGGTAGCTTACAGGCATCCGCAGGCCCGGCGTCTCTACCTTTTATTTATGTTATTAGCTGTAGTCTCTTTGTTCCGAGACAAACAGATTATGTTATTTTCTTTCAGACCTTTATGTGTAGTATTCAGTAGTAGTTCGTGAGTTGGTGACTCCAAGTCTTGGGCAGAGGATTTCAGTATTGTTTTACCTTGAAACTGCTTATCTCTATTTTTATAAAGTCTTCCGCATTTACTTAATTAAGGTTATGGGTTTGGTTGATAAATTGAATATGAAATATTGCTAAAAACGGGATAGTGTGAATAAAGTGGCTTTCCTAGCTACCACGAGTAGGCGCTATCACGATCCCGATCTTTGGGAAATATCCGGGTCGTGACAAGTTGGTATCAGAGCTCTAGGTTACATAGGTCTCACCACTCGCAAACAAGCTTAGTAGAGTTTGAGAGGTAGGTACAAAGACGTCTGTACTTGTCCTCCAGAGTCTATTGAGTTATGAAAGAGTCTCTCATTTGTTCCTTCTTGTCGTGCGATTTGTTCTTCAAATACTGATTGAACTTCTACTCTATCTTTTCGCAGATGGTAAGGAGCTTCTTCGTCCGCTGACCAGCAGTCCGAGCCCCAGGTAGCTCCCGTAAGGGGCTGGGGCCGAGGCCGTATCGGAGGCCGTGGTAGGGGCAGAGCTCAGCCCCCGGCAGCTATTCCAGAGGTGGAGCTTCATATTGAGACTGGCGAGGAGGTTCCAGTCCCAGCAGCTCCAGTGGGCCTAGCTCAGGTCCCATGAGAGGCTTAATTTACCCCGGATCTTTGGGAGGCTTTGGTCAGGATAGCGAGTTTTATGGACAGCGTTGCCAGAGCAGGCTTATTACCAGTTGCAACATCCACTTCTCAAGCTGGAGAAGGGGCCCAGACTCCTATTGCTCGTACTACGGAGCCAGTAGCTCCTCAGCCTCAGGCACCAGTGGTTCAGCCAGCTGTGGCCACTCAGTCAGGTACCACAACTCAGGCCGGAGATGGAGCCGCCATGACTTCTGATTCTTTTTGGAGACTTGATCGGTTCTCCAAGATGTTAACCACTACCTTCAGCGGTGCCACATCGGAGGATCCTCGGGATTTCTTATTCGGTTGCCATGAGATTCTCAAGACTATGGGGATCGTGGAGTCCAATGGAGTTGACTTCTGTACATTCAGGCTTTCAGGATCCGCCAAGACTTGGTGGAGGGATTATTGTTTGACTCGGCCAGCAGGGTCCCCGGCTTTATCATGGGATCAGTTTGCAGAGTTATTTCTGGAGAAGTTTCTCCATGTTACTCAGCGGGATGCACTTTGGAGGCAGTTTGAGCGTATCCAGCAGGGCACTATAACTGTCACTCAGTATAAGACGAGGTTTGTTGATTTGGCACGTCATGCAGTGGTGATACTTCCCGCAGAGCGGGAGAGGGTCCGCAGGTTCATAGATGGGCTTAATCAGCCAATTAGACTTCAGATGGCTTTGGGAGCGGGGAGTGATATATCATTTCAGGAGGCAGCTAATGCATCACGTAGAGTTGAGATGGCTCTTGCTCGGGGAGGTAGTTATTATTCAGACACGAGGGCTCGTAATTCAGGCAGGTTTAGTGGTTCTTCTTCTGGTGGCAAGGAATCTTTTGATAGGGGCCAGTCTTCCAGGCCTTTCCATTCCGCACTTCAGGCTTCACAGGGTGGACCAGCTGATCATTGGTTTCGTAAGCAGTATTCAGATCAGTCTCCTATTAGTGCCCAGCCTCTTGAGAGTGTTCGTGGAGGCCATTCAGGTCGTCAGGGCCAGCGGCCCCGGCAGCCTAAGAGTTGCTACGGTTATGGTGATCCAGGTCATCTTGTCAGATTCTACCCTCGAGCAACGGGCAACACTCAGCAGCGGGGCCTTTGTCCCAAGATTCAGGCCCCAGCTGACCCTCAGCCTGCCCAGCCAGCCAGAGGCGGGGTAGAGATCATAGAGGTGAGGGTCGAGACCATAGAGGTGGAGACCATCCAGCCAGAGGCAGAGATCAGCCAGTTGATGATCGTCCTAGAGATATAGCTCAAATGGGAGGTGGTGATCCCCGATTTTATGCCTTACCAGCCAGGCTAGAGGAAGAGGCATCAGATGCCGTGATTACATGTACCATTCTTGTTTGTGGCAGAGGTGCTTCAGTATTATTTGACCCTGGGTCTACATATTCATATGTGTCTTCCTACTTTGCACCGTATTTGGCCGTACCCAGCTATGCTCTAGATATTCCAGTTTACGTGTCTACACCAGTGGGCGAGTCCATTATAGTCGACCGGGTGCATCATTCGTGCGTAGTTATCTTTGAGGGTCTTGAGACCCGTGTTGATCTGTTGCTTTTGGACATGGTGGATTTGATGTCATATTGGGGATGGACTGGTTGTCCCCATACCATGCTATTCTAGATTGTCATGCCAACACTGTGACCTTGGCCTTGCCAAAACCAACCCGACTAGAGTGGAAGGGTACCTCAAGCCACTCCGTTCGCACTGTTATTTCCTATGTTAAGGCTCGGCGCATGGTCGAGAAGGGGTGTCTAGCTTATCTGGCTTATGTTCGTGATTCCAGCGCAGAGGTTCCTTCTATTGATTCAGTCCCTATTGCACGGGAGTTTCCTGAGGTTTTTCCTTCAGACCTACCGGGCATGCCACCCGACAGGGATATTGATTTTTGTATTGATCTGGCACCGGGCACTCAGCCCATCTCTATTCCACCCTATCGTATGGCCCCGCCGGAATTAAAAGAGTTGAAAGATCAGTTGCAAGACCTTCTTGAGAAAGGCTTTATCAGGCCCAGTATTTCCCCCTAGGGAGCACCTGTATTGTTTGTGAAGAAGAAAGATGGTTCGATGCGGATGTGTATTGATTACCGGCAACTGAACAAAGTGACAATAAAGAATAAGTATCCACTGTCGAGGATTGATGATTTCTTTGACCAGCTCCAGGGAGCGAGGGTGTTCTCAAAGATAGACTTGACGTCCGGCTACCATCAGCTGAAGATCAGGGTGGCTGACATTACTAAGACAGCCTTTCGCATTAGATATGGGCATTATGAGTTCTAGGTCATGTCCTTCGGGTTGACCAATGCCCCAGCAGCATTCATGGAGTTAATGAATCGGGTGTTCAGGCCTTACTTATATCTGTTCATGATAGTCTTTATAGATGACATCCCGGTATACTCCCGCAGCCAGGAAGAGCACGAGCAGCACCTCAGAGTGGTTCTTCAGACTCTGAAGGATAATCAGCTATATGCCAAGTTTTCAAAATGTGAGTTCTGGTTGAGTTCGGTGGCATTTCCGGGCCACATCGTATAAGTGGAAGGTATTTAGGTGGACCTAAGAGGCAGTCCAGAATTGGCCTCGACCAGCTTCAGTGACTGAGATCCGGAATTTCTTGGGATTAGCAAGTTACTACCGTCGATTTGTAGAGGGGTTTTCTTCTATTGTAGCCCCGATGACGAGGTTGACCCAGAAGGGTGCCCAGTTCCAGTGGTTAGAGTAGTGTGAGGCGAGCTTTCAGAAGCTCAAGATAGCCTTGACTACCGCACCAGTGCTGATATTACCTATGGGTGCAGGGCCTTATACAGTTTATTGTCACGCATCTCGTACATGGCTTGGAGCGGTATTGATGTAGAATGGTAAGGTTATCGCTTATGCTTCGAGGCAGTTAAAAATACATGAGAAGAATTATCCAGTTCATGATCTTGAGTTAGCAGCAGTGGTTCATGCCTTAAAGATCCGGAGGCATTATCTATATGGTATGACATGTGAGGTGTACACTGATCACAAAAGCCTACAGTACTTGTTCAAGCAAAAGGAGTTGAATCTACGACAGCGAAGATGGTTAGAGTTGCTGAAAGACTATGATGTGACTATTCTATACCACCTAGGTAAAGCCAATATAGTGGCCGATGCATTGAGTAGAAAGTCTGCCAGCATGGGTAGTCTTGCATTCATTCCGGTCAGTCAGAGACCATTTGCTCTAGATGTCCAGGCCTTAGCCAACCGGTTCACGAGATTAGACATTTCTCAGCCTAGCAGGGTGTTAGCCTGCACGGTCGCTCGTTCTTCTCAATTAGAGCGTATTCGTGAGAGTCAATTTGATGATCCTCATTTGCGTGATTTGAGAGCTACAGTACAGCGGGGAGGTGCCACGAAAGTAAATCTAGATGATGATGGGGTATTGAGATTGCAGGGTCGAATTTGTGTGCCCAATGTTGAAGGGATTCGAGAGTTGATCTTAGCGGAGGCCCACAGTTCGTGGTATTCTATTCACCCGGGCGCCGCGAAGATGTACCAGGACTTATGACAGCGCTATTGGTGGCGCAGGATGAAGAAAGATATCGTTGCGTATGTCGCTCGGTGTCTAAATTGTGAGCAGGTGAAATATGAGCACCAGAGGCCTGGTGGTGTATACTAGAGAATCAAAATTCCCGAGTGGAAATGGGAGAGGATCACTATGGACTTCCTATGACTCGAAGGAAATTTGATACTATTTGGGTCATTGTTGATAGGTTGACCAAGTCAGCACACTTCATTCTAGTATCTGTCTCCTACTCATCGGAGAGGTTAGCAGAGATTTACATCAGAGAGATTATTCGACTTCATGGGGTGTCAGTATCTATTATCTCTGATTGGGGTACCCAGTTTACCTCGCGGTTCTGGAGAGTGGTCCAGCAGGAGTTAGACACTCAGGTTCAGCTGAGTACAGCTTTTCATCCTCAGACGGATGGTCAGTCCGAAAGGACTATTCAGATATTAGAGGATATGCTTCGAGCCTGTGTCGTTGATTTCGGAGGCTCGTGGGACCAGTTTCTGCCATTAGCATAGTTTTCCTACAATAACAGCTACCAGTCCAGCATCTAGATGGTCCCCTATGAGGCATTATATGGTAGGCGATGTCGATCTCCAGTCGGATGGTTTGAGCCGGGAGAGGCACGGTTGTTGGGTACAGACTTAGTTCAGGAGGCCTTGGATAAGGTCAAGACTATTCAGGAGTGATTGCGTTCAGCTCAGTCCAGATAGAAGACTTATGCGGACCGTAAGGTTCAAGATGTAGATTTCATGGTTGGTGAGCGAGTATTGCTCCGAGTTTCGCCTATGAAGGGTGTGATGAGGTTCGGGAAGAAGGGCAAGCTCAACCCTAGGTATATTGGTCCATTTGAGATTCTAGACCGAGTGGGAGGGGTGGCTTAAAGACTAGCTCTGCTACCTAGCTTATCAGCCGTGCATCCAGTTTTCATATATCTATGCTTCGGAGATACCACGGCGATCCCACACATGTGTTAGACTTCAGTACTATCCAATTGGACAATGATCTATCCTATGAGGAGGAGCCGGTGGCCATTCCAGACTGGCAGGTTCGACAGTTGAGGTCGAAGAGTTATCCTTCTGTGCATGTTCAGTAGAGAGGCCAGCCTCCTGAGGCATCGACCTGGGAGTCCGAGTCCGATATGCGGAGCCGCTACCCTCATTTGTTCCCCGACTCAGGTACTTCCTTCTCTTGTTCATCCGAGGACAAACGGTTGTTTTAGAGGTGGAGGATGTGACGAACCAAAGGGTTATCACCTGCTTTCCTCATTTGTTCCACACTTCCGAGGCCTTGAAAAACTTATTCTATATTGCCTCGATTTACATGTAGAGATCCAGGCATGTAGCCGGAAAGCTTTTGTGATAGAAAATATGAATTCTATGAGAAATTTGAAGAAAATGATATTAATATTGACATAGTTGACTTCGGACAATATTTTTGGTAAACGGACCCGAACCCGAGATCGGACGGTCTCGGAAGGTCCGTAGGAAAATATGGGACTTGGACATGCGTCTGGAGTCGAATTCTGAAGCCTAGAGCCCAAGTTATGAATTTTTCTGCGAAATTATTTTTGCTATAATTATTAAAGGAAAATAAATTGAATGGCCATGGTATCGGACTCGTATTTTCGTTCCGACTCCTGGTACAAGTCTTAAATATTATATATGTGCTTTCTGCAAAGTTTGGTGACACTTGGATGTCGTTTGATATGTGTTGGACCTTGAGTTCTAAGTTTGAAAGTTTTGAAAACCAAAAGTATGAAAATCATGAACTTGAGGCTTGATTTGATTAAAACGATGTTATATTGGCGATGTGATCGCGCGAGCAAGTTTGTAATGTGTTTTTGATGTTGTGTACATGTTTGGTTTTGAGCCCGGGGGGCTCGGGCAAAGATTTGGTAGGCCGTTGGTTCAAATTCTGAATTTTTGCACCGCTGGTTTTTCACCCAGCTATTGGCTTCGCAAATGCGAAAGTCTTTCTCGCAATTGCGAAGGTGACAAGTCAAGACTGTGTTCGCAAATGCGAACCCTTGATCGCAAATGCGAAGGGGTGTCCAGGACTGTTTGGCTCGCAATTGCGAACATAACCTCACAATTGCGAGGCCCTCAATAAACCGCCTGGCTTCGCAAATGCGAAGCTTCTATCGCAAATGCGAAAGTCCCTTATCCCAGCCAGGTTCGCAAATGCGAAGCCTGTCTCGCAAATGTGAGATCAGCAGGGCCCCAGACCTGTAGTGTTTGCAATTGCGAACAAATGTTCGCAATTGCGATATCCGCAGATGTGCAATTTTATACTTAAACGAATTTTTCAGTTCATTCTTCACTTTTTCAAAAACCCACACACCACGCACGAGCTCTCAAGGCCAAATTCACTCCAAAGCAATTGTAAGCCACTTTTTACTTAATTCTTTCAATTCCTAACAACATTAAACATGTTTTTCAATAAGAATCAAAGGTTTTCATGGTAGAAATCCATGTTTTTGGGTAGAACCAAGGGTTTTCATGAATTGGGCAATTGGACCTCGAATTGAGGTCCGATTTTGAAACAAATCATATATTTGAACTCGTGGGGGAATGGGTAACCGAATTTTGGTCCGAACCCCGAGTTCCGACCATGTGGGCCAGGGGCATTTTGGGAACTTTTGGGGTAAACTTTGGGAAAACAATTTTTAAGCATTCAAACCAAGTTGTTTAATATTTATTAATTTAATGGAATCAATTGTGATTAGATTTGAGCTAGTTGAAAGCGGAATTTTGGGGAAAAGGCTATAATTGAAGAGTAATTTGGACTTCAAGGCTAGAGGTAAGTGTTTGTTCTATCCTAGCTTGAGGAAATAGGATTATGTGCTATGTGCTATGTGATCGAGTGCGGTGTATGGGCTGTGGTGACGAGCATCCATACACTGGCGTCTTGCATGACGGTGAGTCATTGTTAATACTTGTTGTGATACATATTGAAAAATAAATTGTTGAACCCTTGCCGGGTTGTAGAATTGTTATTGTTCTTCTTTGCCGGGACTTGTTGTGAAGTGAGATATTGATTGCCCTTGCCGGGATTTTGTTGTGATGATTATTGTGTCCATTGCCGGGATGGTTCATGATTTATTGTTTTCATTCTCTGCCCTTAACTGTGATTGTTATTTGGGTGAGGAAGAGTGATAATGCACGAAGGGTGATGTCGTGCCTTGATTTATTGATTATGCACGAAGGTTAATGCCATGCCTTGTTTACTGATTTTTGCACGAAGGTTAGTGTCGTGCCATGTTATTGATTATGCACGAAGGATCATGATGTACCTTGTTATTGAACCATGTACGAAGGATCATGTCGTACCATGGATGTGAGGATGAGAGTAAAAGCACGAAGGGTGATGCCGTGCACTTTATTTGCTTATTTGGTGAGGATGAGAGTAAAAGCACGAAGGGTGATGCCGCGCAACTATTTGCTATTTCAGTGACTTGACATTACTTGTTTCTCATTATACTTGTTTTCCTTGTTGATTTAATAACTGTTGTTTACTGTTGAGTTCTTCTGTGACATTCCTTGTTGCGTTGTTACTCGGTTATTTCTCGTTATCTTGTGGTGTACATATATATATAACTGCACAGGTTTATGTGGGTGTCTGGTCCTAGGCTTGTCACTACTTCGCCGGGATAGGCCAGGCACTTATCAGCACATGGGGTCGGTTGTGCTGATACTGCATTTCTGTGCGTTTTTGCACAGGTCCAGGTTTCGATCGGGAGCAGCAGCAGTAGATCTTTTGCGTGGGAGTTGATCATATTTGAGACCGAGGTAGCTTGCAGGCGTCCGCAGTCCCGGTGTCTCTTCCTTTTATTTATGTTATTAGTTGTAGTCTCTTTGTTCCGAGACAAATAGATTATGCTATTTTCTTTTAGACCTTTATGTGTAGTATTTAGTAGTAGTTCGTGAGTTGGTGACTCCAAGTCTTGGGTAGAGGATTTCAGTATTGTTTTACCTTGAAACTGCTTATCTCTATTTTTATAAAGTCTTCCGCATTTACTTAATTAAGGTTATGGTTTGGTTGATAAGTTGAATATGAAATATTGCTAAAAATAGGATAGTGTGAATAAAGTGGCTTGCCTTGCTACCACGAGTATGCGCCATCACGATCCCGATGTTTGGGGAAAATTCGGGTCGTGACACAGTGCAACATATGTTCTTCCACTGTGAGATAACATGGAATATCTGGAAAGGATTATTGAATTGGCAATGGCTAAATTGAAATGGTATCCGGAAGTGAGCTAGAATACAACATAGTAGTAGAAGCAGAAGAAGTAAATATAAGTTGAAAACTCTAGGTATCATTAATCTGGGGCTTCATGTCGAGTAGGTGATACGCGAGAGGCAATTTGGTAATAGTTTAGATGAGTTGTAAATGTTGTTACTTGGTAATAAAATACTTAATTACCAAAATGAATGTCAGCCGAAATGAAAAAATGAGGTGCTTAAGAAAAGATGAAACCTTCATAAACCGATATATCCTACCTTGAACTAAAAGCCTTCATTAGATTCCCGCAAAAGCCCTATATGATTTTGAGTTGAGTGAGCTTAAAATAATGGTGATTCACATAAGGGAAAAGCTTATGGTACTTAAACCAGACTTGTGACATTCCCTTGAGAGAGATGAGTAGTGTATTTTCCTCAATCCTCGTTTTGAATGCTACAATCCAAAGTGAAATTTTCATATGGAGATTATAGGAGTAAAATTTTGGGGTCAATAATGACCTACGTAGTAAAGCGAGCTTCCTTAATGAGTTAAGTCAACTCTTGATAATCTTGTCTCGCACTAAAGCCATGGTGCTAAAAAAGGTTGTGTGTGTGCTGTTGACAATACATTTGTGTTGAGGGTAATTGTTAGTCCCAATTAATGCTTGATGAAGTCGCCTTAGGACAACTGAAATTTTCCTTTCTTTTATCTGGAGGAGGTGGGAATTACTATTATTACTTGAGAAAAAACAAAGGCTTAAGTTTGGGGAAGTTGATAACTAGGGATTCTAGCCTATCTTATGCTCTTTATTGCTTAGGTTTTGGATAAAAACGTGTAAAATTATTCCCGAAAACAAACTAATTGTGATTGTTTGCAGGGTTTAGACAAAATGAAGCAAGAAAGTCGTAAATAGCTCATAAAGGAGTTAAACCTGCACAAGTTCAAAGCTGAGACAAAAGCACTGTCAGCGAAGGAAAAGAGTGGCCGCGAAAGGTCCATCGCTGGGGCAGCCACAGTTACGCTCATAGTGGAATTAAGATTCAGATGGTGCAATTTGGGGTACAACAGATACCACTGACTGTAGTTAAATAGCACAGCAACGGAACACTTGACATTGTCGCGATGAAAATTTCATTGAGGGTGAAAAAGAGATTCAGAGACCCTAGAAATTTAAGCTTAAATGAGAAATGCAGGTCACAAACATTTTACGAGGCCACAACTGAAGCCAACGGTGAGGCTATCATTTTTACGCTCTTAGTGGAATATAGCCTAGTCCTAGTTCAAAATGGAAGAAATGCGGTCTGTGGCCGCTTTTGTGCGGCTGCAGAAGTCCAAGCGCTGAGGCACCCAGTTTTTGGCTGGCAAAGGAACCTCCGTAGAGGTATTTTTGTAAGAAATTTCAGCTGTGTATAAATAGTTCTTTTCAAATTTTTAGGTCATATTTTGTTTTAAGGAGCACGTGAACAACCGTTTCTACTTCTCAGAGTAATTTTAGAGCATATTTAGCTATTAATCTTAGATTTTACTCTTCTAATTATGTTTTATGGCTTATATTTCATCTACTTCTTTGATGTCTACCTTGATTATGAGTAGCGAAACCCATTAGCTAGGGTTGTGACCTAGACCTAGTGTGGATATTTAATGGGTCTCTAATTTTAGGGCCTAATTATTTATGGAATAATTATATTTAGCTTGTTTCATGCTTTAGTTGTTGAATTTGTGGTTGCAAACACTGATTCGTGCCTATTTGACTTAGACTCTTCTAGCGAAAAAGAGACTAAGTCTAGGAAATTCAGGCTAACTAGGAATTAGGATGCATTCAAGAGACTGATAGCCCCAATTAAAGGGTTAAACTTAAAGATAGCAACACCCGACTTGAGCCAACTTTGATTTCGTTGTTTGAACACCCAATTAGGCTTGAAAAAATCAATTAGGGCAAATTCACTCAAACTACCGAGAGCTATAGGGCGAGTAATTATGTGCAATGGTTATATCATGATCCAAAATGTGGTATTTTTCTATTGTTTTTGCTTGGGTTTTATTCTCTTAACATATTATGACATCCTTGTTATAATTTTGGATAGATTCGATGCACATAGAGGCCAATTCGAAGGTCAAAGGCATTGTGAGCTAGGGATTTAGATTGTTCAAGGTGAGTAATTATGGTAAATGATATTCCGAGGGCTTAAAACCCTGGATTGTACATCGTAGTACTATATTGAGGTGTGGCACACATGCGATAACGAGCATGGGGTCGTGCACTATTAGGAATTTGACTTGCTCCGTCCCAATTGATGATTTTATCGTGTATTTAATTGAAAACTATTTGTTATCACCGTTTATTGGGCTGAATGCCATATTTGGGTTTCGTGCCAACTAGTTATTTGATGTTTCCTCACTGCTTTGACTTACTATATAAACTCAATCATGTTAATTTCCACTATTTTACTAGTCAACCATTTTTACTCTATTTTGAGATTTAAATAATATTTTAAATGACGTTTGGGCTGAGAAACACTATTTTACTATTGCCAGAGTGGCTTTTGATAATTTTTTACTGAGTAAGGCCAATGGCCTATATTGAGGAGATACTGGTACTAATTGGAGGTCGAGAGCCTGAGATATGTGTTCCGCGAGGTGGCTAGATTGATATGAAGCCACAGGCCTAGATTTGATGCAACGAGATGACTTGTTATTGTGCTTGGGCCGTAAGGGGCCCCTCCAAGAGTCTACACACCCCAGTGAGTGCAGGTAGCCATTGTGATGTGATTTTGAGCCCGAGGGGATGTTACTATTGTGAGATGTTGCCCAAGGGGCGGATAGGGTGTTACTCTACCCGAGGGGAAATTTTTTATTTATTACGTTATCATAATTAGTTGCCAATCACCTGTTTTACTTGTTTAAAGAGCACTTCTTTGATTTTTACTGGTATTACTAAGGTTAATTGATTTTACTACTTAATTGTAGACTGCCTTATGCTTTATATTTTTTCTTGCTTTCAAGTCATTATTTATATTCATTACCTACTGAGTTGGATTACTTACTTTACTCCCTAACCCTGTGTGCATATTCAAGCGTAGTTGGTTTCGCTCCAGAATGTTGATTTCCTCCAGTTCCAGGCGGGCTTATTTGGAGATTACGAGGTAGCTATTGGCATCCGCAGCCCCGTGTCTATACTCTTCTATCATTTTTGTTTCTTACAAATACTTGCAATAATTTATGACTTTAGCAGACTGTACTATGACTCGTATATGCCCTTGACTTGTGACACCTTGGTTGGGGCTGTGTTAGGTTTTATTTCCGTATTATTCTTGATATTTTTGCTATGAAGAATTATTAAATCATGTATAGACTATTTTATGTTGATTAACTGCTTTAAAATATGAATAGGATTAAACTGGCTGGCCTTGTCTTCACAAAAGGTGCCATCACGGACGGGTTCAGGGTTAGGGTCGTGACAAGGTGGTATTAGAGCCTAGGTTACATAAGTCTCATGAGTTGTGAGAAGGTTTAGTAGAATCTCGCAGATCGGTACGGAGACATCTGTATTTATCCTCGAGAGGCTGCAGAACCTTTTGGAAAAACTTCATATTCTTGAAATTCTTATCGTGCGAGTTAGTTGGTCCGAGTGTCAAACATTTGTTATTCTATTCTCTCACAAATGGTAAGGACATGTGCTACCTTCGAGGACGTTGCGAATATCACTAGGGGGATTGAATCTGTCCATCGCCAGGAGCGAGAGGATAGGGAGGCCAAGAGGCCTCGAAGATCCGGTAGTTATAATGGTGGTCCTTTGAGAGGCTAGTTTCAGCACGGTAGAGGCCGACAGTTCCAACAAGGGTTAGTCTGATCGCTTAGGTTATCAAGAGGCGTCATCGGGTCATGGATCCCACAGTTCACACTAGGGCCATTCTTCCCTTAGTTCCCTCCTAGCTCAGAGCTCATCTAGTGCTCCATCTGTTCAGGGCTCTTCTACGTTGAGTGCATCTACTGGTCACTCCATTGTGAAAGGTTCTCATTAGTCCCCTTCTTCAGCACTCAAGAGTTGTTATGAGTATGGTGAGACATGCCACATGTGGAGGCAGTGTTCCCGTCATGTGGCTAGTTTATCCAAGAGAATGGGCTAGTCATCGGCTTCAGCTCCCGTTGCTCCACTACCTCCCACCCTGCCAGCTAGGGGTGGGGATCAGTTAGCCAGGGGTAGCCCCAGAGGGGGAGGTCGATTAGGGGGCGATCAAGCCCGTTTATATGCCATCCCAGGCAGATTCAGTGTTATTGCCTCTGATGCTGTCATTTCAGGTATTATTTCAGTCTGCCATAGAGATGCCTCTTTGCTATTTCATCCTGGTTCCACCTATTCATATGTATTATCATACTTTGGTCGCTATTTGGGTACTCCTCGTGAGTTTCTTGCTTTAACTGTTCATGTATCTGCCCTGGTGGGCGATACTGTTATCGTAAATCGTGTGTACCGATTGTGTATGATGATTATTGGGGGTCTAGAGACCCGGGTTGATCTTTTATTGTTGAGTAAAGGTGGATTTCGATATCATTCTAGGCACAGATTGTCTATCTTCGTATTGTGCTATTATGGATTGCCATGCTAAGATAGTCATATTGACTATACTGGGTATGCCGTGGATTAAGTGGAGCTGTGTGACCGATTACGTTCCTAGTATAGTTGGGAAGGGTTGTCTTTTGTATCTTGCTTTTCTGAGAGATATGGGAGCGGAGACTCCCAGTATTTATTCTATTCTAGTTGTAAGAGACTTCCCTAGTGTTTTTCCTACAGACCTGCAGGGCATGCCGCCGGACAGGGATATTGATTTTGGTATTGACCTGGTGTCGAGCACTCAAATCATTTCTGTTCTGTCATATCGTATGGCACCAGCAGAGCTGAAGGAGTTAAAGAAGCAGCTTCAAGAACTCCTAGATAAGGGGTTCATTCGGCCTAGTGCATCACATTGGGGTGCACCGGTTTTGTTTGTGAAGAAGAAGGATGACATTATGAGAATGTGTATTGATTATAGGCAATTGAACAAAGTAACAATTAAGAACAAGTATCCCTCGCCTCGCATGGATGATTTATTCGACCAACTTCATGGAGCGAGGGTATTCTCCAAAATTGATCTCCGTTTGGGTTATCACCAGTTGAAGATCAGGGATTTAGATATTCTTAAGATGCCTTCAATACTAGATATGGTCACTATGAGTTTCTCGTTATGTCTTTTCGGCTGATCAATGCCTCAGTAGCGTTCATGTATCTGAAAAATAGTATGTTCCGACCTTATCTTTACTCGTTTGTCATAGTATTCATTGATCATATCCTGGTACGGCCCCTTACTGCCCAAGCACCATAACAAGTCATCTCGTGGCATCAAATCTAGGCCTGAAAGTTTGTGTGCCACGAGGTGGTATGTGTGCCACGAGGTGACTTGATTAATATGAGGCCGAGGGCCTAGATTTGATGCCACAAGATGACTTGTTATTGTGGTTGGACCGTAAGAGTCCCCTCCAAGAGTATATATGCAAATTAAGGCGAGGGCAAAAAAAGTTTTTCGGCTACGCGCCTGGACTGTGCACGCAAATCAAGGAAAGGCTAAAAGAGGTTTTCAAGGCCTCAAAAACACATAATTTAATTTAAAAACAAGTGATGACCACAAATATCAAATTTTGCTACTAATATTCAAGTTTTCTTTTTTAGAAATAACTCCTTTCAAAATCTTTAAGGCTAAAATATTTTATTTTTGTTTATTATTGTACTTTGATTTTATATTTATTTATAGTTCGTAGATTATTAATTGTCTTCTTATATATTGTAAGTTATATCCTTCAAGATTATTTAAATTTTCAAGGTTCTTGACGCAAAACTAAAATTATGTAATTACAAACCCGAAATGTGATTTTCAAGATTATTTAATATCTTTTATTTTTGTTTATTATTTGTGACGACCCAAAGGGTCATCACATATTTTATTAATCATTTCGAGCTTCTGATGCCTTGAAAACCTCATTCTATGTTACCTCGATTTACGTCCACGATCCGAGCATTTAGCCGGAAAGATTTTTGTGATAGAAAATATGAATTCTATGAGAAATTTGGATAAAAATGATATTAATATTGATATGGTTGACTTCGGTCAACATTTTTGGTAAACGGACCCGGACCCGAGATTGGATGGTCCCGAAAGGTCCATAGGAAAATATGGGACTTGGACATGCGTTCGGAGTCGAATTCTGAGGCCTAGAGCCCAAGTTATGAATTTTTCTGTGAAATTGTTTTTGATGTAATTGTTAAAGGAAAATGAATTAATTGACCTTGGTATCGGGCTCGTATTTTGGTTCCGACGCCCGGTACAAGTCTTAAATATTATATATGTGCTTTCTGCAAAGTTTGGTGACATTCGGATGTCGTTTGATATGTTTTGGACCTTGAGTTCCAAGTTTGAAAGTTTTGAAAACCAAAAGTATGAAAACCATGAACTTGAGGCTTGATTTGATGAAAACGATGTGATATTGGCGATGTGATCGCACGAACAAGTTCGTAATGTGTTTTTGAAGTTGTGTACATGTTTGGTTGGGAGCCCGGGGGCTCGGGTAAAGATTTGATAGGCCGTAGGATCAATTTCTGAATTTTTGCACTGCTGGTTTTTCACCCAGCTGTTGGCTTCGCATTTGCGAAGAATTTCTCGCAAATGCGAAGAAGGCAGGTCAAGGCTGGGTTCGCAAATGCGAACCCTTTATCGCAAATGCGATGTCTGCCAGAAACAAGCCAAGTTCGCAAATGCGAACAAAGGGTCGCAAATGCGATCCTGGCAGACCTGGGCTAGAGTTCGCAATTGCGAACTTAACCTCGCAAATGCGAGGCCTTCGGTATGTTGCCTGGCTTCGCAAATGCGAAGCATTTGTCACAATTGCGACAAAACCCAGAAGCCTAGCTTGTTCGCAAATGCGAACATTATTTCGCAAATGTGAAACCCCAACATTTGCCTTGGCTTCGCAAATGCGAACAAATGTTCGCAAATGCGAACTTTCCATCCTTAGCTTATTTTTCAAACTCCAGAAATTGGTCGGGGTTCGCAATTGCGAACCCATGTTCGCAAATGCGAACACAGAGACCTGTAAATCACGATTTCCAACTTCATTTTTCACATTTCACAACCCAAAAACACCCATTTGCGATTCTTCACGAACTCCCTCTTCTTCAAAACAATTGTAAGTCACTTTTTACTTAATTCTTTCAATTCCTAACAACATTAAACATATTTTTCAATAGAAATCAAAGGTTTTCATGGTAGAATTTCTTGTTTTTGGTAGAATATAGGTTTTTTCATGAATAAGGAAATTGGACCTCGAATTGAGGTCCGATTTTGAAACAAATCATATACTTGAACTCGTGGGGGGATGGGTAACCGGATTTTGGTCCGAACCCCGAGTTCCGACCATGTGGGCCCGGGGTCGAAATTCACTATTCCGGGCAGAATGTTGTAAAAGTTGTAATTGGCCTTATGAATTAGTTTGTTGAGTAGTATTGATGATATTAAATCAATTGTGTATAGATACGATTGGATTGGAGCCAAAGTTTAAATGAAAAGGCATTGCCACGGATTGAATTATAAACATTCGAGGTAAGTGTTTGTTCTATCTTAGCTTGATGGAATAGGATTATGTGTTATGTGTTATGTGATCGAGTGTGGTGTATGGGCTGTGGTGACGAGCATCCATACTCTGGCGTCTAGCATGACCGTGAGTCATTGTTAATACTTGTTGTGGGACATATTTGAATATAAATTGTTGAACCTTTGTCGGGTTGTAGAAGTATTATTGTTCTCCCTTGTCGAGACTTGTTGTGAAGATGATTGTTGATTGCCCTTGTTGGGACGATTTATGATTTATTGTTTCATTCTTTGCCCCTAACTGTGGTTGTTACTTGGGTGAGGAAGAGTGATAATGCACGAAGGGTGATGTCGTGCCTTGATTTATTATTTATGCACGAAGGTTAATGTCATGCCATGTTTCATTGATTATGCACGAAGGTTAATGTCGTGCCTTGTTATTGATTATGCACAAAGGTTAATGTCGTGCCATGTTTTATTGATTATGCACGAAGGATCATGCCGTGCCTTGTTATTGAACCATGTATGAAGGATCATGCCGTACCATGGATGTGAGGATGAGAGTAAAAGCACGAAGGGTGATGCCGTGCACTTTATTTGCTTATTTGGTGAGGATGAGAGTAAAAGCACGAAGGGTGATGCCGTGCAACTACTTGCTATTCCTTGACTTGATATTACTTGTTTTTCCATTATACTTTGTTTTCCTTGTGAACCTATAAACTGTTGTTAATTATTGAGTTCTTTTGAGATATTCCTTATTGTGTTATTACTTGGTTAATTCTTGTTATTTGTGGTATACATATATATGGAACTGCACAGGTTTATGTGGGTGTCTGGTCCTATGCTTGTCACTACTTCGCCGGGATAGGCCAGGCACTTACCAGCACATGGGGTCGGTTGTGCTGATACTACACTTCGTGCGTTTTTGCACAGGTCCAGGTTACGATCAGGAGCAGCAGCAGTAGATCTTTTGCATGGGAGTTGATCATATTTGAGACCGAGGTAGCTTGCAGACGTCCGCAGGCCCGGTGTCTCTCTCTTTACTTATGTTACTAGCTGTAGTCTCTTTGTTCCGAGACAAACAGATTATGTTATATTTCTTTCAGACTTTTATGTGTAGTATTCAGTAGTAGTTCGTGAGTTGGTGACTCCACGTCATGGGTAGAGGATATCAGTATGACTTTACCTTGAAACTGGTTATTTCTATTTCGATAAAGTCTTCCGCACTTATTTAATCAAAGTTATAGTTTTGTTGATAAATTAATTATGAAATATTATTAAAAACAGGATAGAATGAATACAGTGGCTTGCCTAGCTACCACGAGTAGGCGCCATCACGATCCCGATGTTGGGGGAAAAATCCGGGTCGTGACAAGTTGGTATCAGAGCTCTAGGTTACATAGGTCTCACCACTCACGAACAAGCTTAGTAGAGTTTGAGAGGTAGGTACGGAGACATCTGTACTTGTCCTCCAGAGTCTATTGAGTTAGGAAAGAGTCTCTCATTTGTTCTTTCTTGTCGTGCGACTTGTTCCTCAATTACTGATTGAACTTCTATTCTGTCCTTTCGCAGATGGTGAGGACAAGCGCTTCTTCGTCCGCTGACCAGCAGCCCGAGCCCCAGGCAGCTCCTGTGAGGGGCAGGGGCCAAGGCCGTATCAGAGGCCATAGTAGGGGTAGAGCTCGGCCCCAGGAAGCTACCCCAGAGGTGGAGCCTCATATTGAGATTGACGAGGAGGTTCCGGTTCCAGCAGCTCCAGTGGGCCCAGCCCAGGTCCCAGGAGAGGCTTTATTTACCCCGGATCTTCGGGAAGCTTTGGTCAGGATAGCGGGATTTATGGACAGCGTTGCCAGAGCAAGCTTATTATTAGTTGCACCAGCCGCTTCTCAGGCTGGAGAAGGGGCCCAGACTCCTATTGCTCGTACTCCGGAGCCAGTAGCTCCTCAGCCTCAAGCACCAGTGGTTCAGCCAGCTGTGGCCACATGGTCAGGTACCACGGCTCATGCCGGAAATGGAGCGGCCATGACTTCTGATTCCTTATGGAGACTTGATCGTTTCTCCAAGTTGTTTACAACTACTTTCAGCGGTGCCACATCAGAGGATCCTCAGGATTTCTTATTCAGTTGCCATGAGATTCTCAAGACTATGGGGATCGTGGAGTCAAATGGAGTTGACTTCTGTACATTCAGTCTTTTAGGATCCGCCAAGACTTGGTGGAGGGATTATTGCTTGACTCGACCAGCAGGGTCCCCAGCTTTATCATGGGATCAATTTGCAGAGCTATTTCTGGAGAAGTTTTTCCCTGCTACTCAGCGGGATGCACTTCGGAGGCAGTTTGAGTGCCTCCATCAGGGCACTATGACGGTCGCTCAGTATGAGACGAGATTTGTTTATTTGGCTCTTCATGCAGTGGTGATACTCCCCACAGAGCAGGAGAGGGTCCACAGGTTTATAGATGGGCTTAATCAGCCAATTAGTCTCCAGATGGCTATGGGAATGAGGAGTGACATATCATTTCAGGAGGCAGCTAATGCAGCACGCAGGGTTGAGATGGCTCTTGCTCGGGGAGGTGGTTATTCTTCGGACAAGAGGCCTCGTCATTCAGGCAGGTTTAGTGGTTCTTCTTCTGGTGGCAGAGAATCTTTTGACAGAGGTCGGTCTTCCAGGCCTTTCCATTCCACCCTTCAGGCTTCACAGGGTGGACCAGGTGATCGTGGGTTTCGTGGGCATTATTCAGATGCTCAAGCTCTTCAAAGTGTTCGTGGAGGCCATTCAGGTCGTCAGGGCCAGCAGCCCTATCAGTCTAAGAGTTGTTACGGTTGTGGTGACCCAGGTCATTTTATCAGGAACTGCCCTCGAGCAACGGGCAACTCTTAGCAGCGGGGTCCTCGTCCTATGATTCAGGCCCCAGCTAACCCTCAGCCTGCCCAGCCAGCCAGAGGCGGGGGTAGAGATTATAGAGGTGGAGGTCGAGACCGTAGAGGCGGAGACCGTCCAGCCAGAGGTAGAGGTCAGCCAGTTGATGGTCGTCCTAGAGACGCAGCTCAGAGGGGAGGTGCAGATCCCCGATTCTATGCTTTACCAGCCAGGCCAGAGGCAGAGGCATCAGATGCCGTGATTACAGGTACCATTCTTGTGTGTGGCAGAGGTTCTTCAGTATTATTTGACCCTGGATCTACATATTCATATGTGTCTTCCTACTTTGCACTGTATATGGCCGTGCCCAGCTATGCTCTGGATATTCCAGTTTATGTGTCGACACCGGTGGGTGACTCCATTATAGTCGATCGAGTGCATCGTTCATGTGTAGTTATATTTGGGGGTCTTGAGACCCGTGTTGATCTGTTATTTTTGGACATGGTGGATTTTGATGTCATATTGGGGATGGACTGGTTGTCCCCATACCATGCTTTTCTAGATTGTCATGCTAAGACTGTGACCTTGGCCTTGCCAGAATCACCCCGACTAGAGTGGAAAGGTACCTCGAGCCACTCTATTCGCACTGTTATTTCTTATGTTAAGGCTCGACGCATGGTCGAGAAGGGGTGTCTAGCTTATCTGGCTTATGTTCGTGATTCCAGCGCAGAGGTTCCTTCCATTGAGTCAGTCCCTA
Source organism: Nicotiana noctiflora (assembly GCA_032618575.1). Classification (NCBI taxonomy): domain Eukaryota; kingdom Viridiplantae; phylum Streptophyta; class Magnoliopsida; order Solanales; family Solanaceae; genus Nicotiana; species Nicotiana noctiflora. The sequence continues at coordinate 49,718 of JASVEL010003642.1, read as the reverse complement.
TTGCACGGGAGTTTCCTGAGGTTTTTCCTTCAGACCTGCAGGGCATGCCACCCGATAGGGATATTGATTTCGGTATTGATCAGGCACCGGGCACTCAGCCCATCTCTATTCCACCCTATCGTATGGCCCCACCGGAATTAAAAGAGTTGAAAGATCAGTTGCAAGACCTTCTTGAGAAGGGCTTTATTAGGCCCAGTGTTTCCCCCTAGGGAGCACCTGTATTATTTATAAAGAAGAAAGATGGCTCGATGCGGATGTGTATTGATTACCGGCAATTGAACAAAGTGACCATAAAGAATAAGTATCCACTGTCGAGGATTGATGATTTGTTTGACCAGCTCCAGGGAGCGAGGGTATTCTCAAAGATAGACTTGAGGTCAGGCTACCATCAGCTGAAGATCAGGGCGGCTGACATTCCTAAGACAACCTTTCGCACTAGATATGGGCATTATGAGTTCCTGGTCATGTCCTTCGGGTTGACCAATGCCCCAACAACATTCATGGAGTTGATGAATCGGGTATTCAGGCCTTACTTAGATCTGTTCGTGATAGTCTTTATAGATGACATCTTGGTATACACCCGCAGCCAGGAAGAGCACGAGCAGCACCTCAGAGTGGTTCTTCAGACTCTGAAAGATAACCGACTATATGCCAAATTTTCTAAATGTGAGTTCTGGCTGAGTTCGGTAGCATTTCTGGGTCACATTGTATCAGTGGAAGGTATTCAGGTAGACCCAAAGAAGATTGAGGCAGTCCAGAATTGGCCTCGACCAGCTTCAGTGACTGAGATCCGGAGTTTCTTGGGATTAGCAGGTTACTACCGTCGATTTGTAGAGGGGTTTTGTTCTATTGCAGCCCCGATGACCAGGTTGACCCAGAAGGGTGTCCAGTTTCAGTGGTCAGAGGAGTGTGAGGCGAGCTTTCAGAAGCTCAAGACAGCCTTGACCACCACGCCAGTGTTGATACTACCTACGGGTGCGGGGCCTTATACAGTTTATTGTGACGCATCTCATACAGAGCTTGGAGCGGTATTGATGCAGGATGGTAAGGTTATCGCTTATGCTTCGAGGCAGTTAAAAATACATGAGAAGAATTATCCAGTACATGATCTTGAGTTAGCAGCAGTGGTACATGCCTTAAAGATCTGGAGACATTATCTATATGGTGTGACATGTGAGGTGTACACTGATCACAAAAGCCTACAGTACTTGTTCAAGCAAAAGGAGTTGAATCTACGACAGCGAAGATGGTTAGAATTACTAAAAGACTATGATGTTACTATCTTATATCACCCATGTAAGGCCAATCTGGTGGCCGATGCATTGAGTAGAAAGTCTGCCAGCATGGGCAGTCTTGCATTCATTCTAGTCAGTCAGAGACCATTTGCTCTAGATGTCCAGGCCTTAGCCAACTGGTTCGTGAGATTAGACATTTCTGAGCCTAGCAGGGTGTTAGCCTGCACGGTCGCTCGTTCTTCTTTATTAGAGCATATCCGTGAGAGGCAATTTGATGATCCTCATTTGCGTGATTTGAGAGATACAGTACAGCGGGGAGGTGCCACAAAGGCAAATCTAGATGATGATGGGGTATTGAGATTGCAAGGTCGAGTTTGTGTGCCCAATGTTGAAGGGATTCGAGAGTTGATCTTAGCGGAGGCCCACAGTTCGCGGTATTCTATTCACCCAGGCGCCGCGAAGATGTATCAGGACTTACGGCAACACTATTGGTGGCGCGGAATGAAGAAAGATATCGTTGCGTATGTCGCTCGGTGTCTAAATTGTCAGCAGGTGAAATATGAGCACCAGAGACCTGGTGGTGTATTCCAGAGGATTGAGATTTCCGAGTGGAAATAGGAGCGGATCACTATGGACTTCGTTACTGGACTTCCTTTGACTCGGAGGAAATTTGATACTATTTGGGTCATTGTTGATAGGCTGACCAAGTCGGCACACTTTATTCCAGTATCTGTCTCCTACTCGTCGGAGAGGTTAGCGGAGGTTTACATTAGGGAGATTGTTCGTCTCCATGGGAGTGCAAGTATCTATTATCTCTGATCGGGGTACGCAGTTTACCTCGCGGTTCTGGAGAGTGGTCCAGCAGGAGTTAGGCACCCAGGTTCAGTTGAGTACAACATTTCATCCTCGGACGGATGGCCAGTCCGAGAGGACTATTCAGATTCTAGAGGACATGCTTCGAGCCCGTGTTATTGATTTCGGAGGCTCGTGGGACCAGTTTCTGCCATTAGCAGAGTTCGCCTACAATAACAGCTACCAGTCTAGCATCCAGATGGCCCCGTATGAGGCGTTGTATGGTAGGCGATGTCGGTCACCAGTTGGATGGTTTGAACCGGGAGAGGCTCGGTTGTTGGGTACAGACTTAGTTCAGGAGGCCTTGGATAAGGTCAAGACTATTTAGGAGAGATTGCATTCAGCTCATTCCAGACAGAAGACTTATGCGGATCGTAAGGTTCAAGATGTAGATTTCATGGTTGTTGAGCGAGTACTGCTCCGAGTGTCGCCTATGAAGGGCGTGATGAGGTTCGGGAAAAAGGGCAAGCTCAGCCCTAGGTATATTGGTCCATTTGAAATTCTAGACAGAGTGGGAGGGGTGGCTTACAGGCTAGCTTTGCCGCCTAGCTTATCAGTCGTGCATCCAGTTTTTCATGTATCTATGCTTCGGAGATACCACGGCGATCCCACACATGTATTAGACTTCAGCACTGTCCAATTGGACAATGATCTATCTTACGAGGAGGAGCCGGTGGCCATTCTAGACCCGCAGGTTCGAAAGTTGAGGTCGAAGAGTTATCCTTCTGTGCGTGTTCAGTGGAGAGGTCAGCCTCCTGAGGCATCGACCTGGGAGTCCGAGTCTGATATGCGGAGCCGTTACCCACACTTGTTTCCTGACTCGGTACTTCTTTCTTTTGTCCGTTCGAGGACGAACGGTTGTTTTAGAGGTGGAGATTGTGACGACCCAAAGGGTCATCACTTATTTTATTAATCATTTCGAGCTTCCGAGGCCTTGAAAACCTCATTCTATGTTGCCTCGATTTACGTGCATGTTTCGAGCATGTAGCCGGAAAGATTTTTGTGATAGAAAATATGAATTCTATGAGAAATTTGGATAAAAATGATATTAATATTGATATGGTAGAGTTCGGTCAACATTTTTGGTAAACGGACCCGGACCCGAGATTGGATGGTCCCGAAAGGTCCGTAGGAAAATATGGGACTTGGACATGCGTCCGGAGTCGAATTCTAAGGCCTAGAGCCCAAGTTATGAATTTTTCTGTAAAATTGTTTTTGATGTAATTGTTAAAGGAAAATGAATTAATTGACCTTGGTATCGGGCTCGTATTTTGGTTCCGACGCCCGGTACAAGTCTTAAATATTATATATGTGCTTTCTGCAAAGTTTGGTGACATTCAGATGTCGTTTGATATGTTTTGGACCTTGAGTTCCAAGTTTGAAAGTTTTGAAAACCAAAAGTATGAAAACCATGAACTTGAGGCTTGATTTGATGAAAACGATGTGATATTGGCGATGTGATCGCACGAACAAGTTCGTAATGTGTTTTTGAAGTTGTGTACATGTTTGGTTGGGAGCCCGGGGGCTCGGGTAAAGATTTGATAGGCCGTAGGATCAATTTCTGAATTTTTGCACTGCTGGTTTTTCACCCAGCTGTTGGCTTCGCATTTGCGAAGAATTTCTCGCAAATGCGATGCCTGCCAGAACCAGCCAAGTTCGCAAATGCGAACAATGTGTCGCAAATGCGACACTGGCACACCTGGGCCAGAGTTCGCAATTGCAAACTTAACCTCGCAAATGCGAGGCCTTCAGTATATTGCCTGTCTTCGCAATTGCGAAGAATGTGTCGCAATTGCGACAAAGCCCAGAAGCCTAGCTTGTTCGCAAATGCGAACATTATTTCGCAAATGCGAAACACCAGCATTTGCCTTGGCTTCGCAAATGCGAACTTTTCATCCTTAGCTTATTTTTCAAACTCCAGAAATTGGTCGGGGTTCGCAATTGCGAACCCATGTTCGCAAATGCGAACACAGAGACCTGTAAATCATGATTTCCAGCTTCATTTTTCACATTTCACAACCCAAAAACACCCATTGCAATTCTTCACGAACTCCCTCTTCTTCAAAACAATTGTAAGTCACTTTTTACTTAATTCTTTCAATTCCTAACAACATTAAACATGTTATTCAATAGAAATCAAAGGTTTTCATGGTAGAATTTCTTGTTTTTGGTAGAAATAGGGTTTTTCATGAATTAGGAAATTGGACCTCGAATTGAGGTCCGATTTTGAAACAAATCATATACTTGAACTCGTGGGGGATGAGTAACCGGATTTTGGTCCGAACCCCGAGTTCCGACCATGTGGGCCCGGGGTCGAAATTCACTATTCCGGGCAGAATGTTGTAAAAGTTGTAATTGGCCTTATGAATTAGTTTGTTGAGTAGTATTGATGATATTAAATCAATTGTGTATAGATACGATTGGATTGGAGCCAAATTTGAAAGGAAAAGGCATTGCCACGGATTGAATTGTTCATAAACATTCGAGGTAAGTGTTTGTTCTATCCTAGCTTGAGGGAATAGGATTATGTGTTATGTGTTATGTGATCGAGTGCTGTGTATGGGCTGTGGTGACGAGCATCCATACTCTGGCGTCTAGCATGACCGTGAGTCGTTGTTAATACTTGTTGTGGGACATATTTGAATATAAATTGTTGAACCTTTGCCGGGTTGTAGAAGTGTTATTGTTCTCCCTTGTCGAGACTTGTTGTGAAGATGATTGTTGATTGCCCTTGTTGGGACGATTTATGATTTATTGTTTCATTCATTGACCCTAACTGTGATTGTTACTTGGGTGAGGAAGAGTGATAATGCACGAAGGGTGATGCCGTGCCTTGATTTATTATTTATGCACGAAGGTTAATGCCGTGCCATGTGTTATTGATTATGCACGAAGGTTAATGATGTGCCTTGTTATTGATTATGCACGAAGGTTAATGTCGTGCCATGTTTTATTGATTATGCACGAAGGATCATGCCGTGCCTTGTTATTGAACCATGTACGAAGGATCATGCTATACCATGGATGTGAGGATGAGAGTAAAAGCACGAAGGGTGATGCCGTGCACTTTATTTGCTTATTTGGTGAGGATGAGAGTAAAAGCACGAAGGGTGATGCCGTGCAACTACTTGCTATTCCTTGACTTGATATTACTTGTTTTTCCATTATACTTTGTTTTCCTTGTGAACCTATTAACTGTTGTTAATTGTTGAGTTCTTTTGAGATATTCCTTATTGTGTTATTACTTGGTTAATTCTTGTTATTTGTGGTATACATATATATGGAATTGCACAGGTTTATGTGGGTGTCTGGTCCTAGGCTTGTCACTACTTCGCCGGGATAGGCCAGGCACTTACCAGCACATGGGGTCGGTTATGCTGATACTGCACTTCTGTGCGTTTTTGCACAGTTCCAGGTTTCGATCAGGAGCAGCAGCGGTAGATCTTTTGCGTGGGAGTTGATCATATTTGAGACCGAGGTAGCTTGCAGACGTCCACAGGCCCTGCGTCTCTCCCTTTACTTATGTTACTAGTTGTAGTCTCTTTGTTCCGAGACAAACAGATTATGTTATATTTCTTTCAGACTTTTATGTGTAGTATTCGGTAGTAGTTCGTGAGTTGGTGACTCCACGTCTTGGGTAGAGGATATCAGTATGACTTTACCTTGAAACTGGTTATTTCTATTTCGATAAAGTCTTCCGCACTTATTTAATCAAAGTTATAGTTTGTTGATAAATTAATTATGAAATATTATTAAAAATAGGATAGAATGAATACAGTGGCTTGCCTAGCTACCACGAGTAGGCGTCATCACGATCCCGATGTTGGGGGAAAAATCCGGGTCGTGACATTATTGTACATTGATTTTGTATTTATTTATAGTTCATAGATTATTAATTGTCTTCTTATATATTGTAAGTTGTATCCTTAAAGATTATTTAGATTCTCAAGGTACTTAAACTAAAATAATGAAATTACAAACCTGGAACAAATGCTAAGTTGAATTATTGATGATTGAGGACTTCTGAGATAATTCCTTCAATTACTGAGTTAGTAATATACAAATAATAGTCATTATCATTTTAGGAACTTACACTTTTATTTTATAACTCAACATTATTTTTAAACAAAAATTATATTCAGTAAGATAGGATTCACGCGAATTACGCATACTCTAAGACTACTATATATATATATATATATATATATATATATATATATATATATATATATATATATATATATATATAGACAGACAGACAGATAGATTGATTTGTCCGCCCAGACTTTCCAAATTTGGGTTAATACTTTGATACGCTCCTTTGTTTACTCTTTGATGCCGAAGATTTACCTTTTATACAGATGTACAATTATGGATTACTTTGTTTACTCTTTGATGCCGAAGATTTACCTTTTATACAGATGTACAATTATGGATTGTCGTCTTTTTTAATATTTCCAACCTTCTTCTGTTGCACTAGTAAAACACATTTTTGTATTTGTTTGATCAAACTTGATCTAATCTTGGTTTAATGTAATATATAGGCGATTTTTGTTTGGCAACGAGTGGGTTTTATTTGGATTTTGCTTAATGCGATCTAGGGTGTGTTTGGTATGAAGGAAAATGTTTTCCATGGAAAATGTTTTCCTAGAAAATGTTTTCATGGAAAATGAGTGATTTTATCACTTATTTTCTCTTGTTTGGTTGGTAAGTGGAAAATATTTTCCGGAAAATATTTTCTATGTTTGGTTAGAGAGTAAAAAATAGTTTTTTTAGAATTTTTTTTTTTGCAATGAATTGATAAGAAAAATATTTTCCAAAACATTTAAGCCAACCAAACATGGGAAAATTGGAAAACATTTTCCAGAAAATGTTTTCCTTCATACCAAACACACTCCTAATCAGCAAACTTATTTACTCTTGATTAAGTTCTTTACATTTTGCGTGCTGCTATGTGTTTGTTCTACAAATATATCGTAACATATGCTAAAATCCATTTCGTACAAGGATTTCATGTAAAGTGGAGTAATAAATATCAAGGATTTTTTTGTTACTTTATTTTATAATGCAATAATACTAGATTTAAATATTAGGCCACATGTATTATCAAAATCAACACTGTTAATGAAAAATAATAGGAAGAAGAAATAGAATATATAATTCCGAGTTCACAATTTGCTTGTGTGTCCTTAAGGAATTTTAACCCCCTCACAGTTGCCAAGGTAATGAATTAAATCCTCCCAGGATAAAACGGAATAACCTTCCTGCGATAGTGACAATACAAGAAGCAGGATACCAACGAACTCAAAGAGCGGAGCGAATCACACTTACAGTTTTCAAGGAACAAGAAAGCTCAAGAATTTTTGGATTAATGAACTTGCAGAGAGAGGGAAAGAATTTCTGAATTTCTGAATATGTAGAATGGAAGCCATGCCTGAATTTATACGCAATTGTTGGCTTTGTGAAAAGGTATGGTGTCTCTTCATGGTGTATGTTCATTGTGAACAGACACCTGATAGGAAGATACGTTCTTTCAACGTTATTTATTAAACTGGGTCAACTAGTTTAACCAAATAAACAGGGCCAAATTTTGAAGCTCAATCCAGTCCATTTAATTTCCCACCATTACCCAATTCACACTTCTCATCTTTAAAGCCCAATGGCTTAAAAGTCCAACAATCCCCCACATGAATGGAGAATGGCTATATAGAGAAAAAAAACATATATGGAAATTGTGTGATTCGCAAGAAAAGATCGATCGCATCTGGATAAGTAGGTTTCCCTTTGAACTTTCCATAGTGAACATATGTCGGATATACTCGGTCAATCGGTAAATTTGATATCTTTGAACCGTCGAACTTTGGTGTATACCTAGACAACCATATGTCACACAATCGACCCTTAACCGTCTTTTGGTTCTCATTATTGTGTTCGTTTCAGCCATGAACACCGTCTGGTCTCATAAGTTCGTAGAGAATTGGCCTTACAGAATTCTCCTTGAAGCGGCTTACACTTCACACTTACATAGGTGATTCTTAAACATGTAATCCTTTAGATTGACACTATTTGATAGATACCTCATCAAACTTAGGTAATCATTAAAGAACGTGTAAAGTTCTATCCTTGTTACTGAACATTGTCTTCATCACGAGAATGGACCAAAGATTTTATTTTGACAATGTTGAACCGGTCAATCACAACTTTGTTTGAGCTCCTTGAACCTAGATCTTGGAACATCCAAAATTCTAGGTAGTTACCGCTATGTTGACTTGTCCTCGGCCATAGTCCCATTCCCTTAGATGATTTCTCAACTCCCTCTCTAGTTAAGCCTTTTGTAAGCGGATTCGCAACATTATCCTTTGATCTTACATAATCAATAGTCATAATTCCACTAGAAAGTAGTTGTCTAACGGTATTATGCCTTCGCCGTATATGACGACATTTTCCGTTATACATAACGCTCCCTACCCGTCCTATTGCAGCCTCACTATCGCAATGCATGCAAATAGGAGCCAAAGGTTTTGGCCAGAACGGAATGTCTTCTAAAAAATTCCGAAGCCATTCAACTTCTTCACCGGCTTTATCCAATGCTATAAACTCTGATTCCATTGTAGAGCGAGCAATACACGTCTGTTTAGAAGACTTCCAAGATACTGCTCCTCCACCAACCGGTAAACATATATCCACTTGTGGACTTTGTTTCTATTGAGTCGGTTATCCAATTTTCATCACTATATCCTTCGATAACTGCATGATATTTATTGTAGTGCAAAGCGTAGTCTTGAGAATACTCCAAGTATCCCAGAACTCATTTCATTGCCACCCACTGATGTTTGTTGGGATTACTTGTGAATCGACTAAGTTTACTTATCGCACAAGCTATATCAGGTCGTGTATAATTCATGATGTACAATAAGCTTCCCAACACACGAGCATACTCCAATTGAGATGTAGTTTCACCTTTATTATTCATAAGATGATGGTTTAAGTCAATTGGAGTCCTTGCACTTCTAAATTCCAAATGTTTGAATTTTTAAAGTAACATTTTCACGTAATATGATTGAGACAAAGCTAGACCTTGAGGAGTCCTTTGGATTTTAATTCCTAGAATTATATCGGCAACTCCTAAGTTTTTCATATCAAACTTACTAGCAAGCATGCACTGAGTAGTTTGAATGTCGGCAACGTCTTTGCTCATTATTAGCATATCATCAACATATAAGCAAACAATGTATATGATTTGGAACGTTTTTAATGTAAACATATTTATCACATTCATTAATCTTAAATCCATTTGACAATATTGTTTGGTCAAATTTCGCATGCCATTGCTTGGGTGCTTGTTTTAGTCCATAAAGGGACTTAACAAGTCGACACACCTTCTTTTCTTTTCCCGGAACCACAAACCCCTCGGGTTGGTCCATGTAGATTTCTTCCTCTAAATCACCATTTAAGAAGGCTTTTTTCACATCCATTTGATGGATTTGAAGATCATACAAGGCGGCTAACACGATTAGCATACGAATGGATGTAATTCTTGTTACCGATGAGTATGTGTCAAAATAGTCAAGACCTTCTCGTTGTCTAAATCCTTTGACGACAAGTCTTGCCTTGTATTTATCAATAGTACCATCTTCTTTCATTTTCTTTTTGAAAATCCATTTAGAACCCAACGTTTTGTTACCTGGAGGAAGATCAACCAATTCCCAAGTATGGTTGCTCAATATGGATTCTATTTCACTATTGACAGCTTCTTTCCAATATTGTGCCTCTGAGGAAGACATTGCTTCCTTGAAGGTACGAGGCTTATTTTTTAACAAAAAAGTCAAAAAATCTGGACCGAATGAAGAAGATGTCCTTTGACGTTTACTTCTTCTCGGATTTTCTTTATTAGGCATACCATCTGTTATTTCCTCCCGAGGTCGTTTTGACTTTTGGCAGGTCACTTCACTTTCCTTTTATACAGATAAATAGTTTCAAAGAATTCAGCATTATCTGATTCTATTATCGTATTAATGTGAATCTCAGGATTTTCTGATTTATGAACGAGAAATCGATATGCCATACTATTTGTTACATATCCAATAAATACACAATCAATCGTTTTTGGACCTATCTTAACCCTTTTAGGTTTAGGAACTTGTACCTTAGCTAAACACACCCACACTTTGAAGTATTTCAAGCTAGGCTTCCTTCTTTTTCACTTTTCATAATGAATGGATTGTGTTTTACTATGAGGTACACGGTTGATTATCCGGTTAGCTGTAAGTATAGCTTCCCCCACAAGTTCTTTGTTAAGCCAGAACTTATTAGCAATGCATTCATCATCTCCTTCAACGTTCGGTTCTTCCTCTCCGCAATTCCATTAGATTGTGGAGAGTAAGGGGTAGTTGTTTGGTGAATAATGCCATTTTTCAAACATATTTCTTCAAAAGGAGATTCATATTCACCACCTCTATCACTTCTTATCATTTTGATCTTTTTGTTTAGTTACGTTTCAACTTCACTCTTGTATTGCTTAAAAGCATCAATTGCCTCATCTTTACTATTAAGTAAATAAACATAGCAGTATCTCGTGCTATCGTCATTAAAAGTAATAAAATACTTTTTTCCACCGCGAGATAGTGTTGACTTCATGTCGCAAATATCTATATGAATTAAGTCTAAAGGACTTGAATTCCTTTCAACGGACTTATAGGATGCTTAGCATACTTTGATTCCACACATATTTGACATTTGGAATTAATGCAATCAAATTTTGGCAATACTTCAAGATTTATCATCTTTCACAATGTTTTGAAGTTTACGTGACCTAAACGCGCATGCCATAAAGTGTTTGACTCAAGCAAGTAAGAAGAAGCATTCACTTTATTGATTAGAACTGCTATTACATTTAGCTTGAAAAGGCCCTCACTTAGGTAACCTTTTCCAACATACAAATCGTTCTTACTAATTACAACACTATTAGAAACAAAAATACATTTGAATCCAATCTTGACAAGAAGTGAGGTAGACACAAGATTCTTGCGAATTTCTGGAACATGGAGGACTTGGTTTAGAGTCACTATTTTTCCAGACGTCATCTTCAATGCAATCTTGCCAACTCCTTCAATTTTGGTCGTAGATGAATTTCCCATGAAGATAGTCTCGTCGGGACCTGCGGGGACGTAAGAAGAAAATAATTCCTTGTTAGCACAAACATGGCGGGTGGTTCCTGAATCTATCCACCATTCTTTCGGATTTCCTACCAAGTTGCATTCAGACAATATGGCACACAAGTCTTCCATTTCATCTTCAACCATGTTGGCTTGATTCTTTTTCTTCTTATCATTCTTTGGCGCACGACAATCTTCCGCCTTATGCCCAATTTTTTTACAGTTGTGGCAATTACCCTTGAACTTCTTCTTGCTTGGGTAATTCTTTGGTCCAGAAGCTTTCTTCCTCTTCTTATTTTGTGGTGCCTCCTCAACAATGTTTGCCCCCACAATTGTCGAATTTTCACGTGACTTCTTTTCAGCATTTTTGTTGTCCTCTTCTATCCTCAAACGAACAATCAAGTCTTCTAGAGTCATCTCCTTCCGTTTGTGTTTAAGATAATTCTTAAAATCCTTCCACAACGGAGGTAGCTTCTCAATGAAAGCAACAACTTGAAAGGCCTCATTAATGACCATACCTTCAAGCAAGGAGGTCATGTACAATGACTTGTAGTTCTTGGGCTTGAGTTATGACCGACCTAGTGTCAATCGTCTTGAAATCCAGGAACCTTGCAGCCACGAACTTCTTAAGTCCTGCATCCTCGGTCTTGTAATTTTTCTCAAGCGCATTCCATAACGCTTTTGAAGTTTCCATGACACTAAAGACATTGTACAAACCATCTTCCAAACAACTCAAAATGTAATTTTTGCATAAGAAATCAGAATGTTTCCATGCTTCGGTTACAACAAGTCGTTCATTGTCCGGAGTATCCTCAGCCATGACCGGAGGATCCTCCTTGATAAAACGTTGCAAACTCAACGTAGTAAGATAGAAGAGCATCTTCATTTGCCAAGCGTTTGAAGTCAATACCGGAAAACTTTCCGGGTTTTTCTGCCCGTGCCATAGCATGGGCCGGAGTAGAACAACTTGACGATGCAGCCACACTCGTCATAGTAGCACCCGTTCCTACAGCATTTCCATTAGTTTGGTTTTCATTCGTCATATTTCTGTAAAGTCAAAAACAATACAGAACTTTATTAAATCAGTGAAGTTTTTATATCTTCAAACTGAATACCAAATCAAACATACAACGTGTAACAATAGTGAAGTTTTTATATACTTCAAACCCGTACGTTTATTATTCCGGCAAAGTTTTTATGTACTTTAAACCGGAGAGAAACAATTAATGGAGTAGAAAGCAACAAGGCTTTAGTCTCAAAATTAATGCAAAACAATTGCGGAAAAAAAAAATTAACTTGCGGTAGAAATTAATACTGCAAAATTAAATTAAATTGCTACTGCTTTCAACACCAAACGTTGCTTCAACAATTTTAAAATTGTAACCAATCAGAAACAAGAACTACCAAAACCAAAGTAGTTACTCTTTTCTTTTATTCTTAAACAATACAAATTTCAAGAAACGTATAAAAAAAAAAGCGGTAGTACTTCTTTCTTTTACAATCGGCGTTATCTTTTCTTTGCGTCTCTTAAGAAGTTAGGCAACGATCAGCCAAACTTTTGTTTATTGATTTGTTCTCAATTTCTAGCAAATATCTAGAATGGAAGTCATGCCTGAATTTATAGGCAATTGCTGGCTTTGTGTAAAGGAATGGTGCCTCTTCATGGTGTCTGTTCATTGTGAACAGACACCTGATAGGAAGATACGTTCTTTCAACGTTATTTATTAAACTGGGTCAGCTAGTTTAACCAAATAAACCGGGCCAAATTTTGAAGCCCAATCCAGTTCATTTAATTTTCCACCATTACCCAATTCACACTACTCATATTTAAAGCCCAATGGCTTAAAAGTCCAACAATAAAATCATAACAAGTGGACAAATTCTTCCATGATCTCTCTATCTTCGCCGTTACTAATCCTATCTGATTTGGATAATATAGAGATAGAGATAGTAATAGTATATAATTTCATAGGTATGGAGAAGAGCTGAAGGGACTAATATATACGAAGCTGTCACATCAAGGCAATCATCGTAGTATCTATTGCATATCAACTTTTCGTGTCTTTTTTCACTTTGCTTTAATTTGGCTATTAAAGCAATATATGATCATGAGAACGTACTTACAATTGTACAAATAACGCGAACGCTTTCTTTATCATTTCCAAATATTATAATCATGATTTTTAAATGCGAGTAGGTATTTTCTTTAACAATATTTGACTAGGTATAGATTAAAAAGAAAAAAAAATCACAAATCAAAAGTACCATTAGAACGTATTAGTGATCTTACATGTGTTATTTTGTAAGAAACTAAAAAGAAAAGAGTATATAAAATGGAGACGAATAAGAGGGAGTATAACCCAAGAACTAACTCAGTTCTATTTGCGACGAAAAAAATCATACTTAAAACCCTAGAAGAACACTGAACACACGGCGGTGCTCGACATTTTATGAGGTAAATATGCCAAATCTCTATTGAAAATTGAAACACTGAAGCAACTATTGTTCAGGGTCGAATTAATGGCATGAGAGATTCGTATGATTCGATAATATATAAGATAAGGTCGTAGTACAATGCATTAAAACACATAGTAGATATTAAAGTACCAGACAACACTATTTTACAGAAGGAGAAAGTACAAATTTCCACAGTAATTTTAAGGACATCTTTTTTTTTTTCATACACTTGCCTTGCTAGGTAACGCGATATCCAGCTTAATTTCATCATCATTAGTGTAGGTTCAGATACCTCATAAGCCTATTCAAGAATTACAAAAGAAAGTAAAATTAATTAGCTAGCATTTAAATTAAAGTATCCATCAAAGAGAGAAAGACTCAAATGGTTTAAGTCATTACGTGCTTAATTATGAAACCAGTTTGAATATTTTACATGCAAACGGCCGGGATCATAATAAATAACATACTTATTCAAGTGTGCTTTCTATTGATCGTTTAAGTTATAATAGAAGTTTAAGTTCTATCAATATTGCCTATATTTTTTGTATTGCTGTTATTTTGTTATGCTATATTATGTTATGTAATTTATATTATTCGATGTTATTTTAGTATGAGTCTATTGATAGTACCAATATATCGTCTCTTGTTGTTGTTTTGAGCCGAGGGTCTTGAAAACAGTCACCATGTCCCTCCGGGGTATAAGTAAGGTCTGCGTACATATTACTCTCCCCACACCCCACATGTGGGATTATACTTGGTTATTGTTGTTGTAGATATAGTTAATCACTTCAGATAGGATATTACTCTCGCAAATGTATCTATGCATACCAGACCTATTATATATATCAACCGTGTATTTAAAGAGGATTAATATTCTAACCATTAGAATTGCAGAAACTGATTTTTAAATATAGTTCATTAACAACTAATGAACATCTATTAATTAACAATTAATTAGAATTGCAGACACTGATTTTTTTTTTAAAATAATAATTAAGAATTGAAGGTCTTTTAATTAGAATACATGCAGTAACTTTCAAACTTGTGGCGTTATTCCATCTCTTTTTGCCATTTGTTATTTATTCTACCACGAGTATTTAATTTCTTTATGAAAATTTGTAATTGAATCTTGAAAAATAAGGCAATAGTTTAAGTTGTATGCACGAATAACATCAATAAGGTTAATTAAAAAAAAAACTCGAGCTAATTATATTTAGTAAGCATTTATGTGTAGCCTAAATTAAATTAACATGCTGATAGTGCAAAAGCTAAATGAATGGATTAGGTTTTAGTATTGTACTAATTGTTTAATTGTGCAAAACCTAGCAAGTTGGCTAAAGCTTAAATTATTGTATTCAGTACTAAAATGCATACCTTTGTTCTTCATCGGCGGCAACTCCAGTGGTGCCACCATTCCTGTAAGTAGGAAGAGCAACAAGGCCAGATTCAATGCGCCTGAGATCCTCAATAAGGATTTCATAGTGTCGTTTGATTTCGTCGACTGATTTTCCACCACCTACAGCCCTAGCCACATTTTGCCACCGGTCAGGAGTATCCTTATCGAACTGTGCTAAAGCTCTTTCGAACAATTTGTTTTGCTGCGGAGTCCATGAATTTCTAATAGAGTTTGATGCCATATTATTGAGTTTTTAAAAAATAAAAATAATAAGAAGGAATAGGGTTATGACTTATGGGTGATTGAAAAAAGGATGGCCAATTTTGGTGTTTATAAAGAGGTGGGGAATTATGATTTATGAGGGCTTAAAGGGGGGAATAGAGTCAATTGGAGAAGAATCTAAATTTGGCTTAAAGTCGGGAGAGAGTGACTCGTCTCCTTTGGAACCACAAGAGTTGCTGCTGTGCAGTGGACCAGAATCTCTCTCTCTCTCTCTCTCTCTCTCTCTCTTTTCAGACTAAGTTAAGTTTCTTTAACGTAAATCTAGTTGTTGCAGTAAAAATACCAATACGAAGGAATGATCCAAGTGAAGCTGTGGAATCGTTCTGATCCTGGGATACATCCATACATTCTTATGCACGTGTGGAGCCCTGCATTTCCTTGGGATCCTAATTTAATACTCCCTCCATTTTATACTCCCTCCTGTCCAAAATGAGTGACTTTTTAGACTTTTTTTGTGGTCCAAAATAAGTGATTTTGTCGGATTTCAAGAATAATTTAATGATGTTTTTCCTACATTATCCTTGGAGTAAATAGTATTGGAATATGTGTTAGGAGTATTTATGTGAGATAGTAAGGTTAAAATGGTCAATTCTATTGTTAATTAATGCTAAAAAGTGACTTTCGTAATATATATGAAAACATCTAAAAAATCACTTATTTTGGACCGGATGGAGTATAATATAAGGTAGTTTGACTTGGCACGAAGTTTAAGAAAAAAAAAGATTTTTGAAATCTGTGGTGTTAAAAGCTTATGGGTAAAAGTTTGTGAGGCTAATGTCATTTGTGTGGATACACTTGTACTTGTTCCGGTTTGTCATCCCGGTCCCTACACTCTATAAAGTTTCACCCAGGCACTTCAACTTAATCAAAATAAGACTTTTAAGCCCTTCTGACCGTTGACCGAGCTTATGTGGCATTAATGTGACTCAGGTGGACAAAATGAGTGATTTACATGCAGCTAAGGTGCGTAAGCTGATGATTTTTCTTTATTAAAAAATTTAAATAAATAAAATACTATTAGTTATTCCCTTTCATACTGCCCCCCCCCCCCCTCCATCTCCGTTCATTCTCCCCCATCCCCCTCATCTTCTACTTTAGCCCTTCGGTTTGCCCTCCCCCCCCAGCCCTTCGTTCCCCCCTTCTTCTTCTTCTTCAGCCATCCGTACTGCCCCCTCTTTTCAGCCCTTCGTTCCTCTCTCTCCCCACCACCCAATCGCCGTCATCTTTATATCCCCTTCCTTCCCCCTTTTCTTCACTTTTATTCATTCCTTCTTTCATTAGATTTTTTCCGTGGTATGTATTTCTTCTTCCATCATGTCATCTTTCCCTTCTCTACAACTTTATTTTTTTCGGTGGTTTTAGCTTTCAAATTTTTCATAGCTCTTTCAAATTGGGGTACACGAATAAGTCAAAATTCAAAAGACTTATACTCTGCTGTTGTATTTTTCATGGCTAGATAACTTTCTTTAATAAATGAGTGAAGTAAGTAGAGGTACTCATAGTGGAGGAGTCATGGTAGGTGGGTTATTATTTTAAGAAGGTTAAGTGGGTGGGTTTGAAGAAAGGAGCATGGGTTTTCGTTATTTTTACTTTTAATTTTTTACTTTTTTATTTTATTTTTTATTTATGAAATTAAATTTTATTAAATAATACTCCCTCCGTTTCAATTTATGTGAACCTATTTCCTTTTTAGTCCGTGCCAAAAAGAATGACATCTTTCCTTATTTGAAAATAATTTACCTTTATGCAATGATTTATAGCCACACAAAATAAAGGTGCCTCATTTTACACCACAAGATCAAAAGTCTTCTCTCTTTCCTTAAACTTCGTGTCAAGTCAAATGGGTTCACATAAATTGAAATGGAGGGAGTATTATTTTGGTATAGAATCTGATGTGGATGCTGATTTGTCATCCACATCAAGCAAGTGAGCATCACACGATTCCGGGGGTGTTTAAAAGCCTTGTTTTGATTAAGTTGAAGTGTCTAGATGAAACTTTATGGAGTGTAGGGATCGGGATGACAAACCGGAACAAGTACAAATGCCTCCTAGGCTATTTTGCCTAGCTTTATATATAACTGCACTTTCACTTAGTTCTTAAAGAGTTGAAAAGGAAGTAAGTCTCAATAGCGGACATGAAGGTCTTGTATTTCTTAAGGGTTCGCAAATGCGAACCTAGTGTTCGCAATTTGCACATCAGCAGGTAAACGTACTTGCGATGATAATTCTCGTATTTGCGAGAATGGCTGGCCTGGGCTAACTTCGCAAGGGGAAAGCCACTCGCATTTGCGATATCGCATTTGAGAATCAGGCTTCGCATGTCAGAAATAACAGCAATTTTTTTAAGTTCAAAAATGCACTCGTGGCCTATCCAAAACTCACTGAGCCCTCGGGGCTCTAAACCAAATATACACACAACCTCAAAAATATCCTACGGACTTAATCGCGCGATCAAATCGCCAAAATAACTTAATAAACATCTAATTAAACCTCAAAATCCAAAAATTCTTTCAAACTTCATAAACATCAAAATTTTCAATTTAGGTCTGAATCACATCAAACGACGTACGACTTCAACCAAATTTCAAGGAATGACTTACAACAGATATAAGACCTGTACGGGTGCCGGAACCAAAATACGGGCCTGATACCCACACGTTCTGATCAATTATCATTTCAATTTTTTTAAATAATTTCAGATAAATAATTTCTCTTAAAAATTTAATTCTCGAGCTCATGGCCTCGAAATTCGATTTCGGGCATATGTCGGAGTCCCATATTTTCCTACGGACCCTCCGGGATCATCAAATCATGGGTCCGATCTGTTTACCCAAAATATTGACTCATTTTACGCGTCCGGACTACATATGCAAATCGAGGCGACTCTAAATGAGATTTTCAAGGCCTTGAAGACACAAAATTTAATTAAAACAGGTAATAACCCTTTTGGATCCTTAGGCTGCTGCTAACCATGCCCAAAATTAATAATAAAAAAAAATGCAAATTTAATACTTCAAAAAACACTTCAAACATATACGACAAATTGCAAGAACTATTATATGATTTAATTCAGACATCAAACTTCGAATAGTTTTGCCGAATTGCCTTCACTTTTTAATGTAACCTTCATATATTATATTCCGTGTCAAACATAAGCCATTAATCTTCTGTGGTCATGGCAGTATCTGAAGATCTAGCAATGGCCATTACCTTAATGGGTTGGGTGGATGGGTGAGAAGACTTAAATTTTGCGAATAGTAAAATTTTTTTGGAGGGATTCGTAGAAAAATAGGACAAGAAAAAATTAACTTTCCAGGGCGTGCAATGTACTGGCAATACTGCATGCCTATACAGTTTTAATTAACATTGGGAATTGCTCTTTCGGTTCTATTCCGCACTGAGAAACGTTCCAAAAGGCTTCTAGCTGTCCACCTGAATTAATTGCATGTATCTTTTTCTCTTTATTATTAATTTGTTTGCTTTGTGTTACCACTTGCCCACTACTAGTTAGTACATAGTTTCCATGACTTAGAATCTAGTAGCTATTAAATTACTCCCTCCATTCACTTTTACTTGCGTTTAGTTTTTTTGAGAGTCAATTTTACTAATTTTTGAAGATTAAATTTTATTAATATTTCAAAAATTAAAATTTTTATATTTGAAAACTATACAAAAGATATTATAATTTGTGATTTTTCTCATATCAATATGGTAAAAAAGTACATATATATCAAAGTTTATGAAGTTTAACTCTCGAAAAGCGAAACATGAAAAGTAAGAGTGAAGGGAAGATGTATATTATAAGCTCTGGTTTTCATAACCTTGAATTTTGTCTAAGGGATATTACTAGAGCATTCTTCGTTGCTGTTGAAATTTCATTTTCACAGTAGTGAGCAGCATAAAATAGTACTCCTATAAAAGATGCATAATCAATAAAGTGTCTATGTTTATGCCAAAAGGAATAAGACTAAGGAGTCGTTTAGTTTGATTTCGAAAAAATTAATCCTAATATAAAATCTGGCATAAAATAATATTCATAGTGTTTGTTTGAGGTAAATGATAATTAATCTACCAAATCTCGCATAGGATATATAATGCAGTAATTGCTTGACCGTGCTGTAATACTTGCATTAAATTATGTGTTATTTTATGCATGGCATATAGAATGTGATGTAAAAATACGTGTATTAATAATATTTGGATTAAACTATTTTGTATCACTGAGGTTCGTAGTAAAATCTCTTTACCTCTCTGTCTCAAATTACTGAAACGAACACTTCTCAACTGGATTGATTTATTGAATATTTAATGACATATAAACAAATGCAAACTTTTTTCTTTTTGAGCAGACAATATAATTTAAAGTTTATAATGTATGCTGGATGAGCTTCCAAAGGGTTACTCCGTTCCAGCTTTGGGAGCAGGGCAATATTTTAGGGGTCGTTTGTTTTGAATACAGGTTTGCTGGAATAAATTAAATTGGGATTATGTTAGGATTAATTATTCTGATACGTATTATTTTTTATCTATTGTTTGGTATTTGTATTAAATGCATGCATTGTATAATTTTAAGAAGAAGATTAATTATTCTGTTTCTAATTATTTTACCCCTTATAAGGTATAAGTTATCCTATTACTAATTTTAATCACAGGATAACTTATCTCAGATCTACTAACCAAACAAAATATTAAGGTTATACTAAATTTTTATCCCAACATTATTTTTACTTATCCCTTGTATCAAACGAGCCTTAAATTTTAAAAATCTTGTCATTCTCATAAGGTATTACGACAATGATTTTGTGATTTAACCTTCGTTAGAACAATGACACGTCTAAATATATGGAACACACACAAAACCCCGTTTCCATCTAGGAGTTCTATGGATATCTGCACGAGTTTATAATGTGCAACACTTAGAAATTAAATTGTGGTAAGATTTAGTACGTTCCAAAGGGTCACAATCCAAAACAACATATTTTTGCCCACTGCAAGGTATTTGGTTTTGATACTGATATTTACTGTGATGACCCTTTGGGTCATCACTTGTTTTATTAATCATTTTGAGCTTCTGAGGCCTTGAAAACCTCATTCTATATTGCCTCGATTCACGTGCACGATCCGGGCATGTAGCCGGAAAGTTTTTGTGATAGAAAATATGAATTCTATGAGAAATTTGGAGAAAAATGATATTAATATTGATATGGTTTACTTCGGTCAACATTTTTGGTAAACGGACCCGGACCCGAGATTGCATGGTCCCGAAAGGTCCGTAGGAAAATATGGGACTTGGACATGCGTCCGGAGTCGAATTCTGAGGCCTAGAGCCCAAGTTATAAATTTTTTTGTGAAATTGTTTTTGATGTGATTATTAAAGGAAAATGAATTAATTGACCTTGGTATCGGGCTCGTATTTTGGTTCCGACGCCCGGTACAAGTCTTAAATATTATATATGTGCTTTCTGCAAAGTTTGGTGACATTTGGATGTCGTTTGATATGTTTTGGACCTTGAGTTCCAAGTTTGAAAGTTTTGAAAACCAAAAGTATGAAAATCATGAACTTGAGGCTTGATTTGATGAAAACGATGTGATATTGGCGATGTGATCGCACGAACAAGTTCGTAATGTGTTTTTGATGTTGTGTACATGTTTGGTTTGGAGCCCGGGGGGCTCGGGTAAAGATTTGGTAGGCCGTTGGATCAATTTCTGAATTTCTGCACTGCTGGTTTTTCACCCAGCTGTTGTCTTCGCAATTGCGAAGATTTTCTCGCAATTGCGAGAGGTCCCAGGCTGGCCCTAGTTCGCAAATGCGAACCATACTTCGCAAATGCGAAGTGGGCAGGGTTGGGCATAGGTTCGCAAATGCGAACAATATTTCGCAATTGCGAAGTTGACAGTGATCAACCCAAGTTCGCAAATGTGAACTTATGGTCGCAATTGCGACAACCCTAGGGATCTAGCCATGTTCGCAAATGCGAACAAATGTTAGCAAATGCGAACATCCCAGCAATTGCTTTGGCTTCGCAAATGCGAACAAAAGTTCGCAAATGCGAATTTCCCATCCTTAGCTTATTTTTCAAACTCCAGAAATTGGTCGGGGTTCGCAATTGCGAACCCGTGTTCGCAAATGCGAACACAGAGACCTGTAAATCACGATTTCCAGCTTCATTTTTCATATTTCACAACCCAAAAACATCCATTGTTGATTTTTCACGAACTCCCTCTTCCTCAAAGCAATTGTAAGTCACTTTTTACTTAATTCTTCAATTCCTAACAACATTAAACATGTTTTTCAATAGAAATCAAAGGGTTTCATGGTACAAATTCTTGTTTTTGGTAGAATATAGGGTTTTTCATGAATTGGGTAATTGGATTGAGGTCCGATTTTGAAACAAATCATATACTTGAACTTGTGGGGGGATGGGTAATCGAATTTTGGTCCGAACCCCGAGTTCCGACCATGTGGGCCCGGGGTCGATATTCACTATTCCGGACAGAATGCTGTAAAAGTTGTGATTGCCCTTATGAATCAATTTGTTGAGTAGTATTGATGATATTAAATCAATTGTGTATAGATACGATTGGATTGGAGCCAAATTTGAATGGAAAGGGCATTGCCACGGATTGAATTGTTCGTAAACATTCGAGGTAAGTGTTTATTCTATTCTAGCTCGAGGGAATAGGAATTGAGTTAATGTATTAATTGTTAAAAGTGGAGTCCGACGTATAGGCATGGTGACAAGTATCTATACGTTGGAAGTCGAGCATGACCGTGAGTCTTTAATGGATTAAATTTCTATTAATCCTATGTGAATATGTGAAAGGAAATTTTTATTGGTTTTATACCGGTAATGTATATAAATTGTTGATTAAAGGTTATTGGTGTTACACCGGTAACAAATATGTATTGTTGATTTATTATTAATTATTGGTATTACACCGGTAACAAAGGTAAATTATTGATTCATTATCATTTTTTGGTTTTATACCGGTAAAGTACACTTAAATTATTGATTAAGAGTTATTGATATTACACCGGTAACGGGGATGTAGCGTTAATTTATTGTCATTTATTGGTTTTACACCAGTAATATAAATATTGTTGAAGTGAAGATTATAGGTTTAATACCCGTGATACTTTTATACATTCACTATTGATCTGAGATTATTGGCTTATTGCCGGTAATATATAGTAAAGAATTGGGATCGTGTGGCGCGCCGACCACTTTTATGATAAGAAATGGGATCGTGTGGCACGCTGACCATAAAGTGATTTGAATCTTGGCATTGGCCATAGTTGCCGGTAGTCTATTGTTACATTTGGGAGCGGGTGGTACGCCTACCACAAGATATGAAAAGCCTATTGTTACATTTGGGAGCGGGTGGTACGCCTACCACAAGATATGAAAAACTTATTGTTATATTTGGGAGCGGGTGGTACGCCTACCACATGATACGAAATGAAAAATGAATTGAGATATGAAAGTAAGATTTGTTCTGTTGATCATATTACTCTAAGATTTGTTCTGTTGATCATATTACTCCGGATATTGTGGGTTATTGACTGTTATTTCAAAGCAGATTCTTTTCTTATAAACGTTCGATAACGTTTTCTACCATTGTATATGTATATGTATATATATATATATATATATATATATATATATATATATATATATATATATATATATATATATATATATATATATATATATATATATATATATATATATATATATCTCAATTGTACAGATTTATGTGGGTGACTGGTCTTAGTCTCGTCACTACTTAGCCGGGATAGGCCAGGCACTTACCAGCACATGGGGTCGGTTGTGCTGATACTACACTCTGCGCTCTTTTTGCGCAGATACAGGTTACAGACAGCAGCATCAGCAGTTGCACGATTGTGGGTATTCCGACTATTGAGACTACGAGGTAGCCTTGCAGGCGTCCGCAGGACCCGTTGTCTCCTCTATCTATGTATTTCATTCTGTTATCTTATGTATTTGAGATAAACAGCTTATAATTCTTTCAGACGATTATGTGTATTATTCTTAGAAGTTCGTGAGTATTGTGACACCAATCTTGGGTACTGTATCATATTTGATAAAATTAACTAAGTCTTCCGCTAAGTTTAATTATTTCGCTGTAATTATATGTTGTTAATCCAAGTTTTAAGAAGATATTTGTAACTAATGAAAAATGTAAGTAACAGTTGGCTTGCCTAGCTTCCACTAGTAGGCGCCATCACGACTCCCGATGGTGGGAAATCTGGGTCGTGAGAAGTTGGTATCAGAGCTCTAGGTTACATAGGTCTCACCACTCACGAACAAGCTTAGTAGAGTTTGAGAGGTACGTACGGAGACGTCTGTACTTGTCCTCCAGAGTCTATTGAGTTAGGAAAAGTCTCTCATTTGTTCTTTCTTATCGTGTGAATTCATTCTTCAAATGTTAAATTGAATTTCTACTCTTGTGTTCCCACGGATGGCGAAGTCACGTACCTCTTCTTCAGCCGAACAATGGCACAGGTTGGTGATAGATCAACTACGCCTTCAAAAGTTTTACGGAGGTCGGATAGGTTTCACCAAAGTCTTCGCTACCACCTTCAGCGGTGCATCTTTTGAGAACCCACGAGATTGTGCTTGACAGTTGTTATGAGGAATTACAGAACGTGGGGATAGTCGAATGCGAGGGGAGTTAATTTTACTGTGTTTCATATGGCAAATAGAAGGAATGGGAAGATAATGTATTTACCACACCAGTTATGGTCCCAACGGAAGATACAATTATATCAGGAGGTCACCTAATGAATCGTGTGGGGTTTAAATGGACGTTGACGTCCGGTTGATTTGTTGGAGTCTTGAAGTACAAATATTGTAAATTATTGGAATGTGTATATATATGGTATGGAAAGGTTCCCCAAATAAATTATGCATATTTGAGGCTTAGTACTCTGTAGGGGGTAAGAATCGGCCCAAAGAACAAGAAAGAGTATATGAGCAAATGGGGTCGTTCAACAGTGTCAAGCTAGCATAGCAAAAGAGGTAATTGGTCGTCAATGTTTGTGACGAGCCTATGAAGAGGGCAGACTGGCCAATGCGACATTACCTACTCAACCCTATTTTTAGAAATGTTTTGGAGGAGTTTACCTCCCTGACTCTTTGAAAGGTGTGGTATGTATGATCTGAACGATCATGCCAGTTTATTATGACAGTGTCTGAATATGTCGTCATGTCCAATAAGTTAGCTGAGTCTCAAAGAAATTGTTGTGAATGTGGCAGATTAGAGAAATATAATTTACGAAGGCACTCAAGCTACGTGCCCGTTGCAGTCAATACTCAGCTCACATGACCAGCCAGAGTTAGGGGTCAGGATGTTAGAGGCGGAGGTGAGACTCCTAGAGGTGGAGATCTAGCCATTGATATAATTTTTATGATATGAGGGAGGTTACTACACCAGATGTGGTCATCACACGTATAATTCAGAATGTTATAGACAGAATAATTTTCCCTTAGTTTGATTTGGTTTTTGAAAGAAAATTTAGGCGAGTCCTTTTAACATGCTCCATTCATGAGTGAGCATCGTTATCATCAAATCTGCTTATGGAAATACTCACGTTGAGATATTAAATGAAGATAATTATCCCTATTATTATGTGTTGGTCACTAGGAATATTTATGAGGTCGAAAGTGACTTTATATTATTTACTACAATGGGAATTGATGTAATTCCTGAAATAATTATTTTTAATAGTTAATTATATGCCCTATCGGTATGAGGGTTCTTTTATGCCGTGATACTCTTTGACGGACAATAGTTGAAAATAAGAAAGAAAGGAAATGAAAAACATCTGTGGCACAATGTGCAAGCACTGTGATTCAGAGTTGAGGATGAGATCCTCCAATTTTTTGTTGCCATAATGTGAAATATTTCTAAGCCGGGCTTCAAGCTGCGGTGGATATCATATGAGGATTGGGTCCTGGTAGTAAGAGTTTATGTGTTTAAAATTCTTCTTTTATGAAATTAATATTTTTGTATTGCATTCGTAAATAAGAGTCATGTCCGTTAGGACTATTTGACAATTCTTGTATAGTTTCTATTCATATTTAGCCATTTCTATTTTGAAACAGTTGAGCTTAGCCTTTAAGACGAGCACCAGGTAAGGATAAATATGACGCATTAATTCGGGAAAATAATCACGAGGTCTTCATACCTCATTCTGAGTAAAGTGGGATTTGTAGAATAAGGTATTTGATAACACGTAGTTAATTGGCAATATTGTAATTTAGGGACGACTCCTATCGCGAAAGTCATGGTTATGTGTATAAGTACGAGGTGTTCATGCCTTAGTTAGATCTGTTCGTGATAGTCTTTATAGATGAGATCCTGGTATACTCCCGCAGCCAGAAAGAGCACGAGCAGCACCTCAGAGTAGTTCTTCAAACTCCGAAGGATAATCAGCTATATGCCAAATTTTCGAAATGTGAGATCTGGTTGAGTTCAGTGGCATTTCTGGGTCACATCGTATTAGTGGAAGGTATTCAGGTGGACCCAAATAAGATTGAGGCGGTCCAAAATTGGCCTCGACCAGCTTCAGTGACTGATATCCGGAGCTTCTTAGGGTTAGCAGGTTACTACCGTCGATTTGTAGAGGGTTTTTTTCTATTGCAGCCCCGATGACCAGGTTGACCTAGAAGGGTGCCCAGTTCTAGTGGTCAGATGAGTGTGAGGCGAGCTTTCAGAAGCTCAAGACAACCCTGACTACAGCACCAGTGCTGATACTACCGACGAGTGCAGGGCCTTATACAGTTTATTGTGACGCATCCCGTACAGGGCTTGGAGCGGTATTGATGCAGGATGGTAAGGTTATCGCTTATGCTTCGAGACAGTTAAAAATACATGAGAAGAATTATCCAGTACATGATCTTGAGTTAGCAGCAGTGGTGCATGCCTTGAGGATCTGGAGGCATTATCTATATGATGTGACGTGTGAGGTATACTCTAATAACAAAAGCCTACAGTACTTGTTCAAGCAAAAGGAGTTGAATCTACGACAGCGGAGATGGTTAGAGTTGCTGAAAGACTATGATGTTACTATCTTATATCACCCAGGTAAGGCCAATGTGGTGGCCGATGCATTGAGTAGAAAGTCTGCCAGCATGGGTAGTCTTGCATTCATTCCGGTCAGTCATAGACCATTTGCTCTAGATGTTCAGGCCTTAGCCAACCGGTTCGTGAGATTAGACATTTCGGAGCCTAGCAGGGTGTTAGCCTGCATAGTCGCTCGTTCTTCTCTATTAGAGCGTATCCGTGAGAGGCAATTTGATGATCCTCATTTGCGTGATTTGAGAGATACAGTACAGCAGAGAGGTGCCACAAAGGTAAATCTAGATGATGATGGGGTATTGAGATTGCAGGGTCAAGTTTGTGTGCCCAATGTCGAAGGGATTCGAGAGTTGATATTAGCGGAGGCCCACAGTTCGCGGTATTCTATTCACCCGGGCGCTGCGAAGATGTGCCAAGACTTGCGGCAGCACTAGCATAATGAAGAAAGATATCGTTGCGTATGTCGCTCGGTATCTAAATTGTCAACAGGTGAAATATGAGCACCAGAGGCCTGGTGGTGTATTCCATAGGATTGAGATTCCCGAGTGGAAATGGGAGCGGATCTCTATGGACTTCGTTACTGGACTTCCTTTGACTCGGAGGAAATTTGATGCTATTTGGGTCATTGTTGATAGGCTGACCAAGTCAGCACATTTTATTCCAGTATCTGTCTCCTACTCATCGGAGAGGTTAGAGAGATTTACATTAGGGAGATTGTTCGTCTTCATGGGGTGCCAGTATCTATTATCTCTGATCGGGGTACGCAGTTTACCTCGCAGTTCTGGAGAGCGGTCCAGCAGGAGTTAGGCACCCAGGTTCAGTTGAGTACAGCATTTCATCCTCAGACGGATGGTCAGTCCGAGAGGACTATTCAGATCCTAGAGGACATGCTCCGAGCCTGTGTCATTGATTTTGGAGGCTTGTGGGACCAGTTTCTGCCATTAGCGGAGTTCGCCTACAATAACAGCTACCAGTCTAGCATTCAGATGGCCCCGTATAAGGCATTTTATGGTAGGCGATGTCGGTCTCCAGTCAGATGGTTTGAGCAAGGAAAGGCTCGGTTGTTGGGTACAGATTTTGTTCAGGAGGCCTTGGATAATGTCAAGACTATCCAGGAGAGATTGCGTTCAGCTCAGTCCAGACAGAAGACTTATGCGGATCGTAAGGTTCGAGATGTAGATTTCATGGTTGGTGAGCGAGTACTGCTCCGAGTGTCGCCTATGAAGGGCGTGATGAGGTTCGGGAAGAAGGGCAAGCTCAGCCCTAGGTATATTGGCCCATTTGTGATTCTAGACCGAGTGGGAGGGGTGGCTTATAGACTAGCTTTGCCGCCTAGCTTATCAGCCGTGCATCCAGTTTTTCATGTATCTATGCTTCGGAGATACCACGACAATCCCACACATGTGTTGGACTTCAGCACTGTCCAATTGGACAATGATCTCTCTTACGAGGAGGAACCGGTGGCCATTCTAGACCGGCGGTTCGACAATTGAGGTCGAAGAGTTATCCTTCTGTGCGTGTTCAGTGGAGAGGTCAGCCTCCTGAGGCATAGACCTGGGAGTCCGAGTCTGATATGCGGAGCCGCTACCCACATTTGTTCCCCGACTCAGGTACTTCTTTCTTTTGTTCGTTCGAGGACGAACGGTTGTTTTAGAGGTGGAGAATGTGACTACCCTAAGGGTCATCACTTGTTTTATTAATTATTTTGAGCTTCTGAGGCCTTGAAAACCTCATTCTATGTTGCCTCGGTTCATGTGCACGATCCGGGCATGTAGCCGGAAAAATTTTGTGATAGAAAATATGAATTCTATGAGAAATTTGGAGAAAAATGATATTAATATTGATATGGTTGACTTCGGTCAACATTTTTGGTTAACGGACACGGACCCGAGATTGGATGGTCCCGAAAGGTCCGTAGGAAAATATGGGACTTGGACATGCGTCCGGAGTCGAATTCTGAGGCCTAGAGCCCAAGTTATAAATTTTTCTGTGAAATTGTTTTTGATGTGATTATTAAAGGGAAATGAATTAATTGACCTTGGTATCGGGCTCGTATTTTGGTTCCGACACTCGGTACAAGTCTTAAATATTATATATGTGCTTTCTGCAAAGTTTGGTGACATTTGGATGTCGTCTGATATGTTTTGGACCTTGAGTTCCAAGTTTGAAAGTTTTGAAAACCGAAAGTATGAAAATCATGAACTTAAGGCTTGATTTGATGAAAACGATGTGATATCGGCGATGTGACCGCACGAACAAGTTTGTAATGTGTTTTTGATGTTGTGTACATGTTTGGTTTGGAGCCCGGGGGCTCGGGTAAAGATTTGGTAGGCCGTTGGATCAATTTCTGAATTTCTGCACTGCTGGTTTTTCACCCAGCTGTTGTCTTCGCAATTGCGAAGATTTTCTCGCAATTGCGAGAGGTCCCAGGCTGGCCCTGGTTCGCAAATGCGAACCACACTTCTCAAATGCGAACCATACTTCGCAAATGCGAAGTGGGCAGGGTTGGGCATAGATTCGCAAATGCGAACAATACTTCGCAATTGCGAAGTTGACAGTGATCAACCCAAGTTCGCAAATGCGAACTTATGGTCGCAATTGCGACAACCCCAAGGATCCAGCCATGTTCGCAAATGCGAACAAATGTTCGTAAATGCGAACATCCCAGCAATTACCTTGGCTTCGCAAATGCGAACAAAAGTTCGCAAATGCGAATTTCCCATCCTTAGCTTATTTTTCAAACTCCAGAAATTGGTCGGGGTTCGCAAATGCGAACACAGAGACCTGTAAATCACGATTTTCAGCTTCATTTTTCACATTTCACAACCCAAAAACATCCATTGGCGATTTTTAACGAACTCCCTCTTCTTCAAAGCAATTGTAAGTCAACTTTTACTTAATTCTTTCAATTCCTAACAACATTAAACATATTTTTCAATAGAAATCAAAGGTTTTCATGGTACAAATTCTTGTTTTTGGTAGAATATAGGGTTTTTCATGAATTGGGTAATTGGACCTCGAATTGAGGTCCGATTTTGAAACAAATCATATACTTGAACTTGTTGGGGGATGGGTAATCGGATTTTGGTCCGAACCCCGAGTTCTGACCATGTGGGCCCGGGGTCGATATTCACTATTCCGTGCAGAATGTTGTAAAAGTTGTAATTGTCCTTATGAATCAGTTTTGTTGAGAGTATTGATGATATTAAATCAATTGTGTATAGATACGATTGGATTGGAGCCAAATTTGAAAGGAAAGGGCATTGCCACGGATTGAATTGTTCGTAAACATTCGAGGTAAGTGTTTGTTCTATCCTAACTTGAGGGAATAGGAATTGAGTTAATGTATTAATTATTAAAAGTGGAGTCCGACGTATAGGCATGGTGACGAGTATCTATACGTTGGAAGTCGAGCATGACCGTGGGTCTTTAATGGATTAAATTCCTATTAATCCTATGTAAATATGTGAAAGGAAATTTTTATTGGTTTTATACCGGTAATGTCTATAAATTGTTGATTAAAGGTTATTGGTGTTACACCGGTAACAAATATATATCGTTGATTTATTATTAATTATTGGTATTACACCGGTAACAAAGGTAAATTGTTGATTCATTATCATTTATTGGTTTTATACCGGTAACGTACACTTAAATTATTGATTAAGAGTTATTGGTATTACACCGGTAACGGGGATGTATCGTTGATTTATTGTCATTTATTGGTTTTACACCAGTAATATAAATATTGTTGAAGTGAAGATTATTGGTTTAATACCGGTGATACTTTTATGCATTCACTATTGATCAGAGATTATTGGCTTATTGCCGGTAATATATAGTAAAAAATTGGGATCGTGTGGCGCGCCGACCACTTTTATGATAAGAAATGGGATCGTGTGGCACGCCGACGACAAAGTGATTTGAATCTTGGCATTGGCCATAGTTGCCGGTAGCCTATTGTTACATTTGGGAGTGGGTGGTACCCCTACCACAAGATATGAAAAGCCTATTGTTACATTTGGGAGCGGGTGGTACACCTACCACAAGATATGAAAAACTTATTGTTACATTTGGGAGCTGGTGGTACGCCTACCACATGATACGAAATGAAAAATGAATTGAGATATGAAAGTAAGATTTGTTCTGTTGATCAGATTACTCCGGATATTGTGGGTTATTGACTGTTATTTCAAAGCAGATTCTTTTCTTTTAAATGTTCGATAACGTTTTCTACCATTGTATATATATATTTGTATATCTTTATATACATTCTTGTTGCTCTTTTTCTGTTGCCATTGTATCTGTATATATATATCTGCACAGGTTGATTATAGCAGGTCCTGTCTAGCCTTGTCACTACTTCGCCGGGGTTAGGCCGGGCACTTACCGACACATGGGGTCGGTTGTGTTGATGCTACACTTCTGTGCTTTTTTACGCAGATACAGGTTACGGACAGCAACATCAGCAGTAGCACGATTGTGGGTATTCCAACTATTGATACTACAAGGTAGCCTTGCAGGCGTCCGCAGGACTCGTTGTCTCCTCTATCTATGTATTTCATTCTGTTATATCATGTATTCGAGATAAACAGCTTATAATTCTTTCAGACGATTATGTGTATTATTCTTAGAAGTTCGTGAGTATTGTGACACCAATCTTGGGTAGTGTATCATATTTGATAAAATTGACTAAGTCTTCTGCTAAGTTTAGTTATTTTGCTGTAATTATATGTTGTTAATCCAAGTTTTAAGAAGAGATTTGTAACTAATGAAAAATGTAAGTAACAGTTGGCTTGCCTAGCTTCCACTAGTAGGCGCCATCACGACTCCCGATGGTGGGAAATCTGGGTCGTGACATTTACATACTCTTACTCCACTTAATTAATTCGCAATCTTTTTAATGTCAGCCTCTCCAAAGGCATTGCTTTCTTCCACTAGCACGGCTATTGTTTGTTTCCATTGAAATCTAAACCGGAGATTGTATAGGGTAAAATTAGTTCCTATTAAATACTAGTATCATATTGGACAGTTCTTAATCATGTGATTCTTCTTACCACATTTGAAATACCCATCCGTCATCCGTAAGTGATCTCTTCTCTTCTCCTTCCACAAAAAATAGTAGTGATCATTGAATAGTGATTGCCTAGTGGTGGATTGCTCTTTACAGTTTTCAGGCAATGCATTTATCTTCATTTTATCCTAAGGCGTTAGCTTCTTCAAGGATAACATGCTCTAACATCAATTGATGTTTAATTAATACTTTAATGCCACACAAAGAGGGGGGAGGGTGATGATTTGTGTAGTGTCCAATTTTCACGTGCATTGGATTAGCGAAGGACCCAGTTCTTCTACATGTTCCTGTACAACTGTTGCGGAATAATAAATGTAGAAAATAAAGAACACAAGTAATTTTTACGTGAAAAATACCCGACTCAAAAGGTAAAAAAAAACCACATGTAACGACCCGACCGATCATTTCATGAGTCAAAGCCCCATTTTTCTCATTTAAGCTTCTTTATATGTTGTTAAGTTGCATTGCATGGTATCAGGTTGGTTGGATTGAGTTTAGAGTGATTTTGATGAGGAGTAAGACACTTAGTCTATTAAGTTGGTTATCGAGATTGAGTTTTTATGGTTCGGATAGCTTCGTAGGTGATTTGGAACATACTAGTAGGTTCAGAATGTAATTTAGATGTCTGTGATAGATTTCGCTTGAATTGGCGAAAATAAAAATTTGGAGTTTTGGCTGACAATGGGAATCTTAATATTGGGGTAGGAATGGAATTTTTGGAAATTGAAGCAGGTTTGTAGTACCATTTAGGACGTGTGTGCAAAATTTCAGGTCATTCGGGGTGATTTGATAGGTTTTCACATTGTTTGCGAAATCTTTGGCTTGAATCAGAGGTTGATTTCATATTTTGATATTCTTTGGAGTGTTCCGAAGGTTGGAATAAGTTTGAATAGTGGTATATGACTCATTGGTATTGTTGGTTGAGGGGGGCATCGGGATGAATTCAAATGGTTAACAGAAAGATTGTGACTTGGATTAAGCAGCTAAAGTTGTTACTTCTGTCATATCCGCACTTGTGGATGGGGGACCGCCGGTGCAAGGTTCCAAGTGCGGGAGGGAGGCCGCAGATGCAGAGGACTGAGAGCTTAGTCAGATCCACAGGTGCACAAAAAGGATCGCACCTGCGAGACCGCAGATGCACGTTATGATCGCAAAAACAGGATTTTCAGGGTTAAGTGGAAACTGCTGCGATGTTTCTTCCACAGGTGCGGCATCTCAGAAGTGACAATATGACCGTTGATTCGAAACCCCTGGTCATAAAGTATAAAAAGGACCCTTCGCGTTTTTTGGTCATTCTTCACAATTTCAACTCAAATTTTAGAGCTTTTGGAGGATTTTGAAGAGTGAAGTAAGGCAAAACTCGTTGAGAAATATCTTTTTGAACTTCCTACTCAATTATTGGTAATTTTCAGTAGATTAAGCTTGATATTTCTGGGATTTAAGGGTAAAAACTTAGGAGTTAAGGCTTAGAACTTGAGAGTTAAAATTGACAGATTGAGAGGTAAAACGTAGTTAGATTTTGGTAAATTTGGTATATATGGACTCGTAAGAGGATAAGGATTCAAGTGTTTTTATTTTTATCGGATTTAGAGACATGGTCTTGGGAGTCGGATTTGGCCAATTTTGGGAATTTTGATTTAATTTGGTAATTTTTGTGTGGTTTTGTTCCTTTAGCATGTATTGACGGTATAATTCTAATTTTTGATAGATTTGGGGTGATTTGAGGTCGAGTCGAGTGGCAAGGGCATCGCGGAGTAGATTTTTGTCCGATTTGATAAATGAGGTGAGGCACATGCTAGGTGAAGTTGATGTGTGGGCGTACACCAGTAGGGATTGCGACTTGGTTCGTCTTGTGGCAATTCTAGAGTTGCATATTTTGATAAACTCTATATGATATCTCTATGTTTTAGAAATTATTCTATTAACTTGGACTCAATGCCATATTTGGGGTCTTGTGCCGTACCATTTTGACCCTTAGGGGTATTTTACTATTATCCTCACATTGATTTGATAGAAAGCATTATCCTCAATCATGGTTTATACATGTTTATTGTTTAATCTTGTTCATCACTCTATTTTAATATATGAAAGTATTTTGGACTAAGTTCCTTGAGTTTGTACTAAGATGCCCTAGTGGCTATATATATATATATATATATATATATATATAAATAAAGATTAAGCAGAGATGGCAGACGTACTTTTATGGTCTTTTGAATGAGGAGGGGGACCGAGATATAGCATTAGGGGACTTGGGGCATTTGGGGAGGCTCCGAGATTTCAGATATTACAAGCGCATTGAGGTGGAGGAGGTCGTGGTGGCTTTGCGCAAGATGAGCAGGGGTAAAGTGACTGGGCGAGATGAGATCCCGGTTGAGTTTTGGAAGTGTGTGGGTAAAGCAGGATTGGAGTGGTTGACTGGGTTGTTCAATGTCATTTTTAGGATGAAGAGGATGCCGGATGAGTGGAGGTCAAGTACAGTGGTACCGTTGTACAAGAACAAAGGTGATATCCAGTGTTGTAACAATTATAGAGGCATCAAGTTACTTAGGCATACCCTGAAAGTTTGGGATAGGGTGGTGGAGGCGAGGGTGAGGAAGACAACGTCTATTTTCGATAATCAGTTTGGGTTCATGCCAGGTCGCTCCACTACGGAAGCTATCCACCTTATTAGGAGGATGGTGGAGCAATACAGGGATAGGAAGAAGGATCTGCACATGGTGTTCATCGACTTGGAGAAAGCGTATGACAAGGTCCTCAGGGAGGTGCTCTGGAGATGTCTTGAGGCGAATGGTGTGTCGGTAGCCTACATAACAACAATCAAAGACATGTATGACGGGGCTAAGACTATGGTTAGGACTGTGGGAGGCGACTCAGAGGACTTTCCGGTTGTTATGGGATTACACCAAGGCTCTGCGCTTAGTCCGTTCCTATTTGCCTTGGTGATGGATGCATTGACTCGCCATATTCAAGGGGATGTGCCATGGTGTATGTTATTTGCTGATGACATAGTTCTAATTGACGAGACGAGGGTCAGTGTTAACGAGAGATTGGAGGTTTGGAGATAGACCCTCGAGTCTAAGGGTTTTAAATTGAGCAGGTCTAAGACTGAGTACCTGGAGTGCAAGTTTAGCGCTGAGCCGAGGGAAGTAGGCATTGACATGAGGCTTGGATCACAGGTCATCCCCAAGAAAGATAGCTTCAATTATCTTGGGTCGATGATCCAAGGGAATAGTGAGATCGACGAGGACGTCACTCACCGTATAGGAGTAGGCTGGATGAAGTAGGGGCTTGCATCGGGAGTCTTGTGTGACAAGAAAGTACCACAGTTACTAAAAAGTAAGTTTTATAGAGCTGTGGTTAGACCGGCCATGTTTTTTGGGGCAGAGTGTTGGCCGGTTAAGAACTCCCATATCCAGAGGATGGAGGTAGCAGAGATGAGGATGTTAAGGTGGATGTGCGGGCACACTAAGATGGACAAGATTAAGAATGAGGATATCCGGAAGAAGGTAGGTGTGGCACCATTAAATGACAAGATGCGGGAAGCGAGGCTCAGATGGTTCGGGCATGTGCGGAGAAGAAGCCTTGATGCTCTGGTGAGGAGGTGTGAGTGGTTGGCCTTGGTGGGCACGTGGAGAGGTAGAGGGAGGCCTAAGAATTACTGGGGAGAGGTGATCAGGCAGGACATGGCCCGACTTCAAATTTCTGAGGACATGGCCCATGATAGAAATGTTTGAAGGTCAAGCATTAGGGTTGTAGGGTAGGGGTAGTAGAGCTTCGCGCACTTTATTCTGGGGTAGAGGAGGGGTTGGATTAGGATTGATCTTAGATAACCTGTAGTCTATGTTGAATTCACTTTATCCTTGATCTATCT
Source organism: Nicotiana noctiflora (assembly GCA_032618575.1). Lineage (NCBI taxonomy): Eukaryota > Viridiplantae > Streptophyta > Magnoliopsida > Solanales > Solanaceae > Nicotiana > Nicotiana noctiflora. Next base: position 14,287 of record JASVEL010003642.1, on the reverse strand, counting down.
TTGCATCGGGCCTTAGTTTCTGGTTAATGCTATTGCATGTCATTTATCTGTTGGTTGTTATGCTTTTGTTACTATTATGGTTTCGACTGAAATGCCTAATGATTTGTCTTCTTCTCTTTTCCTTTTCATTTTCTAAGCCGAGAGTCTTTCTGAAACAGCCTCTCAGCCCTTTTGGGGTAGGGGTATGGTCTACGTACATATTACCCTCCCAGACCCCACTTTGTGGGATTTTACTAGGTAGTTGTTATTATTGTTGTTGTTGTGTATATATATATATATATATATATATATATATATATATATATATATATATATATGTGTGTGTGTGTGTGTGTGTGTGTATGTGTGTGTGTGTGTGTTTGTGTGTGTATGGATCGGGTTGCATGCTGCATCAATATAGTGCTTGGGTTGTAGGAGCCCCTCCGGAGTCTGCACACCCCTAGTGAGTGCAGTCGACTATATATTTTTAGGAGTCGGGCTGCACGTCGCAGTGGATATTATAAGGTACTTATTGAGCTTGAGTGCTGAGTGTGAGTGTTTATTGATGATAGTTGAATAACGAGTGACTAAGCGGCTTGGATGATGGGCTATATATATATAAGTGATACTTTGCTTGATGTGCTTATTTTTTGTGAACTTACTATTTTCACATTTCGTTTATACTGAGCCTCTATTGAAAACATTGAACAAATGTTTTAAACCACTTTCTTTAAAACTGAGATTTTATGAGATGTCCGAAATTTAACTACTAGTTTGAATCTTGTTATTTCTATCGAGATTTTTATGTTATAAGATGTATATGATTTTAAATGCTTGTCACTGCACTCAGTCTTTAGTTAAATTGTTACTTTCCGAGTTGGCGTACTTACGTTACACCCTACACCTTATGTGTAGATCCAGGTGCCCTGGCATCCGAGTGAGAGATGATCCTTTCCTTCAAAGCATTTCTAGAGTTAGCAAGGTAGTTGCACTGCGTCCACATCCCTGCCTTTCTCCTTCCTATCTTCTAGTATTTGTTTTCATCATACTCGTCTTGTATTGAGTATACTGTATTAGATTGTATTTTTGTGGCTCATAAATAGTAACTTCGGGATCGGGCAGTGTTTGATGTTTTGCATATTTTTTCACTTGTTTTGAGATGTTTAAATAGAAGATTTGTGATAATATCTGATTACGACCGGGTGGTTTGGGATTGGACAAGTTGGTACTAGGGCCTAGGTTACATAGGTCGTACAAGTCATGAGCAAGTTTAGTAGAGTCTCGTGGATCGAAACAAAGACGCCTGTACTTATCTACAAGAGGCTGCAGAACCTTTAGGAAAAACTTCATATTCTTGAATTCCTATCGTGAGAATCTCTTGATTCTGGTAACTAAACTTCTGTTATTCTATTCTCTCACAGATGGTGAGAACACATACTACCGGACAGGACAGATGACCACCAGTGCTACCAGTTGGGGACACTAGAGGCTGAGATCGCGGTCGAGGCCGTGGTAGATGAAGGGGTGTAGCTCACATAACAACTAGAGTAGCATCTGCAGATCCACCAGCCGCCCCAGTTCACGATCAGGTCCCAATTGCGGACGCTCCAGCAGGACTAGCTCAGGCACCGTTGTGCCAATTGTTATCCCAGCCCTTTATGAGGCCCTAGCCAGATTCTATCAATGTGCACTGGCCTGGCTGAAGAGGTCTTACTTAATACGGCCGCAGATACTTCTCAGGTTGGGTGAGGCACCCAAACTCCCGCTGCTCGCACACCTGAGCATGTTGTGTGGGGACTTCATGTCACAACTCCCTTTTCCTACACCCTGGAAGGTATAAGGGAGTGTTTTTTCAATAATAGTGACATTCGTAATGGGATTATTTATTTATTAGAGTCGCCGCTTGGGATAGTGTATTTGGTGTCCCAAGTAACTGGTTCATTTTAAAAGTCCCAAATCGAGGAAATTCGACTTTTATTTTTAAAGTCTGTGAACCAGAAATTCAAGTTAAGGAATTCTGTTAACTTGGGAGAAGGTGTTAGGCATTTTCGGATTCCATGGTTCCAGCACGGTAGCTTAAACTATTATTAATTGGCCTATTATCTGATTTACTAAATATTTTAAACCTATTGTGCATTTTAAACGTTATGACCGCTTTTAATTATTTTTATGAAAGTTCAACGTTATCGAAAATACGTCTTTGAATCACGTCACATGAAATGCACCTGCGGTTTGCGACACATTTTATTTTACGTTGTGACGATTTGGATTTGAGTCCCATGAAATGTACACCCGAGTTTAGGGGAGTAATTAATTTTTTTTAAATAGCGCGCCTAAAGCAACTACGCACTTTCAACTTTGCGAGGGCCATGGAAAATTCAACTGAATGGCACGCCTCGATTTCTAATGATTCAAATATTAATTAAGTGAGGGCCATACATTTTAAGTTTTAATTTAGTACGGCACACCTCGAATCCGACTTTTAAAAGGAAATTCAAACTAAGCTTTTGAGTAGGGGTGGGCATTCGGTATTTCGGTTCGGGATTTAAGAATTTCGGTTCGGTATTTCGGTATTCGGTTTATCAATTGTATATACCAAATACCATACCAAAATATTTCGGTACGGTTCGATATTTCTTATTTTGGTTCGGTACGGTTTCGGTTTAATAATCGCTTAATAATCAATGCTAACACCTAAATATTTAATAGAAGTACACCTTGTGTATTATCTCTAGATGGTCAGAAATTGCTGCAAGATTGCCAGGAAGAACTGATAACGAAGTTAAGAACTTCTTCCACACACCTTAAAGAAACATTTGGGAGTGAAAAATGATGCCCCATCGAAGACTAAAGCAAAAAGCAATAAAAGGGCAATGAAGAAAACCAAAGGAAATGAGTGGAGAAATGCCAACAAAGGATCACCTAATGTTTCTTCATCAGACAGAAGCAGTATTATTACATTTGAAGAAAATCAAATGGTGGACATTACTATGAATTCATCCCAAACGTACCAAGATTGGTACAACATTGTCGACTAACCAAATATTGAGATGGAAATTGGGCCAATTATATTGATAAGGGAACTTTTGTAATGAAAAACAAAACATTTATACACATTACTTATTCTTTTTTCCAAGCCTTGGAGTATCGGCAGTGGCTAGTGAGAATTATAGCCCTGAATCCGTTGCTCTTGGAGTATCGGCAGTGACTAGTAAGAGTCTTAGCTTTCCTTACCACAAGTTGTATTATATCTCTCTTAGAAACATAGGATAAAGGCTAGATGTTAGAAAGTTGGGCTGGAAGAGGAGATTTAGGGCTTGTGGTTGGGCTGGGTGATGGGCTAGTAGGCAAGTATTGGGTAAAGTGGGCTGACCGATTGGGTAAAGAAATAAAAAGGCCTATTAAAAATTGGTATTTCGGTTTAACCGAAATACCAAAATTTAAGAATTCTAATACCGAGGACCATACCGAAATACCGAAATACCAAAATTTTAGAACCGAATTAGACCGAAATACCGAAAAAAACTGAAATCGAAATGCCGAAATAATTCGGTCCGGTTCGGAATTCGGATTTTATGCCCACCCCTACTTTTGAGGACCATAGACTACAACTTATGGAGCGCCTCCAATCTAATTGTTTAAAAAAAATTAATTAAAATTATGAGGGCCATTAAATAATTTTTTTATTTAATATGGCTCAGCTCAACTATTACCGGAGTCTAATTAATTCGCTAAAGACTTAACGTAATTTGAATTCATTCTGGGCAAACATATAACTTAACCTTAAGAATTAGTAGAATAAAATGAATCAACGTTTGGTTATGCGCAAAGCCCAATTAACAACAAGCCCAAATCACCATTCATTATAGAGAGATTGACAAAGTTAGCCGCTCGGCTAAAACAATAAACAACCGCTAGCCCACAATTGCATATTACAACTTATAGCTGAAAATAAATAAATTATGTTAGCCCACAATTGTAATACGTATATTAGCTCCTGGATTGGTCCTTATTGAATTTGAACTACGGAGGAGATCTGACTCATCTCCCATGTGAATTCATTACTTGCTTCAATTTATTCAGAAAGTGAGGTCTTTTTTTTTTTTTAAATACTTGCATTTTTTTCTTAACATAATTCAGAACTAAAAATAAAAGAAAAATAGATTAGTGGAATCCAATGAAAAATGTATCATCAATTAAATAAAAAATTTTATTTTTAGTGAGAGAATCCACTGCCAACGTGGAGTCTCATCCATGATATTATTTCTTTGTTCTTCAACTGGACAAAGATTCTATGCTTTTGATATTGTAGTACTACTTAAACAATAAAATTATTTCCATAAACACTTAAATTAATCATCTTTTTTCTGTTTCTTTTTAACCACCGAACTTAAAAAATTAAAGTAAATTAAACAAAATGACTATACTCCTGAACTGACAGTGGTCAAATGGTGTTTTATGTGTAATAATGGTTAGTCAATATTGGTAAGAGCACTATTTCCAAGGATTAAATATTTTTAAGTTTATGGTTTTAGTAGTCTGGTATTTATATTCATATACCATATAATTATTGTACAAAGATAGGTTGTTACTATATAAAATAGACTATCACTATACAAAATAGACTGTTACTATACAAAATATATATAAAATAGACCGTTACTATACGAAATAGACTGTTACTATACAAAAAATATATAAAATAGAGTGTCACTATACAAAATAGACTGTTACTATACAAAAATATAAAAAATAGAGTGTCATTATACAAAAATTATATAAAATAGACTATCATTATACATATTGTATATAACGGATATACAAAAATAGACTGTCATTATACAGAAAATATATAAAATAAACTGTCGATATACAAAATAGATAGTCACTACACAAAATATATAAAATAGACTATTATTATACAAAAAATATAAAAATAGATAGTCACTACACAAAAATATACAAATAGACTGTTAATATGCAAAAAATATACAAAATAGAGAGTCACTATACAAAGTAGACTATTACTATAGAAAAACATACAAAAATAGAGTGTCACTATATAATATAAACTGTTACTATACAAAAAATATACAAAATAGACTGTTACTATACAAAATAGACTATCACTATACAAAAAATATACAAAATAGAGTGTCACTATACAAAATAGACTGTTACTATATAAAAAATATATTTGGGGTACACAAATATATACACAAGTACATTCGAGATAGGCTCAATATACACCAAAGATACATTGTCAAACTTTAGGAAACAATATTTATACATTGCAAAAAAAACGTTGCTCTATTGCGCCAAGCAAGGGTCGAATCCATGACCTTCACCTTAGGTAACAAGCGCTCAAACCACTAGGCTACAGGTGTTCATCTTATAATATTCATCCTTTCGGCTACTATATGCAATATATTTGAGCCGATGGGCCATTTTTTGTAAGTAGGATAAAACATGGGCTATTAAAATTTTGAGGGGCTATAGAGGGTAGTTTTCTCTTCATTATATGTACCCGTCGAAAGAAAAAAGGGGGCTGGCTTAAATGAATCATGTAGATCATCTTGGACGTCAAGAAGGCACTGGACCAATGCTAAAAGCACAAATACAAGGTCCAGCACTAAATTATAATGTCACGACTCCAAACCCGGTCGTGATGGCGCCCAACACACTGCTAGGCCAGCCCAACTATTTAACAACACTCACGGAGCTATGAGCCCACTTTAAACAATTTAGGCATAAACAGAGATAAGTCAACAGTAATGGAATACCAAACACTGGGATCAAGTCCCAAAAAAGTAAAAACTCCCCAAAGACCGAGGGGTCAAGAGTCAATAGCCTCTAAAGAGTATACAGTACAATAGTATCTACATCAATACTCAGTGCGGAAATAGATAACAATACAAAATGAAAAGACAGCTGGAAGGGGAGCCAGGTCCGGCAGACGCGGCAGCTACCTTGACTATCCCGCAAAGTGCTTCTAAACAGCTACTGGATCAGGTCTGCTGAGACGTACCTGGATCTGCACACAAGGTGCAGGGAGTAAAGTGAGTACTTCCAGACTCAGTGGTAATGAACAGGGGTAAGACAACGTAGATAAGAAATCACAATATAGCACTATGTAAAGCTGTAATCAAATACCCTATAACAATCTCAATATCAACAATAACTGTACCAGCAAGTACCAGCAAAATAGTATAACAACTATCAGATGTAGCTAAATGCAATGCAATGCATGAAATGATCCCTACAGCGCGTAGCCCGATCCAATTTGGGTACCCGTGCTCACTGTGGGGGTTCAGACTCCGGAGGGGCTCCTACAACCCAAGCACAATATCATGAATACGCTGCGGCGCGCAACCCGATCCAGTACCAGTGAGCTAATATGCAAATGCAACCTCGCAGGCTCAAAAGTAGTTTTGAAAACTCTTTTACCATTTTTCAGTTGAAAACAGTATGTCAAAGTTCCAGAGTTTGGAAAAATCATAATAACAGTAATAGCTCCGGACTGGTAGTAAAACTAGCATGTCAATATCATAGAAAAGTTGATAAAGATTCTCGCAGGATCCCAATAACCGGCTCACAGCCCATAAATGTACACAACCATCCGAGAAGAAGGTTCACCGGCTCAAGAATATCCAATATTACAATATAATATCAACAGGTCGGACTAAGCCATAGTCCCCAATCACAATCGATCTCGCACTCACAGGAGAGTACGTGTCTCGCCGCTATACAGCGTCACAAAGTGGTATATCGGGGTTTCGAACCCACTGGTCATCACCCACATCCATTACTCACCTTGACTCGGCTAGACGACTAATCTGCGATGCCCTTGCCACGAGAATCAACCTCAGCAGGCGTAGAATTTGATCAAATATATTGGAAATATATCAAAATAGGCCAATGGGATGATACCCAGTCAAAACAGTTCAATTTACACCAAAAATTACAAAGTTGCCAAAACCTGACTTTTGGTACGCTTCTCGAAAAATTATTAAAGTCACATATTCGGAATCCTCGTCTCAACGCGAGTCTAAGAATATAAAATTTACCAAAATCGGACTCCATTTGCCCATTCAAATCAATGATTTTCCATAATTTAGGCCTAGGGCTAAAATCCCCTTTTAATCTTCCATTAACAGTGAAATACTCAAGGATTTCATGACAAAATAATATAATTAGGCCATAAAACTTACCCCCGATGAATACCCGACAAATTCCCAGCAATCTCCCATGAGTTTCTCTCTTTAAGACTCAAAAATGGAGTGTTTATGACTGAAACCGCGACTGGTCTATTTCTGAAATTTAATTCACTGCATGACCATTTAACTCTACACGTTCGCGTTACTGTTCACGCATCCGCAATGCACAGTCCAGTCTTCCTCTACGCGAACGCGACAGTTCCCACGCATTCGCGATGAACAATTCCTCAGCCGTCCATATTTACTCTACGCGAACGCGTTACCTGGGACGCGAGCGTGATGCCTCCCCTTTTCCTCCTACGCAAATGCGAAGCCCAGCATCGCAAACGCCATGCTCATCTTTACCCTGCCTATGCGAACGCGACCTCCAGGGACGCGAACGCGAAGATCATTCCAACCTTACCTATGCGAATGCGGCCTTAGTCTCGCGAACGCGAAGGCTTACAATTCTGCACAGATTCTGCAATTTTTCTGCAGATTTGTAAGTTTCAAAATGCTCGGATGATGGTCCGAATTCACCCCAAGGCCCCGGGGACGCCAACGAAAACAACCAACATGCTCCAAAACACGATACAAACTTGTTCCAAATCATAAAAGCACGCCCTTAAACACAGAAATCATCAAATTATAGCGGATTCAAGCCTAGGATTTAATTCAAACTTCTCAAACTAACATTCAATCAAAAACCCGACCAAACGATGTCCGAATTACTTGAAAATTTGCGGACATATCCAAAATCAAATAATGAAGCTACAAAAATTCTCGGAATTCCATTCTGACCCCCGGATCAAATCTCACCTACCGTTCGAATTTCGCCAAAATTCAACCTTAGCCAATTCAAGCCTATTTCTACACCGGACCCTCACATTCAATTCCGATCGCTCCCCTAAGTCACAAATCACCTCCCGGAACTAACCAAATCATCGGAATCCGATTTTGAGAATTCTACCTAAAGAGTCAACTCTAGGTTGACTTTCCTAATTCAAGCTTCCTCCCAAAAGGCTATTTGCCTCATTTTCAACCAGAATCACTCCTAACTCTTCCGATAGACTCTAACACTGATAGAAAAGCAAGAAACATATAAATGCAAGGTAACAGAGTGGTAATTCCCGTGACGACGGGCCGGGTCGTCACATTCTCCCCTACATAAGCAAACGCTCATCCTCGAGCGGGTCAAGAAACATACCTGAAGACTCAAACAAGTGAGGATATTTACTCCGCATCTCCCGCTCGATCTCCCAAGTGGCCTCCTCCACGGGTCGACCCCTCCACTGAACCTTAACTGATGCAATGTCCTTGGACCTCAATCTTCTCACCTGACGACCCAATATAGCTATAGGCTCCACATCATAGGTCAAGTCATAATCAAGCTGAATAGTGCTAAAGTCCAACACATGCGATGGGTCACCAACATACTTCCGGAGCATGGACACGTGAAACACTGGATGAACTCCTGATAGACTAGGTGGCAAATCAAGCATATACGCCACCTCTCCAATCCTCCCGAGGATCTCAAAGGGCTAATAAATCTCGGACTGAGCTTCCCTTTCTTCCCAAATCTCATGACGCCTTTCATCGGCAAAACCTTCAGTAATACTTTCTCACCCACAGAGTAAGACACATCCCGAACCTTCCGGTCCGCATAACTCTTCCGGTGCGATCCACATAACTCTTCCGGCGCGACTGAGCTGTGCGTAGTCTTTCCTGAATAACCTTCACCTTATCCAAAGCATCCTGGACTAACTCTGTCCCCAATAACCTTGCCTCATCGGGCTCAAACCAACCAACCAGAGATCTACACCGTCTCCTATATAAAACCTCATACGGCGCCATCTGAATACTGGATTGGTAGCAGTTGTTATAGGCGAACTCTGCGAGAGGTAAGTAATCAACCCACGAACCACCAAAGTCAATAACACAAGCTTTCAACATATCCTCCAAGATTTGTATAGTACGCTCAGACTGTCCGTCCGTCTGAGGATGGAATGCAGTACTCAACTCAACTTGTGAGCCCAACTCACGCTGAAATGTCCTCCAGAACTGCGAGGTAAATTGAGTCCTCTGTCTGATATAATAGAAACTGGGACTCCATGCAATCTAACGATCTCCCGAATGAATATCTCAGCTAATCGCTCCGAGGAGTACGTAGTACACACAGGAATGAAATGAGATGACTTGGTCAGCCTGTCCACAATCACCCAAACAGAATCAAACTTCCTCTCCGTCCGAGGGAGTCTAGTAACAAAGTCCATAGTGATCCTTTCCCACTTCCACTCGGGAATATCAATGCGCTAAAATACACCACCGGGCCTTTGATGCTCGTACTTAACCTGCTGACAGTTGAGGCACCGTGCTACATGTCTAACTATGTCCATCTTCATCTTTCTCCACCAATAATGCTGTTTCAAGTCTTGGTACATCTTCGCGGCTCCTGGATGGATAGAATACCGCGAGCTATGGGCCTCCTCCAATATCAACTCACGAAGGCCATCAACATTTGCCACACATATCCGGCCCTGCATCGTTAATACGCATCACTATCAATGGTGACATCTCTAGCATCATCATGCTGAACTCTGTCATAGTGACCATATCTAGTCCTGAATGTTGTCTTCATAATATCAGAGTCCCTGATCTTCAGCTATTGATAGCCTGAACGAAGATCAGTCTTAGAAAACACTCTCGCACCCTGTAACTAATCAAACAAATCATCAATGCGGGGTAGAGGGTACTTGTTCTTCATTGTTACCTTGTTCAACTGTCTATAATCAATACATATCCGCATGGAAACATCTTTCTTCTTAACAAATAACACCGGTGCACCCCACGGGGACACACTAGGGCGAATGAATCCCTTATCCAAAAGCTCCCGAAGTTGTTCTTTCAATTCTTTCAGCTCAGCTGGTGCCATCCCATAAGGAGGAATAGAAATGGGCTGAGTGCCCGGCACCAAGTCAATAACAAAATCGATGTCCTTGTCCGGTGGCATACCCGGCAGGTGTGAGGGGAAAACATATGGAAAATCCCTCACAACAGGTACAGAATCAATGCTAGGAGACTCAGCTCCCACATCCCTCACAAATTCTAGATACGACAAACACCCCTTTTCAACCATTTTCTAAGCCTTTAAAAATCAAATAACACGGCTAGGGACGAAATTAGTCAAACCCCGCCACTCAATCTGAGGAATACCAGGAATAGCCAACGTAACTGTCTTATCATGACAGTCCAATATAGCATGGTACGGAGACAACCAGTCAATACCCAATATCACATCAAAGTCAACCATCCGCAACAATAACATATCTGCCTGGGTCTCCAGACCCCCAATAGAAATAACACATGATCTATAGACATGATCCACAACAATCGTATCACCCACGGGGGTGGATACATGAATAGGTAAATCAAGACTACCACGGGTCGCACCCAAATAATGTGCAAAATAAGAGGACACGTATGAATATGTGGACCCTGGATCAAATAGATCAGAGGCATCTCTGTGACACACAGAAATGATACCTGTAATTACTGTATCGGAGGCAACTGCATCACACCTGTCAGGAAGTGCATAGAATTGTGCTTGGCCTCCACTGGACCGCTCCTCGCCTATGGGGCGACCACGAGAAGACTGACCTCCACCTCTACTAGCCTGAAATGGTGCTGAAGAGGAGGGCTGATCACTTGCTGAGCCCTATCACTACGAAGTCGAGGGCACTGCCTCCTCATGTGGCCAAACTCACCACACTCAAAATAGCTACCTGGTGCCGGAGAAGGGGACTGAAGGGAACCCCTCGCCGCAGAAGAACCCTGGGCTGAAGAAGTAGGTGCTGCACTCTGGGCTGGGAGGGCACTAAGTGAAGACTGGCCCTGCTGGAATCCCTGTTGACTACGACCAGAAGAAGCTCCACTCTGCTCAGGGCGGCCTGAATGAGAAGGTCTAGATGAGCGACATTTGCCCTCCTGAAAATGCCCTCTAGATGGAGCACCACTGAAGCTACCAGAACCACGAGGCCTCTTGGCCTCCCGCTCCTCCCGCTCTCGGCGACGATCTGCCTCAATGGAGCGTGCCATATCCACAACCTGCTCAAAAGAGGATGATAGAACTCTCTCTCTGGTCATAAGAATGTGAATGGAGTAGTTGAGGCCATCTATGAACCTCCTAATCCTCTCCCTATCAGTTGGGATCATCCATGTGGCATGCCCAGCCAACTGTGTTTAAGCTCATACTAGGTCACTGACATGTCACCCTGTGCCAACCACTCAAACTAGCGATGAAGCTCCTCACGACGGGACTGATATACATACTTCTCCAAGAAAAGAGTAGAAAAATGCTGCCAGGTAAGAGGTGCTGCTCCCGCAGGCCTATGCCTCTCAAACTCCTCCCACTAGTCAAACATTGGACCAGTAAACTGAAAAAGAAGTGAATAAAACTCCGCTGGACTCAAGAATACCAGTTGTACATAGCATCCTATAGCACTTATCTAAGAAACCCTGGGCATCCTCGCCCTCAGTACCACTAAAATAGGGTGGCTGGTGTCTACCAAATCTCTCTAGACGACGCTGCTCATCGTCGGGCATAACCTGAACCATATGCTCTGGGGCCGGGGCAGCTGGAGGAATAACTGGTGAAACCACCTGAGCGGGGACCGCCTCCGGCGTCTGAAGTCCCTGAACCACCTGCTCAGGTGTACGAGCTGCTGGGGTCTGCTGACCACCCCTTATCTGGGATGTCGCCGCAGTAGCGGTAGCTGATACTACCTGAGGTAGTCTGGAACACACCGATAATATCTGGGCCAGAGTCTCCTGAAGACCAGGAATAGCAATAGATACAGTATGGGCCCGAGCTGGGGCTGCTAGAGCATCAACCACTGGGGGATGCTCCCGAATAGGTACAACGGGTGGGTCAGTTGGCACCACCTCAGCTGCCCTACCTCTACCTCTACCATGACCGCGCCCACGGCCTCTAGCATGTGGCAATGGGGGTCGTCCACCTCGTCCTGATGCTCGCGTTCTCGCCATCCGCGAGAGAATAGAATATAGAAGTTCAGTTCTTAGAACAACAAGATCGCACGACAGAGTTCAAGAAAAGTGAAGTTTTCCTAAAGGATCGCAGCCTCCCGAGGATAAGTACAGGCGTCCCCGTACCGATCCACGAGACTCTACCAACCGGCTCAAGACTCATGAGGCCTAGTAAACCTAGGCTCTGATACCAACTTGTCACGACCCCAAATCCGGTCGTGATGGCGCCCAGCACACTGCTAGGCCAGCCCGACCATTTTACAACACTCACGGAGCTATGAGATCACTTTAACCAATTTAGGCATAAACAGAGATAAGTCAAAATTAATGGAATACCAAACACGGGGATCAAGTCCGAAAACAGTAACAACTCCTTAAATACCGAGGGGTCAAGAGTCAAGATCCTCTAAAGAGTATACAGTACAATAGTGTCTACATCAATTTTCAGTGCGGAAATAGATAACAATACGAAATGAAAAGACAGCTGGAAGGGGAGTCAGGTCCTGCGGACGCGGCAGCTACCTTGACTATCTCGCAAAGTGCCTCTGAACAGCTACCGGATCAGGTCTGCTGAGACGTACCTGGATCTGCACACAAGGTGCAGGGAGTAAAGTGAGTACTTCCAGACTCAGTGGTAATGAACAGGAGTAAGACATCGTAGATAAGAAATCACAATATAGCACTATGTAAAGCTGTAATCAAATACCCTATAACAGTCTCAATATCAATAATAATTGTACCAGCAAGTACCAGCAAAATAGTATAACAGCTATCAAATGTAGCCAAATACAATGCAATGCAAGAAATGACCGCTACAATGCGTAGCCCGATCCAATTTGGGTGCCCGTGCTCACTGTGGGGGTTCAGACTCCGGAGGGGCTCCTACATTCCAATCACAATATCATGAATACGCTGCGGTGCGCATTCCGATCCACTACCAGTCAGCTAATATGCAAATGCAACCTCGTAGGCTCAAAAGTAGTTTTGAAAACTCTTTTATCATTCTTCAGTTGAAAACAATATGTCAAAGTTCCAGAGATTGGAAAATCATAATAACAGTAATAGCTCCAGACTGGTTATAAAACTAGCATGTCAATATCATTGAAACAATGATAACGATCATCGCACGATCCCAATAACTGGCTCACAGCCCATAAATGTACACAACCATCCGAGAAGGAGGTTCACCGGCTCAAGAATAGCCAATATCATAATATAATATTAACAGGTCGGACTAAGCCATAGTCCCCAATCAAAATCGACCACACACTTACAGGAGAGTACGTGTCTCACTGCTATACAGCATCACAAAGTGGTATACCGGGGTTTCGAACCTGCTGGTCATCACCCATATCCATTATTCACCTCGACTCGGCTAGATGACTAATCCGCGATGCCCTTTCCACTAGAATCAACCTCCGCAGGCATAGAATCTGATCAAATATAGTGGAAATACATCAAAATAGGCCAATGGGATGATACCCAGTCAAAACAATTCAATTTACACAAAAAACTACAAAGTTGCCAAAACATGACTTTCGGTACGCTTCTAAAAAAATTATGAAAGTCACATATTCGGAATCCTTGTCTCAACACGAGTCTAAGCATATAAAATTTACCAAAATCGGACTCCATTTGCCCATTCAAATAAATAATTTTCCATAATTTAGTCCTAAGGATAAAATCCCCCTTTAATCTTCCATTAACAGTGAAATACTCATGGATTTCATGAAAAAAATAATGTAATTAGGCCATAAAACTTACCCCCGATGAATACCCAATGAATTCCCAGCAATCTCCCGTGAGTTTCTCTCTCTAAGAGTCAAAAATGGAGTGTTTATGACTGAAACCGCGACTGGTCTGTTTCTGAAATTTAATTCACTGCTTGACCATTTAACTCTACGCGTTCGCGTTACTGTTCATGCGTCTGTGATGCACAGTCCAGTCTTCCTCTACGCGAACACGACAGTTCCCAAGCATTCGCGATGAACAATTCCTCAGCCGTCCGGATTTTCTTTACGCGAACGCGTTACCCGGGACGCAAACGTGATGCCTCCCCTTTTCCTCCT